>CM060962.1:217517654-217975154 GCA_030765045.1 Tenodera sinensis | reverse complement strand
ACTGGTAAGTAGGGGAAGTATTGTATTCCACCCAAAAATTCGATGTCGAGATTTTACCGGAAATACATATTTTGAGGCCCCCTGAATCCAAAAGAAGCATTTTTACAAAAAAGTCCGTGTGTGTGTCTGTGTGTCAGTCTGTCAGTCTGTGTGTCAGTCTGTGTGTCAGTCTGTCAGGCTGTGGACAGCATAATTCAAAAACGAAAAGTCGGTTAAAAACCAAAGTTGGTATTTAAGTTTAATGTCGTTCAAGGATGCGACACGAAGATTTTGAAGAAAATAGCCCCACCCTAAACTACCCTTTACATGGAAACTTTTTCGAAAATTTTGATTTTCTTGAAAATGGCTCTAACGATTTTGATTAAAATGTCATACTTTTGAGATATTTGTATGACAAATGAAATGTATATATTGAATTTTCTGGCTATAGCCCCTGTAGCCCTGTTTCCTCTGGATGACTTTTGAATAACTGGTAAACCGTAAGAGATAGAACAAATCTTACTATACAAAAAATGTAGAACTCGCTAAAACACACAACTTATGTCTGAATGATATTTTTTGGGGAGTGAACCTTTTCGTAGATATTCCTTGTTATTTGTGTGAGTTTTCCAATACTTGAAATCCTTCACATAGTAACCAGCTTTAAGATTTGACTATCGCTCAAGGCCTACTGGAATCGTTATTCCTTTCTTCCCCCGGTTCTCTTTCCCATGGCAAGCGCTATACGTCAATGTGGTTTTCGCAAGATATAAAGATTTGGTTACCTTAGGTACGAATGTAACAAACTTTGGAGCTGTCCATCAGCGAATTGAACTTTGAGGAGCTAATATTCCAGAAATACGTAAGACTGTTTCATTTTAACTTTAATTCCTATTTATTATTTGTTATAAAATTTACTTTTTTCAGCTGTTCGTAATATTTGTTTACCTTTATGTTTGAATAGTTTTCATAGGTAATAGAGATTACCATTCCAGCAAATAGGTAACACTGTTTAGTTTTAAATTTAATTTTTATTTACTATTTGTTATAACAGTGGTTTTAGTAGTTGCTACTGTTTGTTTAGTTTTATGTTACAAAAGTTTTCATAATGCGTTGTAAAAGATGGACTAGCTTTAACTTTAATCATAAGAAATCCTTTGCAGTAAAAGCGGTTAAAGTGATCGCTGGTTCTCTTAGCCAAGATCATGCTATATTTGGTGACATTAAAAACACGCAGTCTACAAGTAACTCAGTGATGGCGTTATGTTTATCAACTGTGATAAGCGTTAATGCTTAGAATTCGGACGTCGTTGATAAAATTCTTCACTTAGGCAATGATTTGCACTTGAAATGAATTTCAAATTATTATGGTATAGTGCCAAATCCACCTTTCTTGTGTGCTGATGAAGTTTGACTGCAGGATATTATAACTGATGACGTAAAGGTAACCTGCAGTGCAGTGACAAATAATTTCGAATTACAAGGGATCATATCAAGAGATGTAGGTAGTGTGCTAGAAAAGGTTTTCCAGTGTAATGAGTATGGTGTGTTTACTGCACAGTTAAAGTCTATAGCTCTTATTAAGAAAGAGGGCATGTACTGGTTGTTTGATCCACACAGTTGCAATCCAAGGGGTTTGATTGGATTTAATGGCAAACAAGTTCCCGATAGCTAATGATTCCGATGACCCATTCACGTTAGTTCCTTTTGTGTTTAACGGTTTTGAAGTTAATGTCAGTTCAGACCATGTAGCAGTAAGTGATGAATTAATAGGTCAAAACATGCGTAAACAGAGAAAGTTGCATCACTCCCATTCACAGCGCACAAAAAAGAGGAAAGCTGGCATGAAAGCATTGCGCGAGGGTAAAGAATATAACGACCAGGAACGTGAAAGAAATAAAGTGGATAAGCGACAGGCTAGAGAAAATGAAGATTACAGAGAATCTGAAAGAATCAGAAACAGAGATTATAAGCAGCAATCAAGGGAAGATGAAGATTGCAGAGAATCTGAAAGAATCAGAAACAGAGATTATAAGCAGCAAGCAAGGGAAGATGAAGATTACAGAGAATCTGAAAGAATCAGAAACAGAGATTATAAGCAGCAAGCAAGGGAAGATGAAGGTTACAGAGAATCTGAAAGGAAGAAAAGCAAAGAATGTATGCAGCAAATCAGGGAAGATGAAGACTACAGAGAATCTGAAAGGAAGAGAAACAGAGATGATAAGCAGCAAGCAAGGGAAGATGAAGACTACAGAGAATCTGAAAGGAAGAGAAACAGAGGTGATAAGCAGCAAGTAAGGGAAGATGAAGATTACAGAGAATCTGAAAGAATCAGAAACAGAGATTATAAGCAGCAAGCAAGGGAAGATGAAGGTTACAGAAAATCTGAAAGGAAGAAAAGCAAAGATTGTATGCAGCAAATCAGGGAAGATGAAGACTACAGAGAATCTGAAAGAATCAGAAATAGATTATAAGTAACAAGCAAGGGAAGATGAAGATTACAGAGAATCTGAAAGGAAGAGAAACAGAGGTGATAAGCAGCAAGTAAGGGAAGATGAAGATTACAGAGAATCTGAAAGAATCAGAAACAGAGATTATAAGCAGCAAGCAAGGGAAGATGAAGGTTACAGAGAATCTGAAAGGAAGAAAAGCAAAGATTGTATGCAGCAAATCAGGGAAGATGAAGACTACAGAGAATCTGAAAGGAAGAGAAACAGAGATGATAAGCAGCAAGCAAGGGAAGATAAAGATTACAGAGAATCTGAAAGGAAGAGAAACAACGAGTATATGCAGCAAATCAGAAAAGAGGAATTATAAAGAAACAGAAAGAAAGAATAACAAGGAGCATATGAAGAAGGTCAGAAGTGATGAAATTACATACATTCTGAAAAAGTAAAAAATAAAACATTAAAACTGGGGCAAAGAAGCAATGAGATTCTCCGTTCAAGGCACTATTTTTACAACAAACTAGTGCAGACAATGATTCGTCAAGATCAAAATTGAATTTTATCCGAAGCAGAAAGAATGTACCAGAGCATGTTTGCTGCTGTTGCGAAGGTCTGTTTTTTGAACACTCTGTTTCTAAACTGAACACAAATATTATTAAAAGAAAACATGGAAACAACAATTTTGAATGCTTTCTTGAAAAGATATCTAATTATGCTTCTTCACACGTGTGTAATACTTGTAAGAATTATATTGTGAAGCTAAAAGTTCCGAAAATGGCGACAAGTTGCGGTATAAAATTTGTGGATGTACCAGAATGTATTAAGAAACTATCTTCTTTGGAGGAACGATTATGCAGTCCTTATATACCGTTTATGCAAATGCGACCTTTGAAAGCTTTTGCACTTAATCCACAATTAGGAGTAAAGGGCTCGGTTGTAAATATTCCAATTGATATCAACGAGTGCCTACATGTTCTACCAAGATCTTTTGATGATATGGCAACAATGCAGTTACAGTTAAAGCTGCATATTTTGCACAAATCGTACTACATGTATGAAACAATTAGACCAGCAACGTCTGTGACGCGTTGAAATACCTACAAGAAACTCCACTCTATAAGAATAATGGTATCCAAATAGACAAATTGTATTTAAAAAGATATGAAAAACAATACACAGAAAATGTGGAGTTCATCGTCGACGATAAAGCTAAAGAGACAAATTCTCTGGAAATCAGAGCGGAATATGAATCTACAATAGGGCATGAAAGTGAGGACGACGAAGGGGAAGAAGTACTTTTAATGTCCAAAAATAAAATAGGGGAAAACACGATAGAAATAGTAGCACCAGGGCAGGACAAAAGACCAGTCGCTTGGCATTTAATAGAAAATTTCGATGAACTTTGCTTTCCTAAAATATTCGCGGGCTAGCCTTTTAATGTGCCAAAATATCTTACATATAGCGATCAGGCTAAATCTGAATGTAGACGAGTTGATCGCAGATATTCCATACCAAGCAGACTGTTGTTCATGGCCAAACAGAAGATAGAAAGACAATGTGTGGCTAGTATGAATATGTGCTTGAGGAAAACGAAGAGATCCTCCAATAAAATTAATGCAGGGAATTTACTAAATCAGGAATTTGTCAATAATTTAATTGAAGTTGACAGTGGCCATCAGTTCACCAGAGACATCCGATCTAGTCCAGCATTCTAGGAGAAAAAGAAGAAGGATTTAATAGCAATGATCAGAAAATTAGGAAAACCGACTCTGTTTCTCACCTTATCTGCAGTAGAAAGTTGGTGGCCCGAACTTCTTTCATCATTATACCATATGAAATATAACAAGAAGTTAACTATGAAAGAAGCACTTGAAATGAGCAACAATGAAAAGACGCTATTAATTAGGGATGATCCTGTTACGTGTGCTCGATATTTCGATTACAAGATTTCATATTTCTTAAGACTACTTACAGCAGAGCACAGTATATTTGATCAGCATGCCGTCGAAAATTATTATCGGAGGGTAGAATTTCAAACGCGGGGCTCCCCACACGAACACATGTTTCTCTGGTTGAAAGATTCTCCGAGCTATAATCCATCAAACAAAGAATCAATCAAAGAAGTTATACATTTTATTGATAAATACATCACTTGCGAGTACAATGAAAATGATCCATACATGGCTCTTCAGAAACACAAACACACATATACCTGCTATAAAGGTAGGAAGAATAAAATGTCATGCAGATTTCATTTCCCTTTACCTATGATGCCTAGAACCATTATTTTGACTCCATTGCCGGAGGCTGAAAACAGCAATGAAACAAGGGACCACCTGAAGAAGATAAATAAGTTGATGAGCTATTTTTATAAAAAGTTAGAATCAATTTCTTTCGTAGACATTTTAATGAAACTTGATATGACTGAAATGCAGTACTTGAACTCAATAAGATCATCTTTGAAGCAAACACGCGTGTTCTTAAAAAGATCTAGTTTAGAAGTTGGTATTAATGCTTACAATAAAGATATGTTGCACTTGTTTGAATCGAACATGGACATACAGCTAGTTCTGGAAGAGTGCGGATTGGCAACTTATATAATAAAGTACATAAGTAAAGTAGAATCTGGGTTGTCAAAGCTTCTGAGAAATGCAGAGAAAGACGTACAATCAGGGAATCAGAGCTTAAAGGAAAAATTGCGCAAAATAGCCAACGTGTTATTAAACAGCACTTTAATGTCTGTTCAAGAAGCAGCTTATTTTGTGCTTTCTCTCTCTATGTCAAAGTGCAGCAGAAAGGTCATCTTTATAAATACTACTCCGTCCCAAGAGCGGGTAGTGATGCTGAAGAACAAGAGAGCCTTAGAACAGCTGCCGATCGATTCGGAAGACGTTTATATCCAAGATGTTATACAGAAATACTACCAACGTCCAAAACATTAAGAAAATGTGTGTTTAGCAGAATTTGTGGCTAGTTATTATAAGCCCTACAACAAACCAGTTCGTGAAATAAATGATGATGAAGATGCAGACACAGCAGTAAAAAAGAGAAGAAAGCCTGCAGTGATCAGATACAGGAGATATAAGTTGGCGCAAGATCCCGATAATTATTACAGAGAACGAGTGCTCCTGATGGTACCATTTAGAGATGAGTTTCATGACATAGAGAGCAAGAATTGCTACGAATTGTATTGTGCTAAATTGGAAGAAATAAAAAATAATGAAAACAAGTTTTCTATTAAAACGGATGAAGCTCTAGACGAAGCCTTGCAGACAGTTGATAACATTTTTGAAAATGATGACAGTTGTTACGACGCAGAACTTCAGAACGAAGAAGCAATAAATGAGCAGGCGTGGCTCCTCAGGGTAGGCAGGGTAGGCATTGCCTACCCTATCGTAATACATCAACAAATAATGTTTAACTATGATTCTGCATTTTATCATTTGAACCGTCATTTTCCCTTAATTGCAGTCCAAGAAAAGTTTTCTCGGTTATAATGACCAGCGCATGGTCAAATCCTTTAATCTAAATTCCGATTCATCAAAACTGCCCTGCGTGTTTGAAACGCGCGGCACAAATGATACGCATGTAACCTGGGTAGTGGAGAGCCAGCTAACTTGACCTCTGCCTGCCCGGCCCCATTTCCTCAGTACGAGGCCCTTGAACAGGGATAAGGAAACATTCCGTCTGTATTCGCACTCCGAGCATGCGTAGACGCGTCTGCCAGCACTCCGAACACTTGCCTGCCCAAATCCGAATTTATGCGACATTTTCCGAACAGCCATACTCCACGAACGAAGATCTCAGAGATCTGAATCGTGTCGTTATCACTCTGTGTAATACCAGTATGACCGACTTAATTAGTGAACTATTACAAATTCCGCTTTCGCGGCGCACTGACAATGAAAAGAGGAGTGTTTCAGCTATTTAACACAAAGCTGCAGTCAGACAATTTTTCAATTTCTTAATCCATTTTAGTCATGGACGTCGCGAAACGGGGGCAAGGGGGGCCACAAGGGGGGGGCCCTTGGAAGTTGGTGAACTTAATGTGCAGTCAGTTACTGACTATTCAACTATTATTTTAATTTTGGCATAAAGAACAATTTTTGTTTAGCGCAAATTAATACGGTTATCTGCAACAAATACTATAAATTTTGACAGTAAAATAATGATTTAATATTATATGATTGCAAATATCCAACATGTGGAAACAAGTCTGCCGACACTCATGATTTTAGTTTTGGCGGTAATTCGTCCGTAAGTCACACTCATTCGCTCTGCTCTTATTAAACAACCAAACAATATATTGTTTGCGTTATCCGCAATGACTTCGCCCCCTATATTTCGGATAAACGGGGTTTATTATTATTATTGTTATTATTATTATTATTATTATTATTATTATTATTATTATTATTATTATTATTATTATTATTATTATTATTATTATTATTATTATTATTATTATTATTATTATTATTATTATTATTATTATTATTATTATTATTATTATTATTATTATTATTATTATTATTATTATTATTACTATTACTATTACTATTACTATTACTATTACTATTACTATTACTATTATTATTATTATTATTATTATTATTATTATTATTATTATTATTATTATTATTATTATTATTATTATTATTATTATTATTATTATTATTATTATTATTATTATTATTATTATTATTATTATTATTATTATTATTATTATCATCATCATCATCATTATTGTTGTTGTTGTTGCTACTGCTGTTACACTTTGCCTACCCTAAAATTTTGACTGCGAGCCGCCACTGTAAATGAGGAGGACATTTTGGAACAAGGAGGCTTGGAAGTGGCTGATAAACAAGGCATAAATAGATTTGCAATTCCTAGAAGGGCATCCAGAGAAGAAATGTTTGAATTATTGAACAAATTAAATGCAAAACAGAGAGAATTTATTATGCATGTGCTAAACAGCTTTAAAACTAACAGGCTGCCAATGAGGATATTTCTAAGTGGCTCTGCTGGAGTAGGAAAAAGTACGGTCATAAATGCGCTGTATCAGACGATAACACATTACTTTGACAGCTTACCGGGAGGCGACAGGGATAAAATTGTAGTACTACTGTGCGCCCCATCAGGTAAGGCGGCATTCCTGATTAACGGAATCACACTACACACAGCTTTCGCTTTACCTGTGACGTAATTTTCTGGCAACATGCCCTCCCTATCCAGCGACTTAGCCAATACGATCAGAGAGAAATTGTTTAATTTGAAGCTGCTAATTATTGACGAGATATCGATGGTTGGAAGTGAAATGTTCAGCAGAGTCGATAGCAGACTGCGACAGATACTGGGTATTGACGTCTCTTTTGGAGTAGTTTCGGTAATAACAGTCGGTGACCTTCATTAGTTACAACCTGTAATGGACACTCCAATTTATAAATTTACTTCAAATGAATTCGCTTCATTAATCGATAGAAATCCACTATGGGATGAGTTTGAATTTTATGAATTAACAGAAATAATGAGGCAAAGAGATGAACTAGAGTTTGTAAAATTCTTAAATAATTTAGCTATTGGGAAAATAAGCACAAGCGACACTAAATTAATAAATTATAGAGCTGTGGAAACAAATGAAGTGCCTGAGAGCGCAATAAGATTATTTACAAGAAACGTAGATGTACAGGAATATAATGACAAGAGAATAACAAACCATGCTGCTGAAGAGTTCTTATCAGTAGCAAGGGATTTCATTATAGGAAAAGTATCTGAAAGCGCTAAAAATGGCGTCTTGAGTGCAGTGAGAAAAAAAAAAAGATAACGGAAGTCAATGGATTGCCTCATGAATTGAGGTTAAAAATCGGTATTAAGTACATGATAACAAGCAACATAGATGTAGAGGACGGTTTAGTCAATGGAGCATGCGGCATACTCAAAGAAATTGATTTGAAACCCAATTCCGGTGAACCGAATATAATATTCCTGGACTTCGGTGACGAAAATGTTGGCCGAAAACCAAGAATGGTACGATTCAGTTATATGAAAAACAAAAATATTAATAGAAATTTTACTCCATTAGATTTAAATAGGCAAATATTAAATGTATCAAACAAGCTGGAGCAACAAGTAATGCGAATACAGTTTCCGGTTGTGTGCGCCGAAGCACTTAGTATCCATAAAAGTCAAGGACAAACAAATAAAGAAATATGCATCGACTTTACAAAATGCAAAAGAATTAGTAGGTCAATGCTTTATCTTACTTTGAGCAGAGTGACCACTTTGTCTGGGTTATACCTTATAGGTGAAGTTAAATATCCCCAGGCACCTAGAGGCAGTGACCCTATAATGGCAGAAATGCTTAGATTAAGACAAGAAAAATGTCTGAAATTGTCTTATAATACTTTAAGGGAGGATAGAGGAATAAAAATCATCTACCAAAATGTTAATTCACTGCAGAATAAAATAGATTGTATAAGGTCAGATCAATGGTACAGCTATGGGGACATATCAGTCAAACTTTAGTCTCTCTTCAATATAAATTGAGTATAGATGGTTTCAGAGAAATGTTACAAATTGAATTTTCAAAAAAATCACGAGGAATATGCATATATATAAAAGAAGAGATTCAAGTACAGGATGTAAATTACAATGATACTGTAGATAATGCCGGTCACATTGATTTAATTTCATTTCAAATTAAGAAGCACTACATAGTCTGTGGATACAAGTCTCCCTGAGCCAGAAATAATACTTTTGAAGATGCTATACATATAGTTTTTAAAAATATAAATTTGGATCAAATCGTATTAATGGGGGATTTTAATTACGATAATTATGAGGAAACAAAAAACAAATATATATCAAGCTATTTGGGTAGATTTAATTTAAGAAGCAAGCTGAATACTAGCATTTCAACAACAAAGTTTAATACCCAAATAGACATCATATTTTCCAATATTGACATTTCAGCAGGTGTATATGAAACACTCTTTTCTGACCATAAGCCTATATATGCAGTGTTAAACATAATATAGAAGGGGCAAATTATGCAATGATCCTACTCATACAGGGGCACGCGCCACCTGCAGTTACTGATAACTTCAAGTCATCCCATATTCTAAGTGTATATATAAGCATGGTAATAATTTTTAACTAAAGTATAACAATTTCTGTTACAGTACCTTAGGCGACCGAGCTTCACTCGGCGTTTTTTGCCTCTGCTTTTGTGAAATCCTGTTTTTTGTGGGAGAAGATACTTATTTAGATAAACTGAAAGTCAAAACGTTAACTAAATAACAATTTTAGTCGCAATTGTGAAGAGTCATTTCCGAGATACAAATATTTCATAAACACCATTATTTCAGCTGTAAGACGTCTACTGGTGAACGCAGGCCTCCCCCATAGATATCCACCCAGTTTTACGTTTTCGTTGAGCATTTGTTCCATTATGGAGTTCAGTTCTTTGCTGCTGCAATTGACTCCAGGGCGGTAACACATTCGCCAAGGTCCTTTATCTTTCCGTCCAGTTCTTCCATGGCTTCCTTTACTCTGGCCAGTCGCTCGTTAGTATTCTCCAATAGATCTACCTTCATATTACACAATCCCGTCTTCTTCTTTTCTGTTTCGGAGTTTACATTTTCAGTTTGCCTTCCATTTTTGTTTTCATTTTGTCCATCCTTGTTCCTATATTTTCTATTCCGTAGTTTACATTTTTCCAATTCGGTTTTCACATTTGTTTCCTCTGCCGCATTCCAGAATTCATTTCATTTCCCATTATGTCCATCTTGGCTAACATTTATTTCATCAACTGTTCCATATCGTGCTTTTCGGTGCACTCCTGACATCAATAAAATTTTGATTACTTTACTTTTTTAAAATATTTCTTTACTTTTTATTAACCCTTAGTCAGGCGCAATACCTATTGTTACGTGTTCGGGCGCAATATATCTGAGAGATACCACGGACGTATCTGCCTCTGTGCTGTCTGAAATTCCTCCTAAATGTGAAATATTTGTATTTTATTGTGTTTTAATTGTGTTATTTTTATATACAAAATTTTATTTTCGAAGTATTACAATACATCATACTACATTTCAAAAACATGGGTTATGTAAGTTGCAGAAAATAAACTAATACTGCGAATGTACAAAATGTGAAAGAGTAATTATTCTTATATTTGAACATAAAGTTAACAGTAAACATCATCAGTTTTTATGAAATTATAAACATTATTATAATTAATCAGTTATTTGAACTAAATTGTATGTGCGTGTGTCTGTAATATACTTGAGAGTTTTTACTGCAAATTCTCAGCACACTTCTTGCAAACCTGTCCGGCATGCTCTAAACAATAGTACATTTCACATTTCTTGCAGCAATATCTTGAAAGTCGCTTCTTTTTTGAGTCTACAAGGCAAGTCTTGCAAACTTTGCGCTTACATATTTTCAGCAGAAGGACCTGAAGAATCTTCATCACGGACTTCTGTCGCAGCTTCGCAATCTGTGTCACTTTCATAATCAACAAAATCATCATTATTATCTTCATTTTCATCCCAGAGTATCGCCAGGGCTTTCTGTAGGTCGTTAGGTTTACACAGATTGAACACTTCTTGCTTCTTAGACATTATGGGACGTAAAAACGTGACCAGCAGAAAAAAAGACCACAGAAACAATGAGGTACGGGAGCGGGCGCAATGTATCTCAAATATACCTTTGCTTGATAATCGAACGAAACGACAAGCAGCTGGCCGATAATGAACCAGGAAGTGCTACAGTGTGTTTTAGGAAGCTACAATGACTTGCATTAATTTCGCATAAACAGTTGCGTCATATTGTTTAAAAAAGCGAGAGAGGTATCTCTCAGATATATTGCGCCCGACGGAGGGTTAAAACATCGGAGCAACACTAAGCAAAAGCACTGTTGAACAATAACAAATACTACAGTAACAAAAGCTGGTTGATAAAGCCATGTGAATTTACTGCGCATTTCTGTTTCAATCATATAGAAAATTGTATGAATTGTTCGTAATTGTTTGCTGAAACGGGAGTAGTGAAAGAAATGTGATGTGTTTAGTAAAATAAAAATGAGGAGAAAAATCGTGTGAATGTTATACGTTACACTTATATTTCAAGTGCATGGAAAAATGTATGTTTGTAGAAGAGGGAGTAGTATGTTAGGTAAAAGAAAAAGGAGTAGAGAAAACCATGTGAACGTAGTACGTTGCGTGGTAAAATGGATTCCATAAAAACCTTCGACATGAAAACAATTAGATATATCACTTTTCATGCCGATCGGTCAACCTGTTTTGGAATTTATCCACTCTTTAGCATACGATATGGATAGGCGTTGGTATGTATGAAGTTGATAAACGATAGGGAATAACATGTGAATTGTTACGTAAAACAATAGTGAGTAGAGAAAATAGTATTAATATAATACGTTGTATTTCTTTTTCAAACATATCAAATTGTATGAATTATATGTTGAAGGGCGAGTAGCGAAAGAAGACTGATGGTGCCTCGTAAAGGAAGAATTAGTCGAGGAAATCGTGTGAATGTAATACGTTGCATTTATATTTCAATCATAGAATATTATACCAATTGTATGTTGAAGGGCAAACAGAGGATAAATGAATGTGCTACGTAAATGAAATGCGAGTAGAAAACCATTTGAAAGTAAAATATTTTGTAGTAAAATTGTTACCATAAACAATTTCCCCATGAAAAAATACATACCTATACGTGTCGAATTTCGCGGTGATCGCTTAAGCGGTTTTCGAGCTTAACAGTTAGATATATACAAACATCCAAGTTGTATAGATGATATGAATTGTTTGTAGAAGAGTGAGTAGAGAAAGAGATCTGAATGTGTTACCTAAAAGTGAGCATAGTAAACAGTGTGAATGGAATACGCAGCATTTCTATTACAAACATACACAAAATTGTATGACTTATTTCTAGAAGTGTGTAGAGAAACAAATGTGTTTCCCAAAAGCAAGTAGAGAAAACAGTGTGCATGTAATACGTAACATTTCTATTTCAAACATGCACGAAATTATTACTTATTTGTAGAAGAGTGAGTAGAGAGAGATGTGAATGTGTTACCTAAAAGTGAGTAGAGAAAACAGTATGAATATAATATGTAGCATTTCTATTTCAAACATACAGAAAATTGCATGACTTATTTGTAGAAGAGTGAGTAGAAAAAGAGTTACGAATGTGTTATCTAAAAGTGAGAGGAAAAACAGTGTGAATGTAATAGCACTTCTATTTCAAACATACAGAACATGGTATGACTTATTTTAAAAGCGGGGATAAAGGTGTTTTTCGTGCAAAATCACGTTTTTTATGGAAAATTGTTTATAGAAGTGAGCAGAGAAATAAATGTGAATGTTTTACCTAAAAGTAAGTAGAGGTAACACTGTGAATGTAATATGCAGCATCTCTATTTCAAGCATACAGAAACTTGTAGGCTTATTTGTAGAAGATTGAGTAGAGAAAGAGATATGAATGTGTTACCTAAAAGTGAGAGGCGAAAACAGTGTGAATGTAATACGCATGTATACAAAAATTTAATCAAATCTTTAGAGCTATTTCTGAAATACCGTGAGTTATACAAGAATTGCACCGTAGAGGCGGGGAAAAAAATGTTATTTTTTATGTAAAATCGCGTTTTTTCGGGAATTACGCCTATATAGATGAACGTAAAAAGCAAAACCATATCTGATTACAAAATTTGATCGAAATCGTTAGAGTCGTTTCCAAGTTGCGCGGAATATATATATACAAGAATTGCTCGTTTAAATATATAAGATAAGATATTATACGAGGTCTGCGATTGCAACAAGATATATCCTGCGTGAAACCTGAACTTCTAGAGACGCTGAAATATAAGTCCAGGTGCAGTGGCGCCCGAAATAACAAGCTTATCATTATCAACTTCATAGGATGTAGGATGCAAGAGAGGTCTCAATCAGCAGAAATGTGGCGGTCTTCCAGTGGGGGACGCTACTTGCATTGCAGTGTTGCGCAACCACCAGATTTTTCTCTACAATGTTCTGCATTAAATCACTACATCATTTTAATTTAATTGTATTTTAGAATTGACGAAAGAATAAAATTATTCCAAATTTCCATTTTGCGAATTCCAATGTAAGACAGCGATTTTTACTTTCTCTACTACGTATAGTAACGGAGAGGAAGTACTGCACGAGTGTTACACCCAAAAATTCGAAATCGAGATTTCACGAAAATATATGTTTTGAGACCCTCTGCGACACGAAGATTTTGAAGAAAATAGCCTTACCCTAAAATACCCTTTACTTGGAAAATGTTTCGAAAATTTTTATTTTCTTGAAAATGGCTCTAACGATATTGATTAAAATGTCACATGTTTGAGATATTTTTATGGCAAATGGAATGTATATCTTGAATTTTCTGGCTATAGCCCCTGTAGTCGTATTTACTCTGGACGACTTTTGCATAACTGTATAGAAAAAAAGCAGAAAATGATATGTGGGAAAAAGACGGAGTAGTTGAAAACATTGTTTAGGCTTTATAAGCTAAATATACTGCATAAACTAAAAATAACATTTAAATTGTGCTATTTTGGGCGATTTCTTTGCTTTAATCTGGCGTGAATAACATTCCAAGTTTGGCAGCATTATCGTAAACGCGCTTGGAAGCAGAACTGCTGCTCGCGATATCATTGTTGAAGCCGAAATTGTGAACGCCATAATTATGGATATAATACCGCTCACATGGCGGAATTAAATAATCAGAAAATGTTAAAATTGTTACATGCATAAATGTACGAATCTGGGAGATTAGTTGTGACTAAAATTGTCAAAAGGCACGAAAAGGTACAAGCAAGTCATTAGTGGTAAAGTCCAGGTAGTCAGCCTGATACACAGTAATACCGGTTTTCCTGGAAATCGCTCAGCGCAGGTGTTGAGTAGGTAAACAAGGGAGGGTCGTTTCTTCGAAACCCTGTTGCTAATTAGGAAGTGAAGGGTATAGAGAGCGTCATAACGCACAGGCACTTGCCTGCGAGAACCCGGAGAGAAAGGGTCGTTGTGAGTTGCCCTCCAGAACCCGGCAGGTCACTACACTCGTCGCCCACATCTTCAGTCACGAGACTTGTATTCCGGATCCTCAAGTGTGAGGACACATTATAGTTAATATTAACGATTTTCTGTCTTAGTAGAGACACGGTAACGACTCAACTAATTTAATAACGATCGGCAAATCTCACGCTTTCTTATTTTGGTGAGAATAAAAGTGTTTCAACGAAGTTCTGGTTTTATTCGCAAACACTCACGCATACCCTGATGTTAAGATCACATGCCAGAGCAGCCGGAGCAGAAGACATCAGAAAGCAGCAGTTGGCGTAGGAGAGCATAGGAGAGACGATTCGACATCATTGTTTATCGGGAATTGTTTACTGATGTGGTGACTGGCTGCATTCCTGTCAGGGACATTCAGCTGGTGAACAAACTGCATGTACAGCCACGAGCAGAACTGGTAAATTAAAGCTGAGAATGTTGGCAACAATAAGTATAAACTTAAGGGGACATACAGAGTACATATGATATAGGCTAGGCGTTTTTGCACTTCAAGTTTAGCAATAACCAGCGAATGAATCCTCTAAGATATTACAGTGGACACAATTTTCCCTCATTCTATAATTATTTATTTAGAATGAATAGTAACAAATTTGATTGTGACTGAGGAAATGCAGAAAAATGTCTAAGATACTAGTTATTACACCTTATTCTGCCGTTCTTATTCTACAGGCTGTATCAGATTTAGACAAAACATTACTAAATGAGGGCAACAGGTCCTCTTGAAATAAATATTCGATTTTTAATGTAGAAAAATTTTTAGTCAATTAATCAAGTTTAAAAAAACTCGCAGCCTGAATACAACTTCATAAGAAAATATCCAAAACTACCTTACTTTGGACTATGTGCGGAAGTATTAATCGATGCATTTCTTTTTGTTACTTTCTCTGCTACCGTTAGTAGAGTACTGTAAGCCCAGGACAAGCAGTCAAGTCTTAGGAATGTGTAGCGTAATCATTTTGCGCTTCCCGCACGGTGTTTATGCTTAGTTTCCGAGTATGAAAAGGTTGCTAGGTTCCTTTAAAATACACAATGTTGTCACATAACTCGCCCATAGCTAGAATTTGAATTTGAATTTGATTTGGTTTAAGGGCGCTCAACTTCTAGGTCATCAGCGCCCTTAAAAGATTCATGGCAATAGCCAGATATAAATTTCACTCAAAAAATAAAAATACTAGCAACAAGAAAAATATACAAAGGTAAAAAGCAGTGGCAATAGCCAGATATGAAACAAGGTGATAAATATGTCCAAAATCAGAAACAGATAATTAAAAATTTTATATCCTCAAATTGATATTGCACTCCGCTAAAAAGCTAAAAACTCTATCAACCGCTGTTTTTTCGTCCGCTAGGACCTCTGCAAGTCTGACGGGCAGCTGCAGAGAATCCCGAAGGTGCGCTAGAGAGCGACACTCTAGCAGTACGTGGCGAACCGACAACAGGTTGTCACACAGCGGACATAGAGGCGCAGGGTCTCTTTTAAATAGGTAACCATGTGAAAAATTGCGGTGCCCTATTCTTAATCGAGCCAAACTAACCTCCTCGCGACGAGATGTGCGACAGGAAGTTACCCAGTTTATCGGAAGTTCTTTCACTTCTCTAAGCTTATTACCGCGGAGAGCTGACCACTAGTCGTGCCAGGACGACAGCACCGCTCTCCCCACTTCAAGCCTGAAGTCTTCCGAAGTAACACGTGAGATGGTAATACTAGGTTCTGTAGTTGCCGTCTTTGCTGCTAAATCTGCCATTTCATTCCCCGGCAAACCTACGTGACCAAGAATCCATGCACACACCACGTCAACACCAGAAGCGTGTAAAACATGGAGGGCATCCTGGATACGTTGTACAATAGGGTGGGGGTTGTACAACTGACAAAGGCTCTGCAGTGCACTAAGGGAATCGCTCAAAATCAAGCAGTCACCTAATTTACGACGGCGCACATACAAAACGGCTCGATAAATTGCATAAAGCTCTGCAGTAAAAATGGAAGTGCTATTTGGAAAACCGAATGTATATGGTTCGGTTCCATAAACATAAGCACATCCAACACCGTTGGTGCTCTTTGATCCATCGGTGTAAATATATCGACGGTCAGTGTAGCCTGACAAAAATTCTAAGAAACACCTGCGGATACTTGAAATAGGCATCGTGGACTTCTGGTGTACGGTCATCCCAAGATCTACATGGGACGTACCAGATAGCCAAGGGGGGTAAAGTCTCTCGCCCTTGGCGAACATCACAGGCAGTTCCACTCCAAGCTTCACTAGGAGCTCTTGGAAACGGAACCCCGCAGGCTTAGGACTAAGCGTGCTATTCCTATATCGTTCTCTTAGCGTGGTGGTGAAAAAAGAAGCGAACGTTGGGTGCTTAGGCATACACATAAGCGCACAACCATAATTTGCTAAGAGAATCTCACGCCGGTATTGCAGAGGAGGTTCTGCGTACTCGGCGTAAAGGCTCACCACTGGGCTTGCTGGAAAAGCTCCTGTTGCAATGCGGATGCCCCTATTGTGGACGACGTCTAATCTTCTCAGCAGAGTTGGTCGTGCTGAGGAATAAACAATACACCCATTGTCTAGTTTGGATCGTACCAATGCCCGATATATTCGAAACAAAATTGTCCGATCCGCTCCCTACGATTTGCCATTCAGTACTCGCATAATATTTAGGGAACGGTCACATCTCGCTCTTAGCTGTGCAATATGCGACGACCAACTAAGCTTCCTGTCCAAGATCAAACCCAGGAAGCGCGTCTCTTCTGCGAAGGGAAGTGAATCTGGACCAAATCGGAGCGAAGGTCGTAATCGTCTCCTACGGCGCCAGAAATTAACGCAGATTGACTTCTCAGTTGAGAAACGGAAGCCGTTTTTCACGCTCCATTCTCTAAGGTTGTCCAAACATTGCTGCAGGTGCCGTTGTATGAACGCCGTGCGCTGAGAAGTGCAATAGACAGCGAAGTCGTCTACGAATAGGCATGACGAAACTCCAGGTGGAACACATTTCCAGATGGAATTAATTGCTATAGCAAAGAGCGTGACACTTAGCACCGAACCCTGAGGTACTCCCTCCTCCTGAACAAAAGAATTAGAAAAAACCGAGCCGACCCTTACTCGGAAAAAGCGGTCCTTCATAAACTCCTGAATGAAAAGTGATAGGCGTCCACGTATGTTCCAGGCATACAGGGAACGTAGAATCCCTGCTCGCCAGCACGTATCATAAGCCTTCTCAAGATCGAAAAAATATGCCAACGGTTTGACAGTTCTTCATAAACCCGTCCATTATCTGTGTCGATATTGACACAAGATGGTCAACAGTTGAACGGCGTCGTCGAAAACCACACTGGATGTTAGTCAGTAGGTTACGACTTTCTAACCACCATACCAATCGTCCATTGATCATGCGTTCCATCACCTTGCAAACGCAACTGGTGAGGGAAATAGGACGATAGCTGGAGGGAAGATGACGGTCCTTCCCAGCCTTCAAGATGGGAATAACGGTGGCCTCCCGCCAATTTTCTGGGAGTATACTGTCAACCCAAACACGATTATAGACCTCGAGCAGGAATGCCTTACCTTCAGGAGAAAGCTGTTGTAACATTTGTACATGAATACCGTCCGGTGCTGGTGCTGAACATCGCGAAGATTTCAGGGAATGCTCCAGCTCCGCCATGGTGAAAAGGCGATTGTAATCTTCTACGTTTCTAGAACGAAACGTGAAGCCTTGAGATTCCACCTGAGTTTTAAATGGAAGGAACTCAGGGGAGTAGTTTTCCGAGCTAGACACTTGAGCGAAAGCACTGCCAAACGTATTGGCCACTTTAAATGAATCAACAACAGCTCCTGTGGCTGTTTTTAGTCCCGCTATTGGTATTTGGGTCGTTTTAGCTGCAACACGCCTTAATCTATCCCACACAACCGAGGAAGGTGTGTGTCGGTTAAATGAAGCTACAAATTTGCTCCATGATGACTTTTTGCTATCCTTAATGACTTGTCTGGACCTGGCGCGCATTTTCTTGTACTCGATTAGGTTTTCCAAAGTAGGGTGACGTTGGAAAACCCTAAGTGCACGCCTTCGAGCACGAATGGCATTCCGACATTCTTCCGTCCACCAGGGGACGGGAAATCGACGGGGGTGTGTAGTCGGCCGCGGAATCGATTGTTCAGCAGCAGAGAGAATCGTCTCCGTGAGATGCTGCGCCAAATTATTCACTGAGTCGTGCTCGTTGTAGGTAAAGGCAGCCAACTGGGTGTAAAGGTTCCAGTTGGCATGGTCCAAACGCCATCTGGGCATACGTGTGGAATATGTATGTTGCGCCAAGAGACTAATAAGACATGGGAAGTGGTCACTAGAGTGTAAATCAGAGATGACATTCCATTGTAAGGAGACTGCCAACTGAGGTGAACAAACTGCAAGGTCAAGGTGTGAGAAGCTGTTATGAGAGTCAGAAATGAATGTAGGCTCTCCAGTGTTGAGGAGAGCTAGGTTGTGACTGTCTAAGAAATCGGAAATGATTGTACCTCTCGCACAAGCGCGACTTGAACCCCAAAGTGGGTGGTGCGCATTGAAGTCTCCCACCAACAGAAACGGTGTTGGCAGCTGGGAAACTAGATCTTCTAAATCAATGTGCGAGAAGTCATGGGACGGAGGCAAATATAGATTACAGATGGTGAAATGGATGTCTGGCAGGAGGATTCTTATTGCAACTGATTGGATATCAGACTGTATTGGTACAGGTTGTCATCTCTCACAAGTATCATCGCGCCGCCATGTGCTGGTACACCCTCTTCTGGTGTAACATCACACCGTATTGGGGTGTATCGCCTTAGATGGAAAGCGTCATGAGTACGTAGCTTAGTCTCTTGCAAACATGCGACCAGAGGTTCATTTTCTTTGAGCAAAAGCTCAAGTTCTGGTCTTTGAGTTCGAATTCCACGTATGTTCCATTGTAGGATAGTCATATTGCATTGTATATGGGATAGGTAATTCCAAGGTAACTCTTCATTACTTTGGAGTAGGCGGTTGTCGAACTAATTTCGCCCTTTTCTTCTCTCTAGGGCTTATAGTTTTGTCAGACGCTTTTTCGCGCCTCTTTTCCACTGGGGGTCTTCCAGTGTGGGCAGATTCTAGTTCCATGTCCTCTGCCGAGGACGTGCGTTTTCCCATAGCAAACTTGGGTTCGAGTGTCTCGAACCGGTTGCTAATAGGGACCGGCGAGGAAGAAAGACGCCGGTCTGAGTCCACCCCTGAAGATTCCCCAGAAGAGGATCTTCGAGGAGATCTCCTTGGACTCTTATATTCCTTTGATGTACTGGGATGAGCCTTATCTTCCTTGAGGAAATCGTTCTTTGTGTAGTTCTTCTTAAACTTTATCGGCGAGGCATTGTAAATAACAGGTTTGCTAGTCTTCTGTGTCGCGTTTGGCATTTTTTTTTGGTGATCGAACAGTTGAATTTTTTTCACCATCAGATTTTGTACACGTTGATAAAGATGTGCGCGCTGATGTTGAGGGCTTTGGTATAGAGCTACGGGCAACAAGTGTTTTTTCAGAAATTGTTGCCCCATTGAAATCGCTGGTCTGCGTTGCGATCTCTCTGCTCGATACCGCTTTAGCTGCAACAGAGCTATGGGTTCCAGATCTAGGAACAGAGGGTTAGGGTAGACGCTAGGTTTTCCGGGCTTCTGAGAACGGCACCTTCTCTTTGACCCGTATCTCTTGGATCGCTCTTTCCTCTACAAAGCGGGGGCAGTCTCGGGAACTAGATGGATGTTCACCTCTGCAGTTCACACATGAAGGAGCTGTAGTACATGCACCATCGTGGGATTCATCTCCACATTGAGGGCATGTAGCTAGTTCCTTACAAAGCTCGCTGGTATATCCAGAGCGCTGGCACTTGAAACACCTGAGTGGGTTCGGGATGAATGGCCTAACTTCGATGGATTCATACCCTGCCTTAATCCTTTGCGGGAGATCTACCCGATCAAAGGTCAGGAACAGGGTATTAGTTGGCTTTAACTCACCACCTTCTTTACGTTGAACCCGGTAAACGTGTATGACGCCTTGCTCCGTCAGATTCTCTTGAATCTCCTCATTGGATAATCCTTCCAATGCACGGGTGTTTATCACACCGCGCGAGGAGTTCAAGGTTCTGTGCATCTCGACACGTACAGGATAACTTGCTAGCATGTTCGCTTTCAGTATCTTAGCTGCCTGGGTAGCTGAATGTGCTTCAACCAGGAGCATGCCATTGCGAGATCTAGTGCATGACTTTACTGGACCAGCAATGTTATCCAAACCCTTTTGTATAGTAAATGGGCTCACCGATAAAAATTTCTTATCTCGCTCAGTTCGAGATATAACTAAGTAGCGAGGACCACTCGACTCTGCTACTTCCTTTACACAAACTTTAATTGGTTTTGTTTTATTATGAGTTTTCGTACTCATGGAGCATTAATTCTCCACCATTGCAAATGTCTCCGATGGCATGCTCACATCCTGGGCGCCACCCCGGCTTAGGTGAGAGTCCTGGCCTGTACCTTGCTCACCCTAGGGTCTCACCTCCCAATAAATAGACAGAGGGACCCAATCGCCTTCAGGAGTGCATCAGCTCATGCAATGGCCCCTCCCCGGGACTGACCTTTATCAGCGGATACGCACACAGATCCTACATGATAACCAGGGGCTGGGACTTACGCGATTACCCAGTCACCCCTTGCGTCACCCCATCCTCCAACCCGCGCGTAGGTTATCCATCCGACTGTGTACAGGGAGGTATCAGGAGGGAGGTCAAACACAAAAGTGGACCAAAGTTGATTGGGCGTTTGGCATGTGCCCTCTCACCTCTTGGAGGAACCCAATCGAGAGTATGGCTCGGGGCCCCGGGTACGCCAAACCCCTCTCTACCGTAGTAGGAGCCCCTGGGGGAGTTTGATTTCGGAGTCCTCTTCTCCTAGATGAGTTGTCGACCAAGACTAACGAGCCCCATCTACCCGTTTGGAATGTTCTTTGCTTCCCCTCACCTCTTGCCTACCAGTAATCAAAATGACACTTAGTAGGCCGTCTGGCTCAGGTACTGAGCCCCTCCGCCACGACAAGGCGACACTTCTTCGGAGGGGGAGCTCCTGGGGGAGTTCGATTTCGGAGTCCTCTTCTCCTAGATGAGTCGTCGACCAAGACTACCGAGCCTCATCCACCCGTTTGGAATGTTCTTAGATTCCCCTCACCTCTTGCCTACCAGTAGTCAAAATGACACTTAGTAGGCCGTCTGGTTCAGGTACTGAGCCCCTCCGCCACGACAAGGCGACACTCCTTCGGAGGGGCCCATAGCTAGAAATATGCACTCTCATACACTCATTTCCTAGTAAACAGGTCCGCTACCGGAGCAGATAAACAGTTCAAGCTCCTCTGCCCTTCATTCCCCTCTAGCCTTCTTGTCGTGGGCATACAGTAGAGGGAGTACTGTATTCCACCCCAAAATTAATGTGAAAATTTTTCCGAAAATATGTTTAGAGGCCCCCTGTAACAAAAAAAAAAAAAAAAAAAAAAAAAAAAAAAAAAAAAAAAAAAAAAAAAAAAAAAAAAAAGGATCTTTAGAAAAAGGTCCGTTTCTATGTCTGTGTCTGTCAGTCTGTGGACAGCATAACTAAAAACAAAAAGTCGGTTAAAAACCAAAATTGGTATTTAATTTTAATGTATTTTAGGGATGCGACACGAAGATTTTGAAGAAAGCTCCTCCGCCCCAAACTACCCGTTATATAGAAACTTTTTCGAAAATTTTTATTTTCTTGAAAATGGCCCAAACGATTTTTATTTAACTGCCATATGTATGTGTGTCTGTGTGTACGTGTGTGTGTATGTGTGTACCATGTATGTGTCTGTGTGTATGTGCATGTGTGCGTGTCTGTGTACGTGTGTGCGTGTCCGTCTGTCTGCCTCCCTGCCTTCCTGTCTGCATGTCTGTCTGCCTGTCTGTTTGTATCAAACGGAATATTGCAACGTAATTTTAACCAACTTATATTTAAATGATTCACTTGAAAATTTGCACACATATCAAGGACCGATGACAATACAGTAATATTATAACTTTGTCCTAAGGTCCTGAACAGCATCATCAGGATACACAAAATTAGCTAGCAAAATTTATCAGCCTGACACACAATATTGTAAGACCCCGAAAGGAAATCATTTATGTAAATATTTATTGCAAATGTAATTTACTTTTGGTGTTGATACGAATTAGCTGAGTAACGAAAATGTGCTGCTATCTTTCATTGTTAAGAAAAGTAAAGTTGCTTAAAAACGTCATAAATGTTAAGATTCACATGGACTATGGTCTGTCTCTCTGTCTAAAAGTCTGTCTGTCTGTAGGTCTGTCTCTCTGTCTGTAGGTCTGTCTGTAGGACCATCGGTCTGTGGGTCTGTCTCTCTGTAGGTCTGCCTCTCTGCCTGTAGATCTGTCTGTCTGTAGGTTTGTCTGTAGGTCTGTCTGTCTGTGAGTCTGTCTGTCTGTAGGTCTGTCTGTCTGTAGGTCTGTTTGTCTGTAGGTCTGACTGTCTGTGGGTCTGTCTGTCAGTAGGTCTGTCTGCCTGTAGCTTTGTCTGCTTGTAGGTCTGTCTGTCTGTAGGTCTGTCTGTCTGTCTGTAGGTCTGTCTGTCTGTGGGTCTGTCTGTCAGTAGGTCTGTCTGTCTCTAGCTTTGTCTGCTTGTAGGCCTGTCTGTCTGTAAATCTGTCTCTCTGTCTATAGGTCTGATTCTCTGTAGCTCTGTCTGTGGGTCTGTCTGTCAGTAGGTCTGTCTCTCTGTCTGTAGGCCTGTTTGTCTATAGGTCTGTCTGTCTGTACGGCTGTGAGTAGGGCTGTCTCTCTGCCTGTAGGTATGTCTGTCTGTAGGTCTGTCTGCGGGTCTGTCAGTAGGTCTGCCTCTCTGTAGGTTTATCTGCTTGTAGGTCTGTCTGTCTGTGGGTCTGTCTGTACGCCTGTCTGTCTGTGGGTCTGTCTGTCTGTCTGTAGGTCTGTCTGTAGGTCTGCCTGTCTGCTGGTCTGTCTGTCTGTGGGTCTGTCTGCCTGTAGGTCTGTCTGTCTGTAGGTCTGCCAGTAAGTTTGTCTGCTTGTAGGTCTGTCTGTCTGTGGGTCTGTCTCTCTGTCGGTAGCACTGTCTGTCTGTCTGTGGGTCTGTCTGTCAGTAGGTTTGTCTGCTTGTAGGTCTCTGTCTGTCTGTAGGTCTGTCTGGCAGTAGGTTTGTCTGCTTGTAGGTCTGCCTGTCTATCTGTGGGTCTGTCAGTAGGTCTGTCTGTCTGTCTGTCTGTACGTCTGTCTGTCAGTAGGTTTGTCTACTTGTAGGTCTGTCTGTCTATGGGTCTGTCTGTCAGTAGGTCTGTCTCTCTGTCTGTAGATCTGTCTGTAGGCTTGTCTGCTTGTAGGTCAGTATGTCTGTAGGTCTGTCTGCCTGTAGGTCTGTCTCTCTGTCTGTAGGACTGTCTGTCTGTCTGTAGGTCTGTCTGTGGGTCTGTCTGTCTGTAGGTCTGTCTCTGTGCCTGTAGGTCTATCTGTCTGTTAGTCTGTCCGTCTGTAGGTCTGTCAGTCTGTGGGTCTGACATTCTGTGGGTCTGTCAGTAGGTCTGTCTGTCTGTAGGTCTGTCTGTCTGTAGGTCTATCTGTAAGTCTGTCTGTCTGTGGGTCTGTGTGAGGTCTGCCTGCTTGTAGATCTGTCTGTCTGCGGGTCTGTCTCTCTCTGTCTGTCTGTCTGTAGGCCTGTCTGCCTGCCTGTTTGTCTGTAGGTCTGTGTGTCTGTAGGTTTGTCTGCTCGTAGGTCTGTCTGTCTGTCTGTCTGTGGGTCTGTCTGTCTGTGGGTCTGTCTGTCTGTAGATCGGTCTGTCTGTGGGTCTGTCTGTCTGTAGATATGTCTGTCTGTGGGTCTGTCTGTCTGTAGGTCTGTCTCTCTGTGGGTAGGTCTGACTGTCTGTAGGTCTGACTATATGTAGGGCTGTCTGCCTGTGGGTCTGTCTGTAGGTCTGTCTGTCTGTAGGTCTGCCTTTGGGTCTCTCAGTAGGTCGGTCTGTCTAAATGTCTGTCTGTAGGTTTGTCTGTCTGCAGGTCCATCTGTTTGTCTGTTTGTATGTAGGTTTGTCTGTAGGTCTGTCTGTAGGGATATCTGTAAGATTATCTGTAGCTCTGTATGTAGATATGTCTGGTTTCTGTCTGGAAGTGCATCTGTCCATAGGTGCGTCTGTCTGTGGGTCCATTTGCCTGTTTGTAGGTTTGTCTGCTGCTAGGTCTGTCTGTCTGCAGGTCCATCTGTATGTCTGTTTGTATGTAGGTTTGCTTGTAGGCCTGTTTGTAGGGATATCTGTATATCTATCCGTAGGTCTGTATGTAGATCTGCCTGTCTGTGTGGAACTGCATCTGTCCATAGGTGCATCTGTCTGTGGGTCCATTTGCCTGTCTGTAGGTCTGTGTGTAGGTTTGTCTACTTGTAGGTCAGTCTGTCTATGGGTCTGTCTGTCAGTAGGTCTGTCTCTCTGTCCATTGGTCTGTCCGTAGCTCTGTCTATAGGCTTGTCTGCTTGTAGGTCTGCCTGTGGGTCTGTCTGTGGGTCTCTCTGTCTGTAGGTCAGTCTGTCTGTGGGTCTGTCTGCCTGTAGGTCTGTCTCTCTGTCTGTAGGTCTGTCTGTGTGTCTGTCTGTCTCTCTGCCTGTAGGTCTATCTGTCTGTAGGTCTGTCTGTGGGTCTGTCAGTCTGTAGGTCTGTCAGTAGGTCTTTCTGTCTGTAGGTCTGTCTGTCTGTAGGTCTATCTGTGGGTCTGTCTGTGTGTATGTATGTCAGTCTGTGGGTCTGTCAGTAGGTCTGTCTGTCTGTAGGTCTGTCTGTCTGTAGGTCTGTCTGTCTGTAGGTCTATCTGTCTGTGGGTCTCTCAGTAGGTTTGTCTATCTGCAGGTCCATCTGTATGTCTGTTTGTATGTAGGTTTGTTTGTAGGTCTGTCTGTAGGTCGGTATGTAGATCTGTCTGTCTGTCTGGAAGTGCATCTGTCCATAGGTGCATCTGTCTGTGGGTCCATTTGCCTATCTGTAGGTTTGTCTGCTAGTAGGTCTGTCTGCTGGTAGGTCTGTCTGCCTGCCTGTCTGTCTGTCTGTCTGTGGGTCTGTCTGTCTGTAGGTCTGTCTGCTTGTAGGTCTGTCTGTCTGTGGGTCTGTCTGTCTGTGGGTCTGTCTGTCTGTGGGTCTGTCTCTGTAGATCTTTCTGTCTGTGGGTCTGTCTGTAGATATGTCTGTCTATGGGTCTGTCTGTCTGTAGGTCTGTCTCTCTGTGTGTAGGCCTGACTGTCTGTAGGTGTGACTATCTGTAGGTCTGTCTGTCTGTGGGTCTGTCTGTAGCTCTGTCTCTCTGTCTGTAGGTCTGTCTGTCTGTGGGTCTGTCAGTAGGTCGGTCGGTCTGTCTATCTGTCTGTCTGTAGGTTTGTCCTTCTGCAGATCCATCTGTTTGTCTGTTTGTATGTAGGTTTTTCTGTAGGTCTGTCTGTAGGGATATCTGTATGACTATCTGTAGGTCTGTATGTAGATATGTCTGGTTTCTGTCTGGAAGTGCATCTGTCCATAGGTGCGTCTGTCTGTGGGTCCATTTGCCTGTTTGTAGGTTTGTCTGCTGCTAGGTCTGTCTGTCTGCAGGTCCATCTGTATGTCTGTTTGTATGTAGGTTTGTTTGTAGGTCTGTCTGTAGGGATATCTGTATGTCTATCTGTAGGTCTGTATGTAGATCTGCCTGTCTGTGTGGAAGTGCATCTGTCCATAGGTGCATCTGTCTGTGGGTCCATTTGCCTGTCTGTAGGTCTGTGAGTAGGTTTGTCTGCTTGTAGGTCTGTCTGCTTGTAGGTCTGTCTGCCTGCCTGTCTGTCTGTCTGTAGGTCTGTCTGTCTGCAGGTCCAACTGTATGTATGGATGTATGTAAGCCTGTCTGTAGGTCTGTCTGTATCTCTCTCTCTCTCTGTCTGTATGTCTATGTGTAGGTCTGTATGTAGATCTGTTTGTAGATCTGTCTGTCTATCTGTCTGTCTGAAGGTGCATATGTCTGTGGGGCCGTCTGCCTGTCTGTAGGTCTGTCTGTGTCTGTAGTTCTGGCTCTCTGTAGGTCTTATAAGTCTGTATGTATGCACGTTTGGTTTTCTGTTTGTCTGTATGTCTCTGTCTGTCTGAGGGTCTGTCTGTAGGTCTGTCTGTAGGTCTGTCTGTAGGACTGTCTGAAGATCTGTCTGTCTGCAGGTCTGTCTGTAGGTCCATCTGTATGTCTGTATATCAGCCTGTCTGTATGTCTGTCGGTCTTTAGGACTGTTGGTCTGTCGTTCTGTCGTTCTGTAGGTCTATCGATTTGTAGGCCTGTCTGTCTGTAGGTCTTTCTGTCTATCTGTATGGAGGCCTGTATGTCTGTAGGTCTTTCTGTCTGTCTAGCTGTATGGAGTTCTGTATGTCTGTAGGTCTTTCTGTCTGTCTAGCTGTATGAAGGTCTGTATGTCTGTATGTCTGTCTGTATGTCTATCTGTATGGAGGTCTGTATGTCTGTCTGTATGTAATGGAATATTTCGCAGTAATTTTCACCAATTTATAGTTAAATGATTCACTTGAAAATTTGCACACATATCAAGGACCGATGACAATACAATCATATTATAACTTTGTCATAAAGTCCTGAACAGGATCATCCGGATAAACAAAATTGGTTAGCTAAATTTATCAATGTAACGGAATATTTCGACGTAATTTTCACCATATAACATTCGTCTGATTGACTGAAATATTTGCACACACGGCAAGGACCGATCACAATATAATAATATCTTAACTTTATCCTAAGTTCTTTACTAGCGTAATCAGGATAAACAAAATCAATGAGCTAAATTTATAAATGTAACAGAATATTTCAACGTATTTTTCACCAACTTAGAGTCGTCTGATTGACTTGACATTTTGCACACATGTCAAGCATTAATGATTATACAATAATATCATAATTTTATCCTAAGATCCTGACCAGGATCATCAGGATAAACAAAATTAGTTATCTAAATCTATCAATGTAATGGAATATTTCGACATAATTCTCACCAGCATACATACTTCTGATTGACATGAAAACGTGCATACATTGCAAGGACCAATGACAGTACAATAATATTATAACCGTGTCCTAATATCCTGACCAGGATCATCAAGAAAATAGATTATAGTTTACAAAAAGCTAAATACAGGCTTTTATAACAAACTGAACTAAAAAGTAGAAAATAAATTATAGTTTAAAAAAGCTAAAAACACCCTTTTATAACAAACGGAACTAAAAAGTACAAAATAAGTATAGTTTAAAAAAACTGAAAGACACGCTTTTATAACAAACCGAACTAAAAAGTGGAAAATAATTTTAAGTATGTAGAGTTTCTTCTATATCGATGTAAAGTCAACTAGTTCATCATCTTTCAAAATTTTGTAACAAGTTAAAAATAAAAACTAATTTATATTAACAAAGTAATAATTTTTTTTTTGTAAAAAAGCGTGGGGTGCTTTTCACCTTACTTTTATCATAACTTTACTTTTATAAACAGCTACATATGCTACATATTTATAGCATGGGATATCCGATACCCCATGCTTTTTTAGAATAAAAATTCGTTATTTTGTTAAATTTAATATGTATAAATAAAAGGATCATATATATTTAATATTAAAAGTGAAGGGAGAATAGCTAGAGATCGCTTCCCTAACAATACGGGAACTATTTAATTCAGAAAAATATAAAATGAACGCATACGCGGATGTGTACAACAAAATATAGCATCATGTAAAGTAGTGCTAAAATTGATAATGGCGCCAGTATGGTATATATGTGTAGACGTATTTTTGCAACGCTAGTGAATACGGATCTAAAAAACTGTGTAAAAGTGAAAGGACAATGAAAATAACACAAAAAGGTGTAACAAAAGTCAATCCAATTATGACAAGTGTAAAAAGAGACGAAAAAGGTGTTAATAAAGCGATATATATAGTGAAGTTGCATTGCGTGTTTATTCATTCCACATAGTACCACGCCCGGAGAGAGTCTCATTGCCTAACCCGAAGCAAAACATCATTATAAAAACAGCACCAAGTGTAACGGAATCTTAATTTTCACTCACTTAGAGTCGTCTGATTGACTTGACATTTTGCACAGATGTCAGGCATCGATGATAATACAATAATATTATAACCTTGTCCTAATATCCTGACCAGGATCATCAAGATAATAAATAATAGTTTGAAAAAGCTAAAAACACGCTTTTATAATAAAAAGTAGAAAATAAATTTTAATTTTAAAAAACTAAAAAGACACGCTTTTATAAGAAATCGAACTAAAAAGTGGAAAATAATTATAAGTATGTAGAGTTTGTTCTATATCGATATAAAGTCAACCAGTGCATTATATTTCAAAATGTAATAACAAGTTTAAAATAATAGCTAATTTATATTAACAAAATAATAAATTTGTTCTTTTGTAGAAAAGCGTGGGTGCTTTTCACCTTACTTTTATCATAACTTTACTTTTATAAACAGTTACCTGTGTAACTATTTATAGCATTGAATATTCGACACCCCACACTTTTTTACAATAAAATTTATTATTTTTGTAATATAAATTAGTTTTCATTTTGAAATATAATGAAATAGTTGTCTTTATATCGACATAGAACAAACTCTACATACTTAAAATTATTTTACACTTTTTAGTTCGGTTTGTTATAAAAGCATGACTTTTTAGTTTTTTAAACTATAATTTATTTTAATGTTAACCGTGGAAAGAGAACGTAATCTCAAAGCTTTAGAAGATTTAACTATCGCTCACAGCCTACTGTATTCTTATATTTCCCTTGCACCTACAAGGAAAAAAGTTGTTGTTGTTTTCTAGTGCCTTGCATTTGGCAATGAAGCCATTAGCATTCGTGCTTTCCAATACTTTTGAACTGTAGTTTCTTCTGATCTTAATGCTTCACAGGTCTTCAAGTGGTCTTCGTTCATTTCTGCTGGATCGTTACACAGGACACATATTGGTGAAGCTGATATACCATTCGATAGAGATGACTTGCTAAGCACTCGTGATTTGTCAATAGTCGGAAGGCTGCAACTGCTGTTTTCCTTGGTCTCTGGGGGATTATATCTGGGTTGGAAAGTAGTGTAATCCATTTTTTATCTTTGGCATTTGTTTCTATTTCTTGTCGGTATGAATGAGAAAAGTTTTTAATGATCAAGCGTTTTATTGAGGAATATGAGAAATTGAATTTAGACTTTTGTTTCATTGTTGTGCCTTTCTTTGCAAGTGAGTCTGCAGTTTCATTCCCCATGACTCCACAGTGTGCTGGAATCCATTGGAGATGAACAGTCTTATTAACTTTTTGGAGTAGTGTTAACATTTTGTAGCATTCTCTAATTTTTGTTGAGTTCTTTGTAGTATTTGAACATATTCCCTGAATTGCAGCTTTAGAATCCGAAAGAATTACTGCTTTGTTAAATTTATTTAAGGGAAGATTTAATAATTGCCGGAGAGCAATGCGTATAGCCTCTATTTCTCCATTATAATTTGTTGTGTCCCTGCCAACAGAATGATAAAAGGAGAAATGTGAACATGTAACTCCAGCTCCAGCAGGATTTTCCGTGGAGGATCCATCAGTATATATGTGTAACCATTCTTCTGTTGGATATCTAGTATTGATTGTTTCCAGTGCTAGAAGTTTTTGTATTTCTTTTGGTGTGTCTGATTTACTTATTTCCTCTATTAATTCCAAACTGAAGGTAGGTTGCAATAATTCCAATGGATTTTCTCTTATAAGTAGATTTTCTCTGGTGTTATTAATGTTCAATTTGGATTTAATCTGTGTTACCTTTTCTAGAAAACTACTATTAGTTTTAAGGATTGAAGAGGGGAGGTTCTCTTCTACCCATTTAGAGTTTGGCAGTCGTAACATTTTCTCGTGTTGGAGCAATGCTTGTTCTTCTATTTTTGTTGTTATTGATGGGGTCCGTGTTAAGGCAAGCATGGCATCAACAGGTGTGGATTTAGCTGCTCCAGTGATTAGGCGAGGAGCCTGATTTTGTATTTGTTCAAGTTTATTGATGTCAGCATTTGCTGCTGTTATTAAAGCTTCAGAACAGTACAAGAGGTTTGGTTTAACATACATGTTGTATGTTGTGTTAAGGACTCCCCTTGAGCAGCAGCATTTAGCACCAGCTAACTTTTTTAGGATTTGCAGTTTCTTTTCAACCTTTTCTGAGATGTTTGTTATATGTTTTTTACAACTTAGTTTTCTGTCGAAAGTGGTGCCTAAGTATTTGGCATCATCAACTGCTTTGAGTGGTTTATCATTATAATTTATGTTAATATTGATTTGTATTTTAGTGTAAATAATTCATAATTTGTTTTTTCCACATTGATAGTCATGAGGTTTTTGGAGCTCCATTCATGTACTTTGTTTAGGGCTGTTTCTATTCTGTCTTTAATTAATTCAGTTTTTTTTGGAGAGCCTAGAGTCCAAATGACTACATCGTCAGCAAATAAAGCAATTTTGGTTTCTAAAGTTTTGATTATTGATGGAAGGTCATTTTTATATATATAAAGAGTGTTGTGCTCAGAACAGCACGTTGTGGAAGCCCTCGGTGTCTTTGTTTATATTTGGAAATGTATGTATTATATTTTGTGGCACAAAATCTTTGTGAAATAAACTGAGTTATCCACAAGTAAAAAAAGGGTTTAAGTCGGGTGATGTAACTGCCACATTGTAAAACTGGTGCCCGTTAAGAAAATAGTTACATGAAAGCCACATACATGAGTATGAGTCCTAAAGATAAACATTCCGGAGTTAAAACTGTCCCCCAATCGGATCTCCGAGTGGGGACATCTTTAGGCAAATTTCATCACAACAATTCCAATACTTTAAGAATTCTACAAGGAAAAAAGTAATATGATAATTTCTGCAAATGTTTATGTCGACTAACACGAAGAATATAAAGGAATAACAGATTATAAGAATGGTTAGTACAAGAGTAGAGAAAGTCATGTGAGTGCAACACATCAGATTTTTCTACTTAAACATCCTGGAAAAAAGCATAAATATCATTGTGAAAGTAGAAAAGGATGAGCAACTACCATTTTTAAATTTAAAAGTAGTAAAAGGTAAGAACAAATAAACTTTGGCATTTACAGAATACCAACGCAGACAGACAACTGCATAAAACCTAATGGTTACAACACAAGAGGTCACAAACAAGCAATCTTCAATAGTTTAACACATAGACTGGCGAATATCCCTCTTCCAACAGAAGAATACGGAGCAGAACATAACAAAATAATTGAAATAGCACAAAGAAACGGCTTCCCCAATTCATTAGTGGAGAAAAAAGAGAAACTAACAATAACAAAGAAGCTGCTAAAAGAAACTACAACACTCAGAGCAACAGAAATGACATTAAAAAAATTTATGTGCCATCCATGGGCGTTTGATAAATTCAAAAAGGTTTTCAACGAACATAGCATTCAGCTAGCAGTGAACCATTACTCCATAAAAAAATCTACTGAGCTCAAGCATCAAAGATGCCATCGCAACTAATAAAAAACCTGGTATATGCCAATCTGAATGCAGTGAGTGCAATCAAGTTTATATAGGAAAAACCAAAAGAAATTTATAAACAAGATCCAAGGATCACTTCAGAAACATTAAAAAAAAAAAAAAAAAAAAAAAAAAAAAAAAAAAAAACGGACAAATAAGTTAGTAATTATTTATTTATGCCAACAGACTTACACACAAGCAGCGGTATGGGCAGTGTTTGAGAGGTAGGATTGGAACTACAAAGTTCAATGCCACAGCTGTGATTTGAACCACAGATCCTCCGCTTGCCAGGCCGGTGCTGTAACCATTTAACTTCTGTGACAACCTGCCAGAATGGTGTTGAATTCTCCAACCAATTCACAGTAGCTTAATGGCTAGAGCACCCTCATGGTAAACGGAGGGTCTGTGTTTCAAATCCCAGCTGTGGCAACGAACTATTCAGTTGCAATTCTATCTCTCACACAAATCTATATTTGCCACCTACTTTTGGACAAAAAGTCACAACGTAAATCCAGAATCGAACTTCCCAAACACACAGTCAGAAAACAAAAGCTGTCCACAGGGAAACAAATCTTCATTTTGAAAAATAAAAATAGAGTTCAATTTCGACATCCCCCAGAAAGATATGTTCAGCAAGTTTTTTGAACCACCACCAGAGGAGACCTCAGAGGAAACATCGCAAGCCACACCATAGTGAACCACTCGATGTCCGGTTGATAATGGAGGAAAATGGGCCTACCAAACATGCTCCGGGAAATTCTAAAGTAAGTCTTATTTAGTGCTACTAATCGGCTTACTTTTCAATTTAAGTGATTACAACACTATTTCCAACACTTCTGATCGTTTAGAATATGTTTTCTTTACTCCTTTGAGGGTTGATTCATACCCCCAAAGCCATGCTGAGGTTCCGTTAGTAATCCGCTTTCTTCTAAATATGCCTCTGTTTCATTAACTAATTTTAAATTATTTCGAATAACAGTTGCAACTGTTGAACCAAGTTATTAAAGTAAAAACAATCTAGACTAGCAGCTGTAGAATAGACATTGCGTTTGCAACTTGCATTTTTATCTAGGATTCCTTTTGCCTATGAAATAACTTTCTTTCTTTATCTGATCACTCTTCCCTTAAGTAGGACTTATACCCTCTACGACTTACAAGCCAGTACCTAGAATCAGTCACCTTTCGGGGATCACAGGAACCTATGGATCGGACATAGTGAAGACCTGGAAGTGAGTGGTCAGCCAAGCACCAGTTATGACAGTAAGAAAGAGGATAATATGAAATGCAGGCGAAATCGAAGATTGGAAGGGTGATAATGAAACAATTAGTGGAATGAGTGGCGGAGGAAACCGGAGAACCCGGAGAAAATCCGAGGTGACGCAGCTTTGTCCACCAGAAATACTACCTGGGATCGAACTAAGGCCATCTTTATCTAAACAGGCCTGTAGACCGAAAGACATTACGTTAATGACGTCATCAAGGAGGGCTCATGTTTTGCTTGTTTAATACGGGAATGCAACACATCAGTGCGTGGTTGGGACGCTAGGAAGTTGCTTGTGCCTTACAACGTGTCAGTAAACAATTATGTGAGCGAAAAATCGAATTACAAAGTGGTGTAGTTTTTAATACAAAATGCCTAGGAAGTGTTGTGTGCCGGGTTGTACCTCAAACTATAAAACAAGTGTAGAAGAGTAGGTTACAGTGTTTTCTTTTCCAAAGGACCCACACAGCAGAGAGCAGTGGGTACATGCTATTCACAGGGATAATTATGAACCAGATGTGGTATGTATTAAACATTTTTCTGAACACCACATAGTGAAGGATTTACTACTACGCGAAATGATGGAAGCGTTTTGTAGCACCCAGAACAACTCCTAAACTTATTGAAAATCCACGCTCCTCCGCTGTTTCCTAATTTACCATCCTACCTGACGTCCGAACCAGCAAACAAACGTAGGGATCCAGAAGAAAGAAGAGGGGAAATATTGGAAAGGGATGCAGCAGCATTTCGTAAATGACTCTAAGATGACAAAATTGTTGATTTTCAGAGCCTTAAAAATATAATTAGTGACATGAAGTTAGAGGGATTCACCGTCATCATAAAAGAAAACGATGCAATTTTTGTGAAAATTGATACTGAAGAAATTCCTAAAATTGTAGCAGCATTAAAAATTAATTCCAATTTTATTATTTAGGTTCTATACGGTAAAATTGTAATGCCTAATAGTAAGTTTAAATGGATTCTCGGTAAACAAATGATATTGGATAAATGGTCTAAATTTGATGCTATTTTGGTTCACAATAGCAAGTGAACAAACAGAACATAAATTACTTCAGGCCGCCAACATTTTAAAGGAATGTTTGGAGGACATGAATGAAGATTCCACAGAATATCTAAAACCTAAATTCCTAGAAGAGCAGGTAAAATTGGTCAGTCAAAAGTAAACTAATATACGCTCGATACACTGTTATGGACGTGCTCAATTTATTTTTCTCACCCAGCAGCTTGCAGACAGTTACGTGATTCCAATGTTCTTTCTTTACCCCATCCTGATTACCTCAGACAACTTTCTCAACTCCTCAGTCCTGATAGAAACTCTTGCATTTAAAATATTTATCAGAGAAGTTGAAAATGCTTGGTGATCACGAAAAAAGTAGTAAATTTGTTGAGACATATTAACAAGAATTTCTTAAAGTAGAAAACCAGAGAAACTTAATTCTAAATGTAGGTGCTGACTGTAATGCTAGTGATTGCGAGTTACCGGTCTGTTATTTTGACGAGGAAAATAATGAAAGTAATAACCAACATCCTCTTGAAAAACTACTGCATTATTAAACAAGAGAGTTTGGTATTATCTACAGGCAAACAGAAAGAAAGAAACTGGAGATATATTCGCATTGAGAAGGTAAGAATCATGCTCTGCCATCAACAACTATGCAAAGCATGTTTTCCACTAACATACTAACACACATTAACTTTTAATACGAAATGTGAAAATATAAATGAATGCACGCTGCTTCCAGCGCAGAAATGCTGTTAAACATGTGTTTATTCCGTATGAATTACTTGGAACGTCGGCTTCGCGTTGTGACGTCACGAATCGCTTATCCAGACCTGTTACTTTGAGATGGCCTTGATTGAACCCGGGCCACCTGGGTGGTAGGTGAACGCTCTAACATCTCGGCCATTGAGCACCCGCCTATGAAGAAACAAAAGCAATAATTTCTCTTCTTCAGAAACTTACATGTTACTCCATATACAATAGTACCATGCACTTTAAAAAAAAGGGTCTTATGTGTGCACTCGCTTGATTTTCTATACTCACTCTACTCGTATTCTTATATCTACTTCATATTCATTGTCAAAAAAGATTGTGAAAATATTTTTTTACATACATATTTCTCTATGGATTCAACGGGAATGGGCGAATACGGTGGGCTAGTGATAGTTTGAGCAACAGTTATTTCTCCCTCCAGGCTCCATTGAAGTTCATTGTGTCAGTATTTACTGCAGATAATATCAACAAGACCCGTGTTTCAAAAGCAGAAAGGCTGACGAGATTACAAGAATTTGTGTGTGTGTGTGTGTGTGTGTGTGTGTGTGTGTGTGTGCGTGTGTGTGTGTGTGTGTGTGTGTGTGTGTGTGTGTGGAGGGAGGGTAAGTGTCTATGTAAGTGTGGTTGTGTGGCACTGTATATGCGTGGGGGCGTGCGTGTGTATCTGTGTGTGCGTGTATGTGTGTGGGGTGTGCGTGTGTAGTGTGTGGCTCATTTTGGCCCTGTATGTGCGTGGGGCTGTGCTTGTGAATGTGTTTGGGCGTGTGCGTGTGTAGTGTGTGTGTGTGTCTGTTTGCCCTGTATGTGTGTGGGAGTGTGCTTGTGTAGTGTGTGGCTCTGTTTGGCCCTGTGTGTATGTGGGGCTGTGCCTGTGAATGTGTTTGGGCGTGTGCGTGTATAGTGTGTGGCTCCGTTTGGCCCTGTATGTGCGTGGGGATGTGCTTGTGAATGTGTTTGGGCGTGTGGGTGTGTAGTGTGTGTGTCTGTTTGCCCTGTATGTGTGTGGGTGTGTGCTTGTGTAGTGTGTGGCTCTGTTTGGCCCTGTATGTATGTGGGGCTGTGCCTGTGAATGTGTTTGGGCGTGTGCGTGTATAGTGTGTGGCTCCGTTTGGCCCTGTATGTGCGTGGGGCTGTGCTTGTGAATGTGTTTGGGCGTGTGGGTGTGTAGTGTGTGTGTCTGTTTTCCCTGTATGTGTGTGGGTGTGTGCTTGTGTAGTGTGTGGCTCTGTTTGGCCCTGTATGTATGTGGGGCTGTGCTTGTGAATGTGTTTGGGCGTGTGCGTGTGTAGTGTGTGGCTCTGTTTAGCCCTGTATGTGCGTGGGCTGTGCTTGTGAATGTGTTTGGGAGTGTGCTTGTGTAGTGTGTGGTTCTGTTTGGCCCTGTATGTGCGTGGGGCTGTGCTTGTGAATGTGTTTGGACGTGTGTGTATGTAGTATGTGTGTATGTATGCGAGGCTGTGCATGTGTAGTGTGTGTGTGTGTGTGTGTGTGTGGGGATGTGCATGTATGTCTGTATGACCGTGTATGTGCGTGGGGGTGTGCGTGTGTAGAGTGTGTGTGTATGTGTGCGGGGCTGTGCATGTGTAGTGTGTGTGTGCGTGTATGCGTGTGGAGATGTGCATGTATGTCTGTATGGCCGTGTATGTGCGTGGGGGTGTGCGTGTGTAGAGTGTGCATGTATGTCTGTATGGCCGTGTATGTGTGTGGGGGTGTGCGTGTGTAGAGTGTGCATGTATGTCTGTATGGCTGTGTATGTGCGTGGGGGTGTGCATGTGTAGAGTGTGTGTGTGTGTCAGTGTGTGCGTGTATGTGTGTAGGGGTCTGCGTGTGTAGAGTGGGTGTGTGTGTGTCTGTGTGTGCGTGAATGTGTATGGGGGTGTGCGTGTGTGTCTGTGTAACCGCGTATGTGCGTGTGCGTCTGGGTATGTCTGTGTATGTGTACGTGGTTGTGTAGCTGTGCGTGGGTGTGTGTATGTGTGGGGGGTGTGCGTGTGTGTGTATGTGGGGGGGGGTGTGCGTGTGTGTGTACATACAGACGTACGTACCTGCCTGTCTGCCTGGCTTCCCGCCCGCCCACCCGCCCGCAAATATCTCTAATGTCACTATTACTATCACCAAAACAGCTATCACTAGTACTATCACCATAACAGTTATCTCTTGTGTCACTAACAATATCGCCATAACAACTACCTCTACTGTCACTATCACTTTTATCAGAAGACTATCTCTACTAGAAGTATTACCATAACTATCTTTTATGTCAGCACTACTATCACTACTATCATCACAGTAACAACTATGTCGACTGTTCTTAGCACTATCAGAATGACTGTCTCTGCTGTCGCTATCACCAATACCAGATGACTCTACCGCAGCTATTATCATCGCTCTGTAATATCACAACTACTGTTTCTGCTATCTCCACTATGCATACTGCTATCAACATAACTAACTCTAATATGCCTCGCTACCGCTATAACGCACTGTGCTACTACTGTGGGAGTTCAACATTTATGATATATGGTATATGTTAACTTACCTCATCCTATTAGAAGGCTCCCTCTGATACTCCGTGAACACCGAAGAACCTGGTACTTATACAGGTCTGGTTTCGAGCAGCACGACACTGACGAGGTGTACCTGCTCCTTGCAATGCTACACTAAACCATACATGTGAAGTACAAGGTTCTAAGGTTTACACGGAGTATCAGGATGGTGTATGTCCGGCTGCACTTTACCACAGCCATATAGATGTCTGCTGTTTCGTGCAGTGAGATGTAGACGAAAGGATGTTTCTCCACAGCGTTGGCCATTTCATCTACATACAAGACACCTCCTTCTCAGTGAGTGTGACCATGAATGGCGGTTTCCTGATTCGGGGACTGGAACAGATATTTGGCTTAAACAGCGGATTAAGATTGAAGTTCACATTTTATTATGCATTATAATATTACATGGTTCTGATGAGCTTAAAAGTATTGTGGCAAAATAAGCCTTCAACTACTTTTCTCCTTACTCTTTATTTTATATTTTACAAATTTGTATTTCCTGAATTACACGAATACCATAAGCTCACACTCAAAATTCTTTTTGAGTAAACTATCTTACAACCAGCATTGCAAAACTGATTTTTATATTTACTCTGGTTCCTTGGCACCGTGATGTCACCTGCGTAACAATTAATGCACGGAAGTTCAGCGTCTAGCATTGTGTACACTGTATCAAGTCACAGTATTTAGTGACAATTCTAAGACTTTAAGAACAGTTCTTCATGGCCAATTCTTATAGTTGGTAATGTATGCAGAATGAAAACAACATGCGTTCAAATACTCCAAGATCCAAAAGTGCATGTCTTGCAGTAGCCGATTTGAAATTATCTACAGCAATGACGAAGGAGAGAGATGTAGGTTAAAGGGCGCTTAACTACTTGGTAATTAGCGCTCTTAAAACAGTTCATGGCAAAAGCCAGATATGAACTTTAATGTAAAATAAAATTACTGGCAAAAACGAAAATAAATATACAAAACAGAGAGGCAAAGCCCAGAATTAGAACAGTCACAGAGATGTCAAAAGAGTATAAAAATTATGTATCTAAAGTTTTAAGTTCTCAAGTTCATGTTTATCTTCAAAGCCCTTTCGACCGGTTGTTTCTCGTCCGCCAGGGCGGACTGACAGGGCAGACTGACAGCCCGCTGGAGAGAGTTTCGAAAGTGCGCTAGGGAAAAACACTCTAGCAGCGCGTGACAGACTGGCTAAAGGTTATCGCACAGCGGAAAAGAGAGCAGGGTCCCGTTTAAATAGGTAACCATGCGAAAAATTGCAGTGACCAATGCGCAACTTGGTCACTTGCCTCCAGTTAACCTCCTCGCGATGAGATATGCGAGAGGAAGTTACCAGTTTATCGGAGGTTCTTTCACTTCTCTACGAGCATTACCTCTCTCAAGCCTAAAGTCTTCCGAAACACTAAAGGTAGCTAAATCAGAATGGTAAGTCAAAAATATTACAGCGCTCTAGACGGTCAACCATAGTACTGTTGTCTAGTAGATTGATGGCAAGGACGTTTGAATGTTAAGTAATTAAACGCTGCTGATACCAAAGAATACGGGATGTGATTTGTTCTTGTATTGCAGGAATGTGTAGATCGTTATGTAGCGTTGCGTTGGAGACATACTGTGGTACTTTTGCTAGACAACAAATAGTTTTGGATTAAAGTCTTGTTAGTACCTATGCAAATATTGGAGTCACTGGCATTTCTCCAAAGTTCAATACCATAAGTCCATACAAGTCTAATGATGGCCTTGTATATTAATATTTTGTTGTAGAGAGACAGATGAGATTGTTGTTCAGTATCCAATATAACTACTGTAATATTAGTTTTGATTTTTTATGTTAATTTGGTATTTCCATGTTAGAAGTGCAATTGAAGGTATTTTGCAGATGTTGTTATTGCAATTTCTACTTAATTTATATACACTTTAGGGCATGTTTCACTGCATAAAGAAAATGTGATGAGGTGAGAATTAATTGGGTTTGCCTGTATTCTCCATTTTTAGCCATTGTTGACGCAGGTCTGGATTGTGTTGGAAATATTCTGAGACTGTATGAGAATTTTCATGTGAAGCGAGAATGGCTGTGTCATCTGCAAAAATTGCTGTTCTGGTGTGCTCAGTTGTTGGTACATCATAAGTATAAAGAAGGTACAAAATCGGCCCAAAAAGCACTACCTTGGGCCACACTGGATTTGATGCCATGAAAAGCTCATCTTTGTATTTTACTTGAAAATATCTATTGTTGAGATAAGGTTGTAACAATGTAATAAGGATGAAGAAGTAACAACTTTATTTTGTGTAGAAGATCGGTATGCCGTACCTTGTCAAATGCCTGCTGTATATCAAGGAAGAATGCAGTGCAGTCTCACATTGTTTATTGTTATCAGCTGTAGAAATTACGATGTAATTCATAGCGTCAGAATACATATGGTTATACATAAGTACATGTAAAAACTTTTACAAAGATAGTTATTTATATACATCTATACTAATATATACATCTACCAACTAACACATACTTATAATCTTAAAGCTATGGCTTATGCCCTATTTAGATTTTCTTCTACTGAGTAAAAAGCCCATCTATGCAATACTTTTTCAATTCTACTTCAAATTTTTGTATACATTTTATTTCTTTTATATTTTGTTGTAGTTTGTTATATAGCAAACATGCAGCTACTGATGGTCTGGTTTTGTAAATTTCTAGTCAATGGGAATTTATGTGAAAATCCGTGTTACCCCTGTATTCATGAATCTGGTTGTTCGTTTTACTGCTGTTTTCTGTTCTTTTTACGAGCATAATTATCTCATGTACAATGAATATAATATCAAAATGTTCAGTTTCTTAAAGTATTCTCTATATGATTCCTGTCTATTTAATCTTACAATTACACTTCTAGATCCCTTTTGTAATAAAAATAGTCTTTTTGTGTGTACTGTTGCACTTTGTCCCTATACTGTGATACCGTAAGCAAGATGTGGGTATATAAACCCAAAATATATTTTTTGTAGGAGGTCTCCATCGACGAGTTTTGCCATGTTTTAGAATCAACAGGCTAGAGGAGATTTTGTTACAAATTTTGCTAATGTATTTTTCCCAGCTTAAATTTTTGTCTAGAAAATGGGTCCACTCCAATCTTTTAGTATCTTGATTTTCAATTTTTATATCAAGCATGATATTGGGTTTGCTCTGTGCTGTCTGTATGCCCATATATGCTGTTTTTGTATATTGATGCATAAATTGCTTGATTTTAAATATTGTACCACTTGTTTATTGTTTTCGGTTGTGTGATGTTCCAGAATTTTCAGGCTTTCCGCAGAATTTATTATGAAAGTGTCACCGGCATATGATATTATTCTTCCGTTTTTTAGCTGTGGCATGCCATTTATATATATAGACATCAGAGACAATTACCCCAACGGTGACTTACTATCATAAGTACTTTATGTCCCAGGATTAAATAACCTTCAAGTGGCAAATATTTATTTATGCCAACAAACTTACTGTCGGTATTTTTAAACACACAAGCGTATGTGGGTAATGTTTGAGAGGCAGAATTGGAAATGAAAAATTCAATGCCAAAGCTGGGATTTGAACCACAAACCCTCGCTTACCAGGCGGGTGCTCTAACCATTAAGCTACTGGTACAACCTGCCATGGTGACAACGAATAATTCCCCAACTAATTCGTATTTCTCCCAGGAAACCACAAAGGCAGTCTCACATCAGAGACAATTACCACAGTGTCGACTTAATCTTAAATACTTTATGTGCCGGGACTGTAACCTTCAGATGGTAACTATTATTATTTATGCATAAAAGACTGCCATAAAGATATCTGGCATTTCGATTAAGCTACATTCTTATCTTTACCACATTTGTGCCACTGACTCTGTGCTCATGAAGCTGTCCTTCCTTTTATACTCAAGTCTTTAGAGATAATATCGTATATCAATATCTTTTCAACATTTACATAAAGGTCTGTATGGCTGATTTCTTTGCCCTACACATGGTGAAATACAGGAGAACATTAATCTGATGTCAAACTAAACTAAGCACCGGCCCCACAGCCCATGAAGAGCCAAGCCTTACCGCCCAGCCGCTGCGTCCCCCACCTCGGCCCACTACAGGGGTCCTTGGTGGGGTGCACTGCTGGAGGTTGGTACGTGGTCAGCGTCCCGATCCCTCCCGGCCAGTTATGCCGTCTTCACGACCTGGGGCCGCTACTTTTCCATCAAGTAGCTCCTCAATTGGTCTCCCCGGGACTAATGAGGCTGAGTGTACCCCGTGCCAGACATCCCAGAGGTGATAAAATCCCCATGCTAGTACCGGGGATCGAACACGGCTCCTCCGCGCCAGAGGCAGGCGCGCTACCAACTGCGCTACGGGGGCGGTTCTATCTGATGTTAACTACTTTTTTTTCTTTTTTAACGCAGCTTCCTAAAACTATTCCTATGAAAGATTTTTTTTCTATCTACTTCAAATGCATTGAGGCAAAACATTTACAAATATAGCTTCATTACACCCCCACACACATAACGGCCACACAGACACAGACACACACACGCACCCCCCCCCCCCCACACACACACACACTCCACACGCACACCCCCACACACATACACGGACACACAGCCACACACACATACACACACTCTCCCTCACCCTCCCCCCAACACACACACACACACACACACACACACACACACACGTACATACATATCGACTGAATCTCGTCAGCCTTTCTGCTTTTCCTTATTGATATTATCTTCAGTAAATACTGACACAATGAACTACAATGGAGCTCTGAGGGAGGTAATAACTGTTGCTAAATCACAAGCCTACTGTATTTGCCCATTTCAAATCATCCTTTTCCTCACTTTCATACCTGGTGTGGGCTGACCGCCCGCTCCCAGGACTTCGTCTGCTCCTCAACAGGTATCTGACCCCAAGCACAGGCTTGTAAGTCCTAGGGGGTGTCAGTCCTTCATATGGGGAGGGTAATCAGATGAAGAAGAAGCAAACTAGAGAGAGCTCTAGCAGTTGTTCCCTGTCATAGCTGCCTTTAATAATTTCTACAGTGAGGAGCTTAATATGTACAGCATAAAGGAGAAAGAAAAATCTACAGAAAACCAACTCTAGAAGCAAGTCAAAATAATTTCCATGGTACCACAATGGTATTTAGGGATGCATGCCTTAAGCTTCATTGTATTGTCACTTTTCATATTAAATCCCAGCTAAAGCAGTTATAAGCAGATTGTACAGCAATGAGTCCATTGTCCAGGTCAACGATTTTTAAGTGTGCTTAAAAATGACAGCTCCCTGTCAGTAGATTTATTGGCATGTAAAAGAACTCCTGAGGGCAAAATTTCGGTACACCGGCGACGCTGATGTGATCCTGACAATTGACAGCGTTGTTGGAGAACAAAATAATTATTATATATTGATGCCAACAAGTCTACTGCTGGTGTTTTTAAACACACAAAGCGTGTGTGGGCAATGTTTAAGAGCTTGAATCAGAAACTGAAAAATTCAATGCCATAGCCGGGATCTGAAATACGGATATTCCGCTTATCGAGCAGCTGCTTTAACCACTAAGCTACCATTGCGAACTTGCCAGTACGATATTAAATTCCCAAGCTGATTCGTACCTTTTCCCGGTTAGTGTAAAATCACCACCCTGGCCACCGCCTCCGCCGCCGCCGTCGCCGCCGCCACCGCCGCTGCCGCCACCGCCACCACCATTATTTTAGAACCATTATGTAGGCTTCTTCCTGCTATTATTAATTGTATTGGTATTTCCTCCTCTCTTAAAATTTTTCAGACAAATATCAATATAAAATAAAAATACTAGTAAAGACGCAAATATACACAAATATACCAAACAATGAGGCCAAAACCATAATTAAAACGAAGTTACAAACTTGTTGAAAAAGTGTGAAATTTCGATATCTACAATTCTAAATCCTTAGGTTCAAGTTTACCATTGCTTAAAACTTAAAAACTTTTTCAACGGCTTGTTTACCATCCGACAGGGCCTATACAAGTATGACAGATAGTTGCAGCAAGTCTCGAATGTGCACTAGGGAAACACTCTAGCTGCTAGCAGCATGTGACGCATCAACAAAAGTTCCATCACACAGCAGACATCCTGTAGCACCGCCCACTTTGGAGCCATCTTTTAATAACGGAGTATACTTCCAATGTTTTCCACATCAAATTTCCTATCTGGCTGTTTCTCATTTATGGTATCTTAGGCTGTACAATATGATCTAATTTGCTGTGTCTGAGAACAAGTAAGTTAAAAGTTGACAGACTTTTCTCCCATTCATACAACCTGGGAAAGTCTTCTGTTAATTGGGGATACTCACATCATAATACACATATTTTAACTTTGTCATTATTATTCTGGTTACTGTTCTCAGTTATTTTGTACCAAACATAAGTAAAAACAGAATAATTGTTGTTAAAGTGATAAGGAGAAAGAAGAGAAATTCCTGGCACATTGGACAAGAAAAGCACTTCTTGAGATATGAGTTGGAAGAAATAGCAGAAAGATAGCTCAGGGCAGACACAGATGATTAGACATGGGAGTAAATCTCACATCTACGTTATGTAGAGTGGGGAGGATGTTGTGATTGGCATGTAAACAAAAGAGGTAGAAAGGTCACTGTTAATAATGCTCTGTGCACTTCACTTCTCTTGCTCTACTATACTATAGGACACTGCATCAAAATGGGGACAACATTATCTTCCCAGTAGGTACCAGATGTTATCTTCCCAGTACCAGATGTTATTGACCATATGGAATTAAAGGCTCTAAATATAACAACTGAACGGAAAGAGCTTTAACAGCTGCAGTAATGGCTTCATTGCCAAAGCCCAGCATTTGATAACAACTTCTACAGAAATTGAAAATAAGCAGGAAGTTTCTCTCCTGAACCATCCAGCGCTTCCTTGAGACTGGAACTGAGAAAGACGGCCACAGACTGTGTGCATACTCCAGAGTTGGTAAAAGCAGTGCTCTAATCATGGCTTGAAGTTTCTTCCTAAATTATGCCCAAATAGGATCATTGTGATGGACAATGCCCCTACAACAGTGTAAGGTTAGAATGCATACCAAACCATTCTTGGAGAAAAAGTGACGACACGACATAGCCACAGAGTGAAAGCATTGCTTTTGACAAGGCTTTAGTGAAGGCGGAATTGCTGGAATTGGTCAGGTCTCATACTAAAGAGCATAAAAAGTATGTAATTGACAGTGGCTAATTTGCAATTGTACCTCAACTGATACCTTGTTACTGTTACTTAAACCCGATAAAGATTGTGTGGGATCAGGTTATGGGTAACATTGCCAGGAATTCAATCTCCAAGACATGTATGTGCTGGGTGAAAAGAGGAGTCTGGTGTTCAATATGTGATTAGGGAAGAACAAAATACTTGGAACTTGGAAGACATTATCCAGGTGCTGGAAAAATGCTTGATTGATCGGTGTGATGATTCATTAAGGAACACCTAAATTACCAATATGGAAGATATAGAACCAATACCCAGCTCACAGTAATGGAAATTCAATCATGTAAGTAGCAATGAATTTTGATATCTGTGCTCCATGCTATTTAGAGATATGATCAAATAAATGTGCCTGATGGTAAAAAAACTGCATATTATATATTACACAGCTGAATTCTCTGTTCTGTACATGTGGGTGTTTTTTCATTGCATTGTATGTGGGCATGGATTGATACAAACCAGCATTATGTTTATGTCAATTTCACTCTCCCACTGGACTGAGTTTATGTGAAGATATAATAAGAAAAACTTTTAGTTAATAATATGACAGGCAAAATTATCAGTGGGATACCATATCTGATTAAAAATTCATAGCCCAGTTTTGAACCTCAGCCATGATGAGCTACCTGGTAAAGCATACTTTAGGTAGGTACTCATAGCTCTGCAGACCCCATATATTTATTAAACAACTAAAATAACTGAACAATTAAATCAAACACAATGCTCATGCTGCTATCAATACTTTGGCTTACACTTTCTGTGTACAGGGCTTACATATTGGATGTTCATTTTGAACTATGGCATGACATAACTGAGGCTAAAATTCAACCTGCCTGGTACCTCTGCAGAGGTGAATGATTCATGTATCCGAGAAGTTGTCTAGCAAAATAAGGTATTCTGTCTGAATTGAGAACCTTCCAAGTTATAGTAACCCATGGCAGTCTGTATCTTATGTGTCCTACAAAATCTTGCAGCTTCCTTGCTTGGATGTAAACAAAAAACCATTATTGGTGCTCTTCAGACTGACACTGTGTTTACTACAAAATTTCTCTACCACATGTGTATTACATTACATTCTTCTCCTTAGAGCTAACACACTCTTTAAAAAATTGTTTGAAAACAATGATATGGCACACTTTGTGAGGCAGATGTAATATTGCCAGGATAACTTAACATGAAGATCACTATTTTCTTCTGATAACTGCACATATAAGTCTGTTACTTTGTCAGCTCAATAGCATGCTTTAGCTCAGGCATGGGTACCACAAAAGAGGTATTGAATTTGCCTTACTCTCCACACACACTCTTGTCGAAAGTTGTTTTAATACAAGTGCAGTGGTGGCTTCGTTCCACCTACCTGGTAGTAATAATTTCTACGCTGTCATTAACCATTTTGTGTATATTAATCATATTTTGCATACAATAATTATTACAACCACCTACTGTGGTTAGGCAAATTACATAATTTGCTAGTTTATAGCCTTCATTTATCTTATGCATGTAATATTCTAATGCTGCCTTATGATTTTCATACTAAATTGTTTCTCTTTCATAATAAATGAAGCAGCAAAGTTACATTGCTATTTAGCCCTAAAAATATTTTAAAACCATATCAACATTGAAAGCTGTTTGGTTTTCAACTCTATATTATGTTCAAACTTTGAAACACAAAATACAGTAGCTTACATTAAATAAACTAACAAGAAACTAAAACCCAGGAGGCGCTGTAGCCAAGTGGTTAGACCATTTGTCTACCACCTAGGCGGCTCGGGTTCAATCCTGGGGTCCAGCATGTGCTATTCATGGTGGACGATGTGGCGTCTGAGTGGGTTATCTCCAGGTTCTCTGGTTTCCCCTGTCACTCATTCCACCTATTGCTCCATCATCACTTTTCCATTCATCAATTTCACCTACATCTCATATCATCCTCTTCCTCAATATCATACCTGATGCTTGCCTAATCACCCGCTTCCAGGTCTTCATTCTGTCTGGTTCATAAGCCTGTCTGCTTCCCAACGGGCGTCTGACCCTAGGCACTGGCTTTTAAGTCCTAGAGGGTGTAAGTCCTATATAAGGAGAGGGTAATCAGATAAAGAAGAAGAAAACTAAACCCCTAAAATGTTTACTAATTTAAGCTAAAAAATGGAATCATACCACCCCTTGTATATCTTATATATTTAAACGAGCAATTCTTGTATATATATATTTATTTATTCCGTGCAACTTGGAAACGGCTCTAATGATTTAGATCAAATTTTGTATTCAGATAGAGTTTTGCTTTTTAAGTTCATCTACATAGGCGTAATTCCCGAAAAAAACGTGATTTTACGTTAAAAAATAACATTTTTTATTCCCGCTTCTACAGTGCAATTCTTGTATATATATATACCCGGTATTTCAGAAACGGCTATAAAGATTTGGTTAAATTTTTGTATACATGCATATTACATTCACAGTGTTTTCTCTACTCACTTTTAGGTAACACATTCACATCTCTTTCTCTACTGAGTCTTCTATAAACAATTTTCCATAAAAAAACATGATTTTCTACCAAAAACATTTTTTCCCAGTTTTAAAATAAGTCATACCATGTTCTGTATGTTTTAAATAGAAATGCTATTACATTCACACTGTTTTCTCCTCTCACTGTTAGGTAGCACATTCACATCTCTTTCACTACTCACTCTTCTGTAAACAATATTGCATAAAAAGCATGATTTTTAACCGAAAAACACTTTTATCCCCACTTTTAAAATAAGTCAAACCATGTTCTGTATGGTTGAAACAGAAGTGCTATTACATTCACACTGTTTTCTCCTCTCACTATTAGGTGATACATTCGCACCTCTTTCTCTACTCACTCTTCTACAAATAAGCCATGCAATTTTCTATATGTTTGAAATAGAGATGTTGCATATTACATTCACAGTGTTTCCTCTACTCACTTTTAGGTAACACATTCACATCCCTTTCTCTACTCAGTCTTCTATAAACAATTTTCCATAAGAAACGTGATTTTGCACCAAAAAACACTTTTATCCCCACGTTTAAAATAAGTCATACCATGTTCTGTATGTTTGAAACAGGAGTGCTATTACATTCACACTGTTTTCTCCTCTCACTTTTAGGTACCACATTCATATCTCTTTCACTACTCACTCTTCTGTAAACAATATTGCATAAAAAGTGTGATTTTGCACCGAAAAACACCTTTATCCCCACTTTTAAAATAAGTCAAACCATGTTCTGTATGTTTGAAACAGAAGAGCTATTACATTCACACTGTTTTCTCCTCTCACTATTAGGTGATACATTCACACCTCTTTCTCTACTCACTCTTCTACAAATAAGTCATGCAATTTTCTCTATGTTTGAAATAGAGATGCTGCATATTACATTCACAGTGGTTTCTCTACTTACTTTTAGCTATCACATTTGCATCTCGTTCTCTACTCACCCTTCTATAAATAATTTTCCATAAAAACGTGACTTTGCACCAAAAAGAAAAAAAAAAACACTTTTATCCCCACTTTTAAAATTAGTCATACCATGTTCTGTATGTTTTAAATAGAAATGCTATTACATTCACACTGTTTTCTCTTCTCACTATTAGGTAACACATTCACATATCTTTCTCTACTCACTCTTCTACAAAGAAGTCATGCAATTTTCTGTATGTTTGAAATAGAACATACTGTTTTCTCTACTCACTCTTAGGTAACAAATTCACATCTCACTCTCTACTCACTCTTCTACAAATAAGGCATACAATTTCGTGCATATTTAAAATAAAAATGCTACATATTACATTCATACTGTTTTTTCTACTTGCTTTTGGGTAACACACTCATAACTGTTTCTCTACTTACTCTTCTAGAAATAAGTCATACAATTGTGTGCATGTTTGATATAGAAATGCTCCATGTTACATTCACAGTGTTTACTCACTTTTAGGTAACACCTTCAGATGTCTTTCTCCACTCACTCTTCTACAAACAATTCATATCATCTATACAACTTGAATGTTTGTATATATATAACTGTTAATCTCGAAAACCGCTTAACCGATCACCGCGAAATTCGGCACATATATGTATTTTTTTCATGGAGAGTTTTTATGGTAACAATTTTACTACACAATATATTAGTTTCAAATGGTTTTCTACTCGCTTTTCTTTTACGTAGCGCATTCATATATCCTCTGTTTACCCTTCAACATACAATTCATATAATATTCTAGGATTGAAATATAAATGCAGCGTATTACATTCACACGATTTCCTCTACTAATTCTTCCTTTACGAGACACAATCAGTGTTCTTTCGCTATTCGCCCTTCAACATATAATTCATGCAATTTGCTGTATGTTTGAAACAAATGCAACGTACTACATTCATACTACTTTCTCTACTCACCTTTATTTTACATAACAATTCACATGTTATTCCCTATGGTTTATCAACTCCATACATACCAACGCCTATACATATCTTATGTTGAAGAGTGATTAAATTCCAAAACAGGTTGACCGATCGCCATGAAAAGTGACATATCTAATTTTTTTCATTGCGAAGGTTTTTATGCAATCTATTTTACCACGCAATGTATTACATTCACATGGTTTTCTCTACTCCCTTTTCTTTTACCTAACATACTACTCCCTCTTCTGCAAACAATCCATACATTTTCCCATACACTTGAAATATAAGTGCAACGTATAACATTCACATGGATTTTCTACTCATTTTTCTGTAGTAAAACACAATCACATTTCTTTCACTATTCCCGCTTTGACGAACAATTCATACAATTTCCTATATGTTTGGAACATAAATGCGTAGTACATTCACATGGCTTTATCAACCAGCTTTTCTTCCTGTAGTATTTGTTATTCTTCAACATTGCTTTTGCTTATTGTCGCTCCGGTGTTTTAATAAAAGTTAAAGAAATAGTTAAAAAAGTAAAGTAATCACAAGTGGTGTCAGGAGTGCGGCGAAAAACACGATATGGAACAGTTGATGAAACAAATATTAGCCAAGATGGACATAATGGGAAATGAAATGAATTCTGGAATGCGGCAGAGGAAACAAATATGAAAACTGAATTGGAAAAATTCGGAATAGAAAATATGGGAGCAAAAATGGAATCCAAATTGAAAATGTAAACTCCGAAACGGAAAAGATGAAGACGGAAATTGCAATATGAAGACAGATCTATCGGAGAATACTAACGAGCCACTGGCCGGGTTAAGAAAGCCATGGAAGAACTGGACGGAAGTATGAAGGACCTTGGCCAACGTGTTAACGTCCTGGAGCAAAGAACTGAACTCCATAATGGAACAAATGCTCGACGAAAACCTCAAACTGGGTGGATATCCACGGGGAGGCCTGCTTTCAGCAGTACACGTTTTACATCTGAAATGATGGTGTTTATGAAATATTTTTATGTATTTCTATATCTCTTGTATCTCAGATATTACTCTTAACAATTGCGACAAGCAGTTTTATTTAGTTAACGTTTGCCTTTCAGGTTTATCTAAATAAGTATCTTCTCCCACAGAAAACAAGATTTCACAAAAACAGAGGCGAAAAACGCCGAGCGAAGGTCGGTCGCCCAGGTACTGTTTACAAATATGAGTGTTCAGAAACTACCTTTTGAAATTGTAAATAAATACCTGTAAGGCCACCAAAGTTTGATTTTTCCTTCCAATCAAAGTGGCGTTTAATATTGTCATGCTTTATATTTGCAAATTGAAATCTGCATATTAAACAGCAAATTCTCTCTACCACTCTTCTTGAAAAAGACATTCCAACAAAGCCATGCTCACCACTAAATGAGGCATGTTGGAACCTGAACAGCAGTGAAGGGGAGGAAGGGCTGTTGGAATGAGGCAAGAATGTGCTTTGGTGGAGTGGCATCTTTGAGCCGATATTGCCTATGCCTGCTTTAGCTTATTGTTTGTTGTTCTGCATCTTAAATAAATACAAGGTTAAAAACCAACTATGAACAGGGAAATTTAAGGGAATGTGAAAGTGTATAAATGAAAGAGAATCATTATCTCAAAAAATATAAAAGTAGAGTGGTACAACAAATTTGACAACATTTTGTGACTGAAACCCGTAAAACTTTTCTTCGTCCAACAAAGTATATTTATTCTGCAATGAGATAAAATTCAAATTGAGTAAAATTTTCCATGCAGTAAATGTATAAACATTATATGTAATATAAGCCACAACACTAAAAATAAGAATAAAACAGTATGCACCAACCTTTTCAGAAGTTTACTAATACTATAACACGCAAACTTTTGCAAAATTTGAAAATCACATCTGCAATTCACTTCAAATTTCGTCCAGGGGTTATAAAAGCAAAGTTACCTATCTTTTAAATTCATATTTTCTTTTAAAGTCCAATGTTAAAAAATATTGCACGATACTGCTTTTGAAAACTGACATGTCCCTTTACCTTTAAATTAGAGTATCTCATAGGAATTAAGAGATAAAATTGTGTTATAAAGTACAATATGAAGCTCAATATATATTTGTTTATTTAATATCTCTAATTGATAAAATTAATAAGTTGCACGAAGTTTTAAAAATCAAGAATTTAAAAATGATGTGTCCCTATTAATCCACTTTTGAAATTTTTATAAAAGATAGAAATAAATTCCTTGATTTTTTTGTATCTATTTTCATACAATGAAGGTGGGATCCTGTGTTGTTAATTTTAAATAAAATGACTAACAAGCATAGTGTAGCAGGATTCCAGTACAGTACAGCATGAGAGTAGCATCACCAGTCTGTCTTGGATGCCCTGTCAATTGCTCACCCCACTTCAGTTGTACTAGTTTGTGGACATGAACTGTTAAGTTTGGTATGCTGTACAGCTGGGTAGCACTTGAACAATCAATCTAACCCACTGGGAGGCAATTAACTATGATTTGTGTGTACACTTTTTTCCCTTCAGACTCAAATGAATATCATCTGGTTTCTATTGCATCTTTGCTTGATGGCATAAATAAATGTAGCCTTATGGTACCAGGAATCACTTTCACGTGGCTATATCTTGCCTCAAAATGGTCACTATGTTCCTGCTCTTGTAGAAAATAAACCTTCTGTTGCCAAATTGTTCTTTTGCCCAAATAAATTATTTTTTGGAAGTTGTAATTGGATCCAGGCTGGGCTATAGACTGGTTCCCATTGCTAGTATAGCCATTTAGCTTGGCACTATTACATTGTCCTTCTCCATATGATGTTGTAAAGAAATGCTAGTCAGCATGACTAACAAAGTCATCCCCATAGTAGCACAACTTAGGAAATTGTTTCCGATTTTTATACTGATCACTGACATCAGAAAAGAATAAATCATCTTTAACTGTTTCATTTCTCTTTTTTTTAAACCTTTATTGTTTCCTTCTGTAGAAGATTCACAGCATAGGTGTCATGCTTCTGGCACTTCAAAATTGAAACAAAGTTCAGATGTCATGTTTCACTACATTGCTAAAGCAGACAAGTGGATGTACTGTAACTTGGTTGTTGTTCCAATGTATGCCTTGGACTGAATCTTGCACAACAAAAGTAGTTTTCTGAAAAATCAGTAATGATGCAGTGTCTTTTTTTTTTAGTTTTACCAAAATTTTGCTAGAAAGATGAGGAATTACATTATTTAGTTTATTTGTTAATTTCTCCAGTATTCTTTTATGCAGAATCCAAAGTTTCCATATTTGTTCTGTCCACAAAAACCCACTACTTATACCTAACATATTGTATGTCTTCTGTATCAAATCGTTCTTGAAAGTGTATAGCTAAGTTACCAGTTCCAGGACAAACTGGATATTCCAAAAGATAGCAGTACTAAGATGGAGATTATTTGAGCTATGATATCTTTCTAATGATTTATAAGTATTGTGCTTTCTTCAGTAAGTTTTGGAATATCTACATTGTCAATCAACTTAACATTTTCATAATAGGCACAGATGCACATGGTATGAATTCCATGAGATCCAGGTAAAATACAATGTTTGTGTCTTAGCTTGGCAAATTGAGACAATTCAAATTTCAGTTATGGATATTTGTCCTTAAAGTACTCATAGGTTTCTCTCACAGCGCAAAATGAAAGTCTGCTTTGCTTTTTAACCTTTAGCCATTCTCTCTCAAACTAACAGAATTTATCTTCCCAGACACCGCTTTGCTTATTTCATCTGGTTCCAGGTTCTTTCTGGAAGCTTTTGTTCAGCTAGAAACACATCTAAGTTAGGAGAACCACCTAAAGATGAGCTCTCAGTGTCACTCACACTACGCAGAACCACTTCTGGATTATTCGTGGCACTGGTACTTCCTGGTACATAATCACTGTTAGCAGTGGTTGGTAGTACCTTGGGAATTTTTTTCAACATGCATCATATATCTTTATGTTTGGTGAGTTCTGCATTTTTAAGATTTTAAACGTATTGACGTTAACTAATCCTAATGGTATATGCCTTGTGTTACACTTGGAAACATTGAATGGATTAAAACAATAGATTTCTACACCTATATTTCTTCAGTTCATTCATTAAGCACTTTCACAAGCCAGAGGGCTAAACATGAACATCTAATGTAAAAAGCTGAACTCAATATAACATTTGAAATGAAACAGCAGAGGGAGGCTTCCTGGAATATCAGATTCCAGTTGATAAGTTATTCTAAACACTTGAAGTGATAGCCTATCACGTTCACACTGCCTAAGGGATCAGCCCATGCACCACTGGCATATGAAGCTCTTAGCAGCTTATATTCTGATATCCTCTGCATAACCCAGATAAATTGTTTAAAAGCATACTTCTAAACAAATTCCTATCTTAATACGAAGAAATATAAGAGAATTATATATCACAAATTCCTTCTGTATTTTTCCTTGATTTTAATTTACAGGGTTGATTATGATATGGTTTAAAATAATCATGCTTAAAAAAGTAAATGCTTTCCTATTCCAAATAAGTATGGTATTTTGAATAAGGAAAACCACAACATTTTTATCTAGGTGCTAAACAACATATTGATCTTTTCACCAACCATTTTTTACTCTGAGAATAAATGGCTCTAATGTAATATTGTGCAGGTATAAGAAAAATATGAAGTACATTGTAAATCCTAAAATAATTAGATTTTCCGCAAAATATAAAGTACCTGTCCATTTATTTTATGTGTGGAACACACAAACTATTTATTCAGTCAATTCACAGAAAATGTTCTGTGTGTTTGGTTTGATGTAGAATAACTTATATACATTTGGCAGATTACTTATATCAAGTTCATTAAGATAACACTATTCACAAAATCAACTGAACTATTGATCTGGAGGTGGTGGTTGCAGATATTCTGTATCATGGTACATAGAGTTACATTTAACATTGTAGCAGTAGATGTAGAATCTTCCAGGCTTCCTGCTATAGCTTTGTTCAGTACTACCAGAAAGTCTCATAGCAACTCTGTTAAAAATAGAAGTAGCTGTATATCAATGGAAACTTACTTCCGATGCCTTTTATACCTCCCTTGGTGATGCCAATGTAGACTTAGCTGCAGCTACGTGGTATTCAGTAAATTCCTTGTATCAAGAGATAATGCTGCCTGTCCTTTGCCAAACTCAGTTGATGTTCATGTTTTCTAGTATGTTTGAAGATTGTTTTATATTGGCTCTCTCCAGCACTTTGCCAATGCAATCTGTAACACCCGTGATATTGGGCAAGAATTCTTTATTATTTATTTATGCCAACAAACTTACTGTTGGTGTTTTTAAACACACAAGCCATGTGTTGGCAAAGTAAGTTTGTTGGCATAAATAAATAATAATGACCATCTGAAGGTTATTTAATCCTGGGATATAAAGTACTTACAATAGTAAGTCACCATTGGGATAATTTGTCTCTGATGTGAGACTGCCTTTGTGGTTTACCAGGAGAAATACGACCTGGTTTGAGAATTTAATGCCATTCTGGCAGTTTGTCACAATAGCTCAGTGGTTAGAGCAGCCGCCCGGTAAGCGGAAGGTCTGTGGTTCAAATCCCGGTTGTGGCATTGAATTTTCAAGTTCCAGGTCTACCTCTCAAGAATTTTTATTCTGCTGTCCTGTGGTGTCAGTGTGGTTTTTTGTTGTCCTTTTTGGCGTGAAGGCTGATTTAATTCTTTCTTCCCATATCTATTGGCCTGTAGTGCCTGGTACAGCTGCTTCAATTGTTGATCCAAAGTGTTCACTTCACAGATACACTTTGCATGATCTGTTAAGGTCTTTGTTATACCTCTCTTCTGCCAGGGATGGTGAATAGAATGTTTACATAGGTAGTGGTCTGTGTAGGTTGGCTTCTTGTAGACTGTATGTCCTAGCGTCAAGTCAGGTTTTCTGATTATGGGAATGTCTAAAAAGAGGGTGCTTTGATCTTTCTCCTTCTCCATTGTAAACTATATTTTCACTGATGTTGAGATGAAGGAATTTTCCTAATTCTTCATTTCCATGTGATCAGGTTACAAATGTGTCATCCACATATTGCTACCACACTTTTGAGATTTGTGAATGGTGGAATCAAAGGCCATTTCTTCAATCTTTTCCATTTGGGTAGTGGCTATGTTGAGCAGCACTAATCAACTACATCACTTCTAAGTTTTTAAGAGTTCTATATTTCAGGGGAGGCATCGGTGAAATTTGGGCAAAAATGATGAAAAATCCAATTTTTTGTTTTTGCCTTAAAATTAGGTTTGTACCTTGTACTTTAAGAATCTGCCATCCCTCACACCACATTGTCACTTAAAAAGCCACTACATTGTGATTTAAATGCCCATGTGCAAGTATGCAGGTGACTCCTGAAATGCATTCATTACCCCATTGCAGCAAAATTGAGTACAACTTTGAAGTTTAAATCTGGCAGTCAGATTTGGATTTGGTGAATGTAAGCAGAGACATCTTGTGGGATTTCCTACAAATGTTCATCCATATAAAAGTATGGAAAAAGTCTTGTCTGTGTACATGTATTAACCATGTGGTCACGTTTTTCTGAATTTTTTACAAGAATTTCTGTTTCTAAAAAGAAATTACAAGTTGACATCAGCTATCAGCAAATTCAATATCAGTTGCAAGGCTGCTCTCTATATAAAGGAAAGGGTCACAGCTAATAAAGTAAGTCCAGTCAGCGAAAGAATTAGTAAAGTTAAGGATAAGTTAAGATTGAAGCAGAGTGCACTAAGTATATTATATACATTCAAATAAACACAAAAGGAAGAAGTTTTTTCTTCTGGCTGTGGAAATCTCATCACCATCTAGCTGAAATTTTGATATCTAATAAGAACATTCATTTTGAGGTTTTTCAGCAGCAAATTACTTCAAAAATCTGATCTGTTGTACTCACATGACTTCTCTACTCTTGTACTAACTATCCTTACAAACTCTTGCACCTTGAAAAGACACCAGATAACAAATTTAGCCATCAGTCTTCAACACAAGAACACCATGCTCCTGCAGTAGAGATCAGGTTGATGGTGAAACAATTGAGCTCTAGAAAAATGTACCATTTTATAAGGGGCATTCAAAAAGAAATGAGCAGGAGTCTGGTATGCGCATACCAGTGACAGGATGGTAATATCGTGGCATGTGTAAAGAAGTGTAGTTCCAACCAGAGTGTGGAAGTTCACAGCCTGCCGCTAGAGGGCATGCGTGCACGTCATGTGACTATACAAACTAGCAGTAGCATGCATCAATCATCCAACGCTGCCAGTTGCATTGCAAACACTGAAATGGAGGCTTCAAAAGAAGAGCAAAGAGGTGTTTTGTTTTTTGACAGCAGAAGGAGTAGGGGGAATGGACATTCATCAACGAATGTCACAAGTGTACGGTGAACACTGCATGTCCCTTGCAAGGTTCAAGGCGTGGCACAAGCACTTCAGGGGAGGACGGGTGTCGTTAGCCTAAGATGCAAGGGCTGGAGCACCACACTGCATTACCGATGACATCGTCCAGCTGGTTGATGCACTCATTATTCAGGACCACTGAGTGACAGTAAAAACCATAGCCGCCAAGGTCGGATTGAGTATCGGAAGCGTTCACATCATCATGAAGGAACGACTGCACTTGTGCAAAGTGTGTGTCCAATGGGTGCCCCACAGTCTTCAACCACACCAAGAAAAATGTCGAATGGCCCACTGTCTGGTCATCTGCAGCGCTATGCTAGGAAAGGGAATGAGATCCTGGCAGGAGTGGTGGCTGGAGATCAGTCATGGCGTCATCACTTCAAACCAGAATCAAAACGACAAAGTCTGCAATGGAAGCACTCAGGGTCACCACCACTAAAAGAAGTCAAGGCCATCCATAGAAGTGCAGAAAAGGTTATGCTGATATTCGTCTTTGACCAAGATGGTCCCCTTCTGATACACTTCCTGCTGCATGGGACAACAGTGAATGCCCAGCATTGCTTGCAATCCTTGACCAACCTTCGCCAAGCGATCAAATCAAAGCGACCAGGCAATCTCACCTGTGGGGTCATTCTGCTCCATGACAATCTAAAGCCTCATACAGCCAACACAGTCGCGGCACTCCTGCAAAAGTTCCAATGGGAGGTTCTCAGCTACCCTCCATACAGTCCACACCTCTCTCCCTGTGATTATACCATTTTTTCTCCACTTAAAAAGGCTCTGAGTGGCAAACGATTCAACTCGGATGACGACGTCTAGCTGTATGTGTGGAACTGGCTCACATCACACCCCTGGGACTTTTATGAGACAGCCATTCACTGTATTGTGTCACAGTGGGACAAGTGTCTCAACAGCCAGGGATAATACTTCTAATATATAGGTACTGGTTTCTGTAATTATGTCTCTGGCTCGTTTCCTTTTGAAGACATCTTATACATAAAAGTAATGTGCTGTCAGTAAATTTAAGTTTTTCATTTGTGAGGTGTTCTTTTCTAAACATAACATTTATTAATAATTTAATTTAGAACTGAGGTGGGCAATCCCCAACACATTAGGTTCTGCAACCTCTTTGGCATAGAACAGAAACTTGGGTTAGCACAGATGAAATCTGCGAATTTACAAGTAACTGTCCTGCAGGGCAGTGGTGGTATGCATTTATTTGAGTGGTGATGATGTTGTAGGGGCCTTATCACTTGGACTGTCTTTGCAGCATAACAATGGGTGAGAATCAGGAGTGAAAATGGAAGTTCGCATGCACAGCTGAGCCAGCAAATTATCAGTACTTATTCGTGCCCATATTTTGGTTTAACTATGTTTAATTTTGAAAAGAACTGCTCACATACAACTTGGATCATAACTGCAATGATGTCATTTGCAGGTATTTATTGCTATCTAACATTTGAACAATATCTGCACCTACTAAATTTGTACGTTTCTGTTTCAATAATATGTATTTTTGCAAATCTATTAATTCTGTCAGGAACCTTGTTTCAGTACTTGTAGGATTTATAGAGAATGACTTCAAAAACAGAAACAAAATGCTTTCTACAAGTAATTTTATAAAATCTTCAAACCATTTTGCAGCGAATTCTAGTTTTATAGATTCCAAGATTACAACATAGTTCTGCAGATTTTCCTGACAGACATTTGAAATAAAAAAATTCTCATTCACTGAGATATCCAATCCAAAGGTCCAATTTAGTGATGAACACTTGTATAGCTCTGTACATGTCCATAATATTGTTGTGACCTTGTAGGCATCGGTTAGGATTATTCAGATGTCCACAAAGGTCACAGGGAAAACCAAAATCAGCTATCTATTCTTCACTGTCAATTTGTAGAGCAGTTCTTCACCCTGAATAATAAAATTAAGTACAACAACAAAAGATGATATGTGAACTTCGTGTACTTGCAGTTTTCTTTACATGAAATCCAAAACCCCACACCCAATTCCAGAAAATTTTTAAAAATCAGAACTTTAATTTATCTTTCTAAAAATCCACAACCATCCAAAATGTATCACACTCTGAAATGAAGGACACCATACCAGCAATAGAAAAACTTTGAATATAACAATTCAACTGTAAAGACTGCAGCAAAATTTATATTAGGAAATGAAAAAGAAAACTGAAAACATGGTCTAAAGAACATCTTAGAAATCTTTAAGTATAAACAAGTGGACAAATTGGCAGTAGCAGCACATTTTTGGCTAGAAGACCAACAAATTGATCCTGAACCAACATTGTTAAAAAGCATCTCTAATGCAAAACACTAACAGCCTGGGAAAATATATTCAGTCTGAAAAATAAAGACCAAGTCTCCAACTTTGAGTTGCCCCTAAGTGCGAACCTCAGCAAGAATGTCCTGGTAAGGACACTAGAGGATGACAGAATTGCAATCTCCAATACGACACCATGTCATAGCAGTCGGCATCAAGTTGACAATGAGGCCAATTAAACTATCAAAACATATCCCATTTTTACTTCCTCTACTACTAAGTGGAGGAAGTATTGTATTCCACAGAAAAATTTGATGTCGAGATTTCACCAATAATATATGTTTTGAGGTCCCCTGAATTAAAAACTCCATCTTTAGAAAAAGGTCTGTGTGTGTCTGTCATCTGTCTGTACATCTGTCTGTGTGTCTGTCAGTCTGTGGACAGCATAAGTCAAAAATAAAAAGTCGGTTACAAATCAAAGTTGATATTGAAGTTTAATGTCTTTCAAGGATACGACACAAAGATTTTGAAGAACATAGCTCCAACCTAAACTACCCTTTACATGGAAAATGTTTCGAAAATTTTGATTTTCTTGAAAATGGCTCTAATGATTTTGATTAAAATGTCATATGTTTGAGATATTTTTATGACAAATGAAATGTATATTTTGAATTTTCTGGCTATAGTCCCTGTAGTGGCGTTTACTCTGACGACTTTTGCATAACTGGTAAACCGTTAGAGATAGATCAAATCATACTATACAAAAAATTGAGATCTTGCTAAAATACACAATTTATGTCCAAATAAATTTTCTTATTGGGTCAGATATTCCTTGTTATGTGTGTGAGTTTCGGAAAACTTAAAACTTTCGTGAAATGGAACATCGGTGTTCAGTTTTTTATATGTTAAGTGTGCAAAGAGAACAGAATCTCAAAGCTTTAAGAAATTTGACTACCGCACAAATCCTTCTGTATTCCCATATTTCTGTTGCGTGTGCAAGAAAACAGGCAATATGATCATTTCTGCAAATGTTTACCTCAACTAGGATGAAGAAGATAGAAGAATAAGAGTTTGTAAGAATGGTTAGCACGAGAGTAGAGAAAGTCATGTGAGTGCAACATATCATTTTGTAATAAATATGTGATGTAGTGTCACTAAATCTGATTCACTTTACTATATTTATTTACTTTTGTTTAATAACTGGCTCTTGCCCCAAAAACAATAGCAAACTCTACAAAAAACAGCATAAACCAGTAAAAATGAATAAAAACACAAACAACTTTAACTGAACCTATTATGAGTAATAAAACAATGAAGCTTTATGACCTGAGTAATCTCATATAGTAATGGATCTGCATTTACAAAATGCTTACTCTAGCAAATTTTGAAGTAGGCTAACACGCATCATGTTGATTGGAACTGAAATGGAACTACATGAAAACATATCATTGGTGAATTAGAAACAATTGAAATTTTGAGACAGAATATATAGTTAGACCCCAAAAGGAAATCATTTATGTAAATATTTATTGCAAATGTAATTTATTTTTCATGTTGATAAGAATTAGTTGAGTAACAAAAACGTGTTGCTATTTTTCATTGTTAGTAAAAATATAATTGTTTAAAAACGTCATAAATGTTAAGTTTCATGTTTAAATTTAATATGTATAAGTAAAAGAACCATATGTATTTAATGTTAAAAGTGAAGGGAGAAGAGCTAAAGATCGCTTCCCTAACAATACAGGAGCTATTTAATGTAGGAAAATATAAAATGAACGCACACGCGCATGTATACAAAGAAGAACGTCATGTAAACTAGCGCCAAATTTGTTATTAGCGTCTGTATGTTTGAGATGTGAAGACGTGTTCTTGCAATGCACATGGATGTGGGTCTAAAAGACTTTATAAAAGTGGAAAGACTATCAACATAATACAAATAGGTGCAACGAAAGTCAATTCAATTATAACAAGTCTAATAAGAGACGAAAAAAGTGTTAATAAAGTGATATATAGTGAAGTTACATCGAGTGTTTATTCATTCCACCTAGTACAACGCCCAGAGAAAAATAATAGTCTCATAGCTCAACACGGAGCTTCATTTCATTTAAAAATAGAGCACCATCTTCATGCATAAAGTCAACTTTCCACTTTGTTATCTACGTATATTCCCATTCTTGTTACCAGTCTATTGTGGAATAAACTGTTAAATGCTATTTTGCTTCTCATTTTCATTTCTTTTCTGGTTTTTGTTCTTGAGTTATTTTTATGAAATAGCTTTATTGCTTCATTCCTACCATCATATTCACGTAGATTGTAATAAACTTTAAAAATAATTTTGTTGAACAATATTCAAAAAAGTTGATAGTTATTGATATGAGGAAGAAGTATGTGCCTCATATTCCAGATTTTCTCAGTTATAATCTCATCGGGGCTGAGTTATTACAAAGTCTTTTCTCTTTTTTTCTTTTGGGGTAGGGTAGATGCCCATTATTCTAAGAAGATTCAAGTAGGGTGACCCTAAGGCCCAAGGACCCAGGATACACCTGAGTATCTTTAAAAATGGGTAGTTAATTTCATTTCACTTTTAAATGCGCTATATTTAAACATTATCTTAAATGTTGAAAATTACCACACTCACTGTTTTATAAAAAATTAATTTTTCTTTCTTTAGATTTCAGTGTTACTGTCAATTTGGTAGTGTTATTATTTTTAAAGTTATGTATGCAAATACAATTTTGAACCCAAGGCTTATGACCATTAATGTATTAAACACATTGTTTTCCAAATCAACTTTAATTCTTTAATGGTTTATACACACCAATGTTTATAGAATTTAGGTCCGAGCTATTTTTCAACGAAATTTAATCAATTTAACAATGCTTAATTACAAGGTTTTAATCATCAGTATCTATTAAATTCAATTTCATTCAGAATTTATATTAAGAGTTGGAAGATAGTAGCTAAATATATAATTCTGTTTTAGTCATAATTGCACTAAACCTCATTATCTTCACATAGGAAGGAATGCTCTATTATTCCTTTGTTGAACTTCATATTGCTTGTATTTTCATGAATATTTTATGTAAGGTTTGTTAAATTAAAGTTTTTCATAATAGCAGAAGAGCTGCTGAGCACTATTTATGCTATCAGGAATTCTTAAAACTGGAGTATTTGCTGAAGAATACATCACTTAACATGTGCTGGAAGCCATAACACAGGAACAAGAATCTGAAGGCGCCAGTTTCACCAAATGCGATAGTAATTCTACAGTAAAATTAACTTAGCAATCATATGTCACTATGAGACGAGATCTGCCTCATTTCATAATTAAAAGTGCATATTTTGGGGTTATGGGAGCAACTGAGGCATGGAAATTGAAGTAATTCATTTTATTGCACATAGCAAATTTTATGAACCCCAAGCCATATCAATATTTAGGGTGTTTATACTTATGTGTATAAAAATCTGTTATTTATCTCTTGTGCTATTTCTTTGGGTTTCCATTTAATTTCAAAATTTGTTAAACTGCTAAAAATAACAATGATTCATTACTTTAGTTACTGGTATGATTATCTCTATCATAAAATCATATGGCATACAATTAAAACCCTGAACAAGTAAACAAAATCTCTAAGGAAAGAATTCTCTTTTGTTAATTTAAATTTCATTATTAAAATGTGACAAAAAATATCTTTCTAACTTTTTGTTATCCTATGTACAATGTTTAGTTAAACAGTTTCTGTAAGCTGAATAGTATAACTTTTACTGTAGGTACAGTTGCATTTACCAAAACAAAAATAACTACATACCCTTTAATATATAAAAGATTTCTTCTTAAAGTAGCTTCTCATTGATAAAATTAACAATATTTCTGACAGAACAATGAGATTAATTTATTAAAGTCATTCTAAAGGAAATAAATCTTCCTTCTATTTAAACAAATTGTGGAACATATGTCAGTTGTTTAACTAAATGTTTACAGGAACAATAATCATGGCCTTCTATTATCATCCAGTATTTCATATTCAGCAACTCCAAATTTTGGAAGCATTAAAATGTGAGGAGTTGTTGTATAATGGTGTGCTTGGGTGATATTCACAGAACACCCTATAGGGATTTTCACGTCATGAAGGTACAACGGGCTCTTATGGACCATGCTATTCTTATGGAAGATTCACGTTCGCTGTTGCCAAATGTGCGTGTTTTCAAATGCGACTAAGATAAAGTACGAACATGCATTTCGGTGTGAAATGTGTCGAAGAGTACTATGGTATGCACGATAAACTTTTATATAATTGTACATTTTTCAAAATAATAAATTTCAAAAATTTTGTTGAAAGGAGATTTTTGAACATCTTTCTCGCTCCGAACGTCAAAAGATGGTTTTAAATCGAAATAATTGCAATGAAAAAAATCTGTATTATTCGCTTGCTTTTATAATTAATAATTTTATAATTGGTATTTAGATTATATCAATATGTCTAAACATATTTTTCTAAAAAAATAAAGTTTAAAACAAAGTGTTAAGATTCTTCGTTTATACAGTGGAAAATGTCGTCGCTGGCTAATTCTCGTTCTGTAAGTCCACGTAAAAACTTCCAGCGACAAAGTTGTCAAGGAAATAACGAAATTATTTTTTATACGCATATAGAACGTCTCCAGTACCGAAGTATCTATGAATCACCATTTAAAGGCAAATGTTTGCGGCGCGCCGGACGAAAGCCGGTCTTTGTGTCTTGGAGATGTGGTATGACAGTTGAAGGGCCGATAAGGCATTGTACTTCAGCGCAGGCTTTCAATAGGTTTTGGGAATCTGAGGCGTGAGCGAGTTTTACAAGCTCTTTGGTAATTATGTGCATTGCAGTTAAGTTATCAGTGTGGAATAGATCGCAGAAAAAAAGGCGAAATTATTAAAAGTGGCGACCGGAAAACAATTCTTAGAGTGTATGGTTATTAAAAGAAAAAGAACCCCGGACACAGTGACTCGTTTATTGTTAGTGAGCTTGATAAGGCGACTGGTGTAAGTAGGCCTACATTTTTTATATTAAGAAAAGAATGTAAAGAGGGTCCCATCACTACACCGCGGCATACATGCAAAACCAGCAGAAGATAAAATATGATAATTTTGAACGCAAATATGGCACAAATTTCCTGAATTTCTATTTCAAAGTACACCCCTGACCGTGTTGAAAAAAGTCAATGAGGATGAGGACTTGCCAAATTTTAAATATTCAACCTTCTATAGCTTAGGAAGGAAAGGGATTTCATTTTGAAAAGAGAGGAAATAAATCGTTTATGTTTGAGACAAATTATATTATAGTGCGGCGACAATCCTGTTTACGGAAAACAAAACAATTCAGCAAAGAGGTAAGGAAAATCGTGTACCTCGATGAAAGTTAGGTAAATGTAGAGCACACTATCAAAAGTTTGGAAGGATAGGAAGCGCTTTTGGCCGGATTATCCACTGGTCTTAAATCACCTATTGCTCCAGGACCACGATTTGTAATATTACATGTGGATGGTACGACTTGTACAGGGTGCAAAACTTTTTTTATTGACGAAAAAAGGTTCTGCTGATTCTTATCACGATGAAATGGACAGCGATAGATTTGAACAGTGATTCAAGAATCAACTAGCAAAACCACGGTAATCGCTGCGGCGCAACATACGTGGCAACGCCGCGCTGATTCTCCATAAGAGCCATTGCGCCTTCATAACGTGAAAACTCCTATAGTAGGAAGAACGGAAACTACGTGTTAAAAATGTGTCAACAAAAAACCGCTCCAAGTGGGCCAGTATTTAACTACAGTATGAGAAATCGTGCTCCCGAATCCTCACGCTACCGGTAGCTCTTACGGCTGTATTTTTCATACCTGCTCACCTGTCAGCCCCAGCTGATCATATGCCCTAACGCCATATTGCTACACTGGCGCGTCAAGTTTAACACGTGAGCTTCCTTAATTGGCATTAGTTTTTAAGATTGCTGCATATTAAAGCTCACGCAAATTAACCTTTGCTTTAATAAATGCGGCACTCTTAAAAACTGCAATCACAGCTATGGAAGCTCGCGTATTAAACTTTGGGCGTCATCGGAAGCAATATGGCATTAGGACATATGATCAGCTAAGGCTGACAAGTAAGCAGGTATAAAAACAGTTTATTTGTTACAACTCCTTTCTATTAAAATTGTCCAATAGTCTGTACATCAATAGCTTTTATGAAATATTAATGAGTTCTGTAATGGTTGCAGGTTCAAATGACTAGTTTTCTTAATAGTAACAACAAAATGTTTCTTTTTCAATTCTGACGCTGTCACTAATTACTCTGCATGGCATAAAGTAAAATATTTTATACTTTAATGAGCTGCCACATATTTTTTGTGTGAACTTGTAACCAAACATTAGGATGTGGTATTTGACAGGGAAATGGGAACAATTACACATGTTTGACACTTTTATTTATTCCTTCTAGCATTCCGATAGCATAACACAATTTGACATATTTGCGTAACAAGCACAAATAACCTCACAGAGGTTTCTGCATACTTTATATACAACACTGTAATGCTCCATATGCGAACACCTGTTTTGTCATTAACTAGATCATTATTAGCCTGACAACAAATGTCCTCTTAAGAGTTTCACTTCATTTAACACTTTCACACCATTTCACTCTATATTCAGCACCAGCACTGGACACCAAAAAGGCACAGCTTGCGAAGATATACACCCACAATCACAGGAATACCTTTAACTCCAACTTTCCACCATACAAATCCTAGAAATAAACAAAAAACAATGCAACGAATAGTAACATTTATGTATAACTAAAGTCTAAGTAATGAAAGTGACCTGGGTAAAGAAGGGCTAGGCCATTATCCAATTTACATTTAAAATATAGATAATTTTAGATGGATTATAATTAGGCTTAGTAGTCGAGCTACATTCAAGATGAATCAAGTTATCGGCATTTGTAGTCATGTGACAGAGTGCACAGTGTGCGCAACCAATTCTGTCTGCTGTTCAGACAAAACGTGCACAACTTCATTCTTTTTGTAGCTCACCTACTAAGCTTAGTTATAAACAATTTCAGCAGTTGTAAATATGATTATCTAGCAAGTAATAAATTTTCTATCAAAAGTCGCAGGTTTGCAATCTTAACACTCCCGTGACAACTTTAGCTAATATTATTATAATATCAGTATGCTTCTATTAAACACATAATTCGGTTAACGGTTTGGCAAATGCCACTTGAGAGTTAGATATCAAGAGTATGATTATCTTGTTTTATAGGCATTCATTAAAATATCAATCATATGTTAACATACTTGTATGTTAATGTACATATAAATTCATTTATGTAAATTTGGTTTGGTTCGGCAAATAACAGAACACTCAACTCCTGAAGGCAATGTCAATGACTGTTCATTGTTTCATATGACAATTCTGTATTTTTTGAAATAGGTTATGACGAGCACGATTTCTATTATCCACAGTTTGTTGCATCCATTTGCACTTTCTGATGTGGTTGTGTTATTGCTGCACTTGCTTATTAATATAATTTAAAATATGTGAAGTGGTGTTACTTAAGAGAACTGAAGAATATAAAGAAAAGGGTATTATATTTATTAGAAAATGTTTAATGTACAAATACTGGTATGAATTAAGCCTGGTTAACAACCACACGTTAATGGTAATCAGAATGTAAACCAGAACATATATTATCGATCAGCATATCGTTAGCAAAGTGGAGGTTCATATTGTGCATTGGAATTCATTTGTTTCTAATGGACCACTAATATATTTTCTAGGTTTCATCCCTGTTCTCATGCTATTTCATGCATTTATGCACTACTTCGCTATTGCTTGAACGCTCTATACCATTCCTTGACTTCTCGTCTAATCGAATAGACAGTATACATATTTCACAAAACCTCATCTTAGTCAAAACATCATGTGCCTATTACTTTGCACAACAACCAATGTGTAATTTTTTTTAAATACACATTTCTTATAATATCCTGCAATTTTGATTACTATTCCACATCTAAGGGAAGTTCAATTATGTATTTTACAACTTGTGCAACAAATGGATGCAAGTAACTGCCACATGTGCGCAAAAAGCTATGATAAACGTTTTGGCAAATACACTAACTTCATCCAATATCACTGGTACAGTAAGCAGCTCTTAAAACTTATTAAAAATAAATAACGTACCTTCAGATTCTAACTTTAGTTTCCACTGGAGATTTACACCCCCAATGCTGCAAGGAATATATCGTATGCATATCCCACTTTCTGCGTGGCTGAAAATTAAATAAAAATGAATACAATTATCAATAAAATACAATAAATACAATATGTCCACTAACAATAACGTGTTAAAAGCATCTTACACCTAATTGCTACGTATTTCACCAACATTAATAGAAAATACCAATATTAAACACACATATATTAAGTAGAAATAATGCAAATGTTTAACTACCTCTCTGTCGAAGATCATTTTGCGACGAAAAACTTATTCCACCAACACGCAACATGGCTCACACTTGTAGAACGTTTGTTTTCGTTACAAAACTTCAAAACTTGAATCAGCCAATCAGATTTTCGTACGGGTCTAGCAGTGCCACCAGCGTCATCTCATGTTGGGGCAGGAGACTACTACTACTGGTGACTCGTGTTTCCAATTCCGCAATCCAAGTGTGACCGGTGTGGTGATATTGTTGTTGTTGTTTGGCGTTTATGGGCGCACTATTACACTCCGGACAGGAATAATCAATGTCTGCGTCGAATCGAAATAAAGTAGGAGAAATAAAAGAAGCGATGAATTACTAAAGGTAGATCAGAGCACAGATCACGGTTTCATTTTACAATTAACGAGATGGCAAAGTAGTAGCCTTGGCAAATGGGTATCAGCACTATAAACCAGAGAGGCTAGTGTGCTGGTAAGTTGCGTAACAGAAAGTGTTTGTAAGGGGCAATCAGTGGCGGTTCCTGAGGGATCGCATACTCGCAACTGCACACCCATTAATTTTTTCCGCATGCGAATGTGTATAGACATGCATATGAGAAAGTCGAATGTCCAGCTTTCTTGTACGTATATTAACTTGCTCGTTTAATTTTCCCGCGCCCTCTTTAAAGCTGAGACGCATAAGCCCGATTTTGCGACTGGCGAAGGTAGCTTTTTGGCTAGGGGTACGTGGGGAGCAGTGCAAAGCTTGTATTTAAGAGTACGGCGAGTTAAGGCACTATAATCAACAAGGCTAACACAAGCGATTCTTACCGCGCAAGCGCACTGCATTCTCGTACAAGTCCCTCCGTTTTTCTTGCTACAAGCATTTCCCTCTCGCTTAGCAGAACCCAACCAACGTGACAGTTCTAAATATAATGTAGCCATCTTTTATATTATATTGTTATAAACACAATTACCTACATCTAGTCTTATTAAACAATAAAATTATAAATGCATATAATACTCTTCATGTTGTAATTTACTAAGGCCAATACTTCAGTTTGGAATAGTTATTTTGTTACAGTGTTTATTACTGTTTGTTATGTGTATTCTGGCAGCAAGTTGCATGCAGTTGTGTCTGCACATGGCGGGAAATTTGAATCTATGAAAGTGTGGAAATGAATAACATGGCGAAACTAAAGGAGATAAATCATTCGGGTTTATTTTTATAAGAGAAGCTGTTTTCCGTTCTTCTTGTTTGCGAGTGGGAGAAATGGTGTCTGGACAAATAATAGTTCTTGTGATATTGGTCATTTAAAACAAAAAAATAGCAAAACATAAGAGCTCAATTGCCATTATGAATTTAGAATTAGAATTGTTTGGTGTGTGTTAGAGAAAGAAAGGGAGTAAAGGTGGAGAGGATGTAATGTACTGCACACCCACTGAGACAAGTCATGAGCCGCCACTGTGGGCAATTAAAAAAGATGTGGTTGATGTCACCGTAGGCACCACAATCACAGTTTGGGAAGGACCTTTGGTGGATTTTAATTAGGTAGGCCGGTGTAACGGCAACTCCAAGTCGGATTTTTGAGGTCAAACAAATTGCAGTTCTGCTGAGAGTGGATTTCTTAAACCAAGGAGATCACTTAGTCAGACAAAGTAGGTCGGAAAAGTTAGAAAGATGAGAAACCACGTGGTTAGATATAAGCCGTGCAGCATCTCTCCACGGTTCCATCGGTGCGGGGAGATGAGCTGCCCCCCTAGCCAGGCGGTCGGCAATGTCGTTGCCCGAAATATTTGCATGTCTCGGAACCCATGAGGATTGAAGGGTATTGTGCCGGTTAAGGTGTTTGAAGATTTCTAAATGGCACAGCGCCTCCCACAAGTCCGCCCCCGTAGGCATACTGGGTGAGCTGATGCTTCGAAGGGCACTCAAAAAGTCCGAACAAAATAGAATCGTGGAATTGGAAATACAAAGACTAGATAGCAGAGCTTGATTAAGGACATAAATCTCGGCAAAGTAATTGGAAAACCCCGCAGGAGAGACACCCGTGCAGACGTTTGTGTGGTCCAATTTATAAACGCAGCACCCGCACCTGTGGGGGTAACGGATCCGTCGGTAAATAGGTGGAAAAAAGGCTGAGTCACCGATGCCGAGTGTTGGGTAAGGAAATGGCGGAACCTTTGTGGTGTAGAGGGGTCCCCGCGATGTAGATTGGAAATCAAAAGAGTCGCCTGCAGTTGATGCACTAAGTAGTCCACGAAGTATAGCGGTAGCCTGGGGAAACTGGGCATGCCCTCCAAAACTTGACACTTCCGGAAAACCAACAGGTAAATCGGAGGATAACTAATAGAAGTAACTACTTGGTAAAGTGGTAAGCGTGCACTTAACAAGAGTTTCGAGTATAATGGCGTTTCTCGGAATAGGAATAATTTGACAATAAAACGAACTGCGAGGTCTGCCCGCCGTCGCAGAAGAGGCTGCATGGCCAGCTCCGAAAAAACTTTTCCATAGAAGGTTTGTCCCCTACCCCAAGTATGGCTTTGCCAATGCGATAAAGGACAGAGTCTATTTTCCTCTGCCACACCATAGGGAGATGAGTAATAACTATCAAACCGTAATCTAATTTAGCCTGACATAAAGATATGTGGAATAAACTCTGGGGATGTGCTCCCCAGCTGTGCCCTTGCAAATAATGGAAGAACGTACTTAGCAGCCAAGAGGAATGAATGAAGGTGCATCGCCTGCGGTTTCCAACTCAGGTTATGATCTAAGTGCAAACCGAGAAATTTGACGCATCGAACTAAAGGAAGAGGATTTTCCCAAGCAGACATATCCCTTGGTGATAACCAACTAGAGGGCGCGTCCCCCGGGTGGCGGATGGGGGAGTGCTCGGTAGCACCTGGTGCTACAGGGTAGGAGGGAAGTAAAATACCTCCCGTGAACCAAACAGATACAAGAAGCAATGAGTAAAACAATTTCAGCATATTGTATCCCAGGTGGTAGTCAGGATGACGATTCTGCAAATCCACACTTCTTTATGGAGGCTGGTCCTATGGATTCTGGGGAGGATCGCACATTGCTTCAATCACATAAGGAAAGAAACGGTGAGGACGTCAAAAAAAAAAAAAAAAAAGACTAAGAGAGCTTAAACTATTATGCATTGAGCTGGAAAACGGAGATTTCTTCAATTTCTTCACTTAAAGCTGAAAATTCTAAACTTCGGAAAGATTGTATGAATGATAATGAAGCCTCGTCATGTGTAGTTGAAGGTACGAACACACAAGGATAATACTGACGAAGAGGAACTAGGACACGATGAAGATTGGATTCTTAAGAAAAAGAGGCCAAACAAGAAAAGGAAAGCTGAAGAATCTCCGGAAATGGAAAAACAAAAACAAAATATGACAAGCATTGTTAGAAAGAATGACTATAAAGAGCAACTACCTCCTCCAATCACTATAATTGGAATAAAAGAATACCATAAATTGCAAACACTTGTAAACTCAGTAGCGAACCAGGAATTTAAAGTGGTTACTCTAAAAAATGATGTCTGGAAAATTAATGTACAAGACTCGGATACATATAGACCTCTGACACAGAAACCTGATTCTGAAAAGTTCCAGTGGTATACCTACCAAAACAAACATGAAAGACCCATTCGAGTTATGATTAGAGGATTACGCCCTTGTGAAATAACCGAGATCATTCAATATCTACAAAGCAAGAACTTTAGAATGAAGGATGCTGCTAATATTTTAAAGAAAGAATCGAGTGAAAATGAAAAGCGTGAGATCATCTAGACCAAAAGAGGACTTCCACTTTTCATGCTGACCTTCGATAACAAGAAGGACCTCAAAAGGATATAATATAATATAAAATATATTTTTAATATGATCGTTAAGGTTGAACCCATGAGGAAAACTTCCAGAAAGATTCCGCAATGTAAAAGGTGCCAGGGCTTTAACCACACTCAAGCCTATTGTACAAAAGAACCGAGTTGTGTGAAATACGTCGGAAAGCATTTAACCAAGAACTGCACAATGAGCAGACAAAATGCTCCAAAGTGTGTTAATTGTAAGGGAAGGCACTCGGCAAACTATAGAGGTTGTGAGGTAGCTGTTGAACTTCAAAAAGACGAGATATGGCTGCAAAATCAACTTTTTATCGATCAGCTCAAGCAAAGATTGATCGAGATAAAATAAATAAAAAGAGAACAGACTTCTCAGAAAGCAATGAAATTACAAGACCAAAAGCATACGCTGAGAAAGCAAAGAACAGAGTAGTCAGAGGTTCTTTGATAGCTGAGACATTAAAGCTTATTCTAAATAAATTAGATGAACAAATTGCAGTAAATGAAACAATATATGACAGATTAAAAAAAATGGAAAACATTATGAAAAGTAAAAGCCCAAGTAAACCAAATGACTTGTCTTCGTATAGCAACATGGAATGCGAATGGGCTCCAGCAAAAGATTCAAGAGCTAGAATTGTTCCTGAAGTATGAAAAGATAGACATCTGTTTAATATCGGAAACACATTTAGCAATAGAATCTTTTATAAGAATAAGGGGCTTTACAGCTTATCATACTACCCACCCTTCGGATGTAGCAAGAGGTGACTCCTCCGTAATAATAAAATATTCCTAAAAATATTATGAAGAAACAAAAATACAGACTGATATGATGCAAGCCACTACAGTTTGTGTTTACATGAAAAATGCAGACTTCAATGTACCTGCTATTTACTGTCCCCCTCGATTTAATATCCAAAGAAATGAATATCTTGACTTGTTTACCAAATTAAGGGAAACATTTGTGATTGGTGGGGACTTTAATGCGAACAACACTTATTCGGGCTCAAGATTGACTACATCTAAAGGAAAATCCTTGTATGAAGCAGATGGTGGCCGGCTGCGAATTCCACTCATCAGGGAAACCAACGTACTGGCCTTCTGATCCAAATGAAATACCTGATTTATTACTTTTTGTCATAAAGGGTATGTCTACGAATTACACAAAAGTATGATAATTTGACTGCTGAACACACTCCAATCGTACTTACAATAAGTGAATCCATCATCGAAAAAGATACCTCAGCTAAATTGACTAATAATAGCACAAGATGGAAAACATTTCGATCCGAATTGGAGAGCACAATAAATCTTTGTGTATCTCTAAAATCTTCTGATCAACTAGAAAAAGAGATAGATGCGTTCATATATAATATACAGCAAGCAGCCTGGAACAGTACACCAATGAGGAAACAAAAATTGAATGATAATGATTACTCATTCGAGATTCGAGTAATGGTAACAGAAAAGATAAAGGCTCGTACAAAGTGGCAAAGTAGTAGAGCGCCACAGGATAAAACAACTCTAAATCGTCTAAACAACAACCTCAGACAAAAACTTCACCAAATAAAAAGTGAATCCATCAGCAAGTACCTACAAAATCTATCAGCTGAAAAGGATACTGACTACTCGCGGTGGAAAATGATGAAAATGAAAAAAAGACTCAAGCACATGGCCCCTCCCCCTTTAAGAAAATCGAACATTGATTGGGCTAAAAGTGACAGAGAGAAGGCAGATGTCTTCTCTGAGTATTTGCAAGACACTTTGCGACCATTTCCTAGACAGACAGCTGACGAATATGTTACAATTTATCCAACTAAAAATATTGGTAAGATTGAACCAGTTAGAAAGAATGAATTAAAAGAAGTCATAGCAAGAGACCTGAATGCCAAAAAAGCTCCAGGTTATGATTTGATTACTGATCAGATACTAAAATAATTGCCCCCTCGAGCACTTATGAAATTGCTACATGTTATAAATGCTTCCCTTCGGTTAAAGTACGTCCCTAGGCAGTGGAAAAATGCAGAAATTATAATGATACCCAAGCCTGAAAAAACCCTCATGATAGAAAATCATATCGACTGCACTAAGAAAACGAATGTCGAAATCCTTCAAAGAATTCAGAATAAGATACTAAGGGCTATAGTAAAAGCACTTTGGTATGTACGCAATGACAATATCCACAGGGACTTTGAATATAGCATTTGTCAGTGAAGAACTTAAAGCTGCTGCAGTTAAGCATGAAAGATGGTTACGTGCACATGAAAACACAGAAGTACTGCGTATGCTAGCAAACAGCAACACAGTACGAAGATTGAAAAGAACCAAACCCTTGGACTTGGTGCTTTAAAACCAGTGTGATGTTGTTGTAATAGAATTACTCATAGGAATAATGTCTAGTGAATGTGATTTATACAGTGAAGACCAAACTATTAGATAAGTGTATAACTTAGTTGTAGTTGTTATAAATTAAAAAATAGACATATTGGCATGCAGTAGAGGTGGGCCGCGTTCAAAAAATATTGATATGCATTTGTCAGGGTAAACCTTCAGTCTCAGGTCATTGAGCTTCCCAGGTGTGAGGTCCAAATTGGCCTGAAGGGTGCTCGGAGTCTGACGCACAGTGTGTAAAGTGGTTTGGGAGTATAGAACTAAATCGTCGGCATATAAATGAAGTTGGCTGTGCTTAAACGGCGATGTACTTAATGTGTGAATGTATAGGATAAAGGGGAGAGGACTAAGGGAAGTGCCCTGCCGGAGGCCTTGGGAACAGAAACGTGGGAATTGTAACATATAGCGAGGATGAAGGTAAATGTGGCGATCTGACAGAATATTGATAAAAAGTGTAAGTAGGGAAGGTGGGAAGGTAAAGTGGCGTAAGCCCTGTATTAATCGGCCAGCAGACGCAGAATCATATGCATGGGAAGTATCTACATAAAAAGTGGCCCAAAACCCCTTGGTTATGATGCCACAAGACCCAAACGTCGTGGGTAAGTTGTAAGAGATTATGCATAGTAGAAAAAGGCTTGCGAAAGCCATACTTTCCCTTCGGCCAACGTGTTCCAGATAAAAGGACAGCCGCGAAACAAAACAAAAACAAAACAAAACAAAAAAACAAAAAAAAAACCAACATTTTTGCTCTAACAGCTTGTGAAACACAGAGGCGAGTACAATCGGTCTACAGGGTGGAAGTGAAATGATCCGTCAGACTTTAACAGCATATTTGTCATGTTGTGAAAAACAAGGTCTAATACCAAAATGTTGAAAAGTTTATGGTTTTGTAGAAAAAGATATTTTTATCAAAAAACTTTATTATCTGCTGGCTGAATTATTATTGACTGAAGGTCTTGAGTTATGGTTATATTCATAGTAAATTGAATAAACGACAACTTTTTACTTTGGCGTATTTCAATAGATTCAACAGTTTTTGTGTAGATTAAATTTGAAAGAACCCACAATTTGTTGCCTTTTTGTTGCAATAAATTGTGGCTTTTTTTAAAATTTAATTTGCATTAAGACTGTTGAATCTATTGAAATACGGCCAAGGAAAAAGTTGCCGTTTATTCAATTTTCTACGAATGTAGCCATAAATCAAGAAGTTTCAATAAATAATTTTTCAGTCAGGTGATGATAAATGTTTTTGATAAAAGTATTTTTTTCTAGAAAATTATAAATTTTCGACATTTTTGGAATTAGACTTTCTTGTTATTCACATCATGAGAAATTCCTTGTTAAAGTCTGACGGATCATTTCACTTCCACCTGTATAGTGTGCTTCTTCGCCCGACTTGCCCGGTTTGAGGATAGGGATCACATAAAATGTGTTTCAACCTTCGGGAAAATTTCCTGTGGTAAGGATGTGAGAATAGCACGCAGTAAGTAGGTGGAGAAGATTGGTCGGAAAATGTCGGATCATGTCGCAGAAAATACCATTAGGACCCGGCGTAGAAGAGTGAGTGTGCCGTTGAAGGGCCATTTGTAGTTCGTCGATCGTCACTGAGGAAATCGACTCCCGTCTCCCAGGAAGAACCTCCACAAAACGGGCAGTTGAGTCCTCCACCGTCGGACACTCGGCTGCGTAGTCTGGGATTACAGAACATAAAAAGTCTAGTTGTAACTTGGGCTTATAATCTAAAGGAGACATGGGTTCCCGAACACGCGACGTGAACCATCAGAGTTTACGCCATATCTCGCAGGACTAGCCGCAGGGTGAGAGATGGGAACAACAGTTTCTCCACCCCAGGCGCTTCGCCTGTTGTAGAGGCCGTCGAGTTTGAGCATATTTCGTTGTGTTGACAAGTAGAGGGATCTGGTAGAGGAGGCCAAATACAGTCGCAAAGCCCGGCGACGTTTAGCTACTGCAGCAGAACATTCCGGGGTCCACCACAGTTACTTCGCAGTTCGTGTCGAAGTGTACGGACGAGAGTTGGGATAGTACTTAGGGAGCGTAATTGTTGAGCGTGGCATCCAAGAGCGCGAGGGGAGTAGAGGCTAGTTGGGTGAAAGTAAGTTGAAGGAAAGCACTATCCAGATGCTGCTTGAATTGGGCCCAGGCATGTATTTGCGGGCGTATCGGGATATGGCGATGGCGTTGGGAAGGACCAAGCGGAGAAATTTGCAGCAGTATGGGTCTGTGGTCACTGCCGAGGCTGTCAAGATCCACCCTCCAGGTACAATGTGACCAGAGGGAGTCAGAGATGAAGGTAAGGTCGGGAAAAGCCGGACGTTGGGAAGGTGGCCCATAGCGCATTGGGTCATCGGTATTCAAAAGAAGGAGGTGGGAGGGGGGCAAAGAATGTAACATCCGATAGGTATGTGCACCGATCCGTATCTGCTGCGGTGTGAATCCGAGATTAATGTCGCCACAAACGATGGTTGGTAATTGGGGTTTAAGCAAAACGTGGCAGTTCCAAAACGTTTGCTAAATATGGTGCCGGAGCGTTGTAAACCGTGAGGATCTGCAGCTGAGGAAGCTGTAACAGTACTGCCTGAAATTGTTCATCGAAGCTAGAGATTTTATGAATGGAGAGGATGGTAAGGGAAGGGTGAAGTAGGAGGAGTAGATCTCCCCTCTCCCGATTACGATCTTGCCGGAAAATACGATGAGAAGTCCAGCGAAAGGTGTGATGTGGCGCTAGCCAGGTTTCAGAAATAAGCACCAAATCAATATGTTTGCTACATAAGTAATGGTGGAGCTCCGCCCATTTAGAGCGGATGCTACGCGCGTTCCACTGTAGTATGGAGAGTGGTTTGTCCATGGGGTAAATAGGAGCTACATTAAAGCATGTGTGCCTGGAACAGGCCCACGAGTATACGTCCTGCCTGTTCGACCCAGTTCGACGCTTTAGTTTCCACTAAAAGTCGCAGATCTTCAAGTTGGCGAAATGCTAAACTGTCTACCAATTGCGTTACTACGTGAGGTTTGGCGGGGGGAGCATCCGCCTGGGAAGTGAAAGAGCTCGGAAGAACACTGGGAATTCGAGAGACATATACAGGCGTAGGCGACCAGAAGGAATTTCTGAGGAATAGGAAAGTGCGCACTTTGGAGGCGACCCTTGAGCCAGGCGAACACGTTTGATGGTGCTGAAATAGGGCGAGGTATGTTCGGCGTCAAGGGACCGGGGGACACCGGACTCTTCTGCAGCCTGGCGCTATGTGAAAGCAAAGTTAGAGTCTGAGATGTCGGCGATGTCTCACCGCGGCGTACAGTATGCGGAGCATTTTCCCGAACTTTATCGGCATACGAGTAAGTACTCTTAAGCTTCGCCAGAGCTTTGTAACACGTGACCCGGAGCTCGGGGACTCGTTTGAGGACTGCTTCCTCCCTAAGACGGAACAGGCAAGTTTTCGCATTCGCCGGATGGGCAAGATTGCAGTGTACACAACGTAGGTCGTTTGATGAACAAGATGAGGTTGTATGAGATTCGGCACACTTAAAGCAGACTGTATTGCTGCGACAAGCTTTAGTAGAATGCCCATGTTTGGCGCAGTTGAAACACTGCATCACTCTGCCGATATACGGAGTAATCTTAAAAGATCTGTCAAGATACCGGACCTGACACTGGGATTCAAGATGGCGGCCTATGTGGTGGGAACTACTTATAAGCAACTCGTCTACAGGCTACGATTTCAACGCAGTAAAATAAAAATTGGTTTAATAACACGCCTATTTTGTAAATATGGGCTGTGTTAAACACAAAAACACTGTCTTAAACATAACCTCAAGTAAACAAAAAAGAATGACATTTAATATTAAACGATAATCCATGGGCAATGAAATATATAACCTTAAATAACATTCATGCAATCTACAGTGTTACATGTCATTATGTAACTGCATTACACACTCAAATTACAAAGAAGATAGACAAAACTACAAGTAGCATGTTACTTAAATAAAACAGAAATATTGACATTGAGTTGACTCAGAATTATTAATCATTGTTTACACTGTTTTTCACACTTGCACCACGCACATAATGTTATATACCTACACAAAACATAAACTGGATGGCTGATATACAAATGCTGCTACTTAGAATAATTAGCTACCTACTGAATTCAAAAGCTTTAGGGTGGAATTTTGCTATTACTTTTACTGAAAACTTATGATTACTCAGTTTGCAACACTATATTACTCAGCACTTCATGACACTCCATTTTACAGGGGGAATCCACTAAAGCATATAAAATATTAAAAATAATAACCCTAAAACAGCACTGTAAATCAAATATATGAAATACATAACCTTAAATCAGCATTGTAAGGCAACTTTACTATAGTCTACAGGTTTACATGCAGCAACATAACAAATTTCTTCTAACTACAGCTACACATTTAAACTACAAAGACAAAAGATAATGTATAAATACAAGCAGCGCACTGCTTAAATGAAACAAACTGTTGGTGTTGCAGCTGTCACTAATTGAATTCACTCGAAATTATTGTCTTTCACTATTCACACTTTTCACCATGTTATATATTCACCGGCAACTAACACGCTGTAATTTATCGTAATTAAATACAGAATTTACTAGCTTTACATTGCAATTTACCTTTTGTTTTAACTAAAAGTTTCTCATTTGCATCCGGGAATGTAACAGTTACGGGGCATTGTAATGTTTGAGGTTAGGTACTATATCAACAATAACATACACTACTGGAACAGTTTTTCTTCAACAGCCTCTCACCACTGTAATCGTGACACAAATTTTACTTACAAACAGATAAATTAACCACACTGTACGGCTAATGTAGCCATAGTCTTAAATGGAAGACAATAAACATAAACACGTGGGGAGCACACGGTACAGTCAACACGTTATGAGATTTATTTCCGTTCCCTATACTGCCCAAATAAAGGTTTTTAAATACTCGCTTTACTAATATGAAGACAAACTTACAGAGGAATTATTATAACAAACAATAACTCAAAGGTATAGAAAATAATTCGAAGGATAGCGTGTGGAAACACCTCAGAAATCACCACCAACTGCCGCCGCCATCTTTGTACAACTGGGATGCCAGTGTCAGGTCCGTTATACAGAGGATCCTGGAGCTGTAGTATAGTTGAAAAGAACGTGGAAGAATTTGACTGCGGAAAGTAATAATACAAGTCTGTGTAGGATGGTATACAGTTTCACCCTGCGGGGTTACTTCTTTACGCTTGAACCGGTAAACATGTTGCATGGGGCTTAGACTCGGTAGTTCCAAAGTCCACAATCTCCTGTTCAGTAATGTCGGTGTCCACATTACGTATAAATGGAGTGATTGTTCTGTGACTAATATTTACCAGTTGGTGAATTATAAAGTTCTATAAAAACTATAAAAATTATGAAAAAATTATGTTTTCAAAGTTAATAATTTGTATTTAATAAGCCAAAGTATTGTAACATTTTCTTTTCCTAACATTCTTTTAGGAATACTTATCTATAACAGAATAATATTTAAAAGTATCAACATAGGTACGTACGCTGCCAAACCAATATCTAAAAAAGATAATCAATTTAAAGGTGTTGAAGATATTACAATGAACATTTGAATGTACATTATTCCTTATATGTATTATGTCGATACGAGCTTGAATAAAATCCGCTAATGACTGTAGAATTTAGAAATTTCATCTATACACACAGTTAACACGAGTTCGCAGTGCATACCCAAATCCACACAGCACGCTACGACACTGCGTTACATGGTTCTTTTTAAAGCAGTCTTTATCTCAAACTCTTCTAATATTTCTGAAAGTAAAGCTGAACTTTCCTACTCGCTTGGACATTTTGCCTTCGGTATTGCTGTTGAAAAGAATATTGTCGAAATTCCCAAATCTCCCTGCATCCCTACTTTCGGGAACAACTATATGCCCCGTGGTACCCGAATACAGAAGCTTCAAAATGCGGAGTTACCACTTTTACTAGATTTCTGGTGCATGAATGGCTTCATATTTTTATACTGATGGATCCCTGATATCAAACCGAGAGGGGTGGAGTCTGGAACCACATGTCACCTCTTTTCCAGCCCTACGAAATATTTTGCATGGAAGCTCACATTTCCATCAAGCAGTTATTCTCAGATTCCACGGTGGCAATTATACCAATTACTTCTAATTTGTCACCAAAAAACTAAACAATTATTGAAAGAGAGGTAGAACTGTGGCAGCTTGTCACAGTAGCTTAATGGTTAGAGCACCCACCTGGTAAGAGGAGGGTCTGTGGTTCAGATCCCAGCTGTGGCATTGGAATTTTAAGTTCCGGTTCTACCTCTCAAACATTGCCCACACACGGCTTGTGTGTTTAAAAACACCAACAGTAAGTTTGTTAGCATAAATAAATAACAATTATAGAATGCTAGAAAATCCTTACCCACCTAACAGCACTTCAAAAACACCTAGTCTTCCAATGGGTACCATCTCACTGTGGACTGAGTGGTAATGACAAAGCTGATTATCTTGCAAAAAAGGGTACCAGCAACTGTATAGAAATATATAGGTAATCTACCATTTTATGTAGCTAAAAGATTAGTTAACTCTGAATTAAAAAAAAAATTGCAAAATATTACTATGAAAAATAAAAAAAAAAAAAAATAAAAGATGGAACAACCAAACATTCGAACAGTAATTTCTGAGTATCCTCGAAAAATGGCAGTTGCAACCTTCAGGTTGATTACAGGACATGATTGTGTGGCAAAACATTTGAATAGAATTAGGACATATTCTTCACCACTCTGTCCTCAAATCAAATCAATCTTTATTGTCCTTTATAACAGTTTACTCAGGGGTCTCCGTCTAGGGGATATGTGAATAGCGACCACAAGGTACCCAAGCTGAGCAGAACATTACTTCCACTTACTGGTGTTTTGCTCCTCATGTAACTTTTCTATCTGACCTTACCTTGGTCATCTCTTGTTCTCTTCCGACCCCGATGCTATTAGGGTTCCCGAGGGCTAGGGAGTCTTTATTTTTCTAACCTCTCCATTTCTCTATAAAATCTTAACCCCTAACATGCTGACCTGTCATGGCATGTAATACGTCCTCTGATTGGTAATCAGAGGATATGGTCGGTGAATTTATTTTGATAATTCTCCCGGTCAGGTCGGTGAGACACGTAAACCAACGACAGGTGTGGTCCTCCAGACATTCTGGGGGTTATGAGAGAGCGATGTGACCGCCAAAACATAAAAATATGGTGGTCTCTAAAAAGCGGTTGCTATTACTGCTATTGCTCTCTTCAATATCATCAGTGAAAAATATTGGAGAGCAAGAGGATTAATGACTTCATTGTCAGAAATCCAGCATTAGCTAACAACAACACATTACGTATAATGTCCTTCGTCTGAATATGATGTAGTGGAATGAAGGAACCATATTAGCCTCTGCGTCGAACCCGGATAGCAAAAATGCGTTCGTATTTGAAAACTTGTCAAAATACAATTCGAAACGTTTCCTTCCAACTTTTTGTAGTCTAGTTACATGATATTCCAAATATTTCTCAAAGAGAAGTTTGCCAAGTTTCAAAGGGTGTAGTGAAATCACGTCACCCTTTCTGCTTGTAATGACTACTAAGAATGGAGCCAAATCATTAAACGAATATAAGAGTTTTTCCGTATCAGAAATCGGGAGGCTAGCTGTAGCTTCCGAAACCCTCAAAACCGGAGTTTCGGCATCGACCATTTCACTGTCCGAGAGCGGGGACGAAGAGTCGGCCATCGGCTGGCAAGTGGTACGGGATCGCTCCCGTCACTGAGGAACACTTAATTGGTGGCTCCTGACCGAATTAATATCGGTAAATTACTCGTATAAATGAGAAATGAAGTCAAGATTAAGAAACAGGAACAAAAGTACATGCACAGAACACAAAATGCACTTTGTATAGCACCACAATCCCGTACCTATCTTGAAACACAAAGCACGTGGACTTAAAGGTTGTCCTGTACACGTTTTTTTTTCTCTGTGCTTATAAGTGTCAAAAACACAAATTTTTAGCCACCCAACACACATTAATTAGTTTAAGGTTGATATACTTTCCAATTAGTGAGCAAGATGACAACTCATGTGTTAAGTATGCAGTTTGACTGCTTGGGTGATATGAAAAGAAAACAGGATGGAACAGATTTAGGTGTATACTGAAATAAGATGGAATAATTCAAAAGGAGGACAAAGTAAACTCTAGAAAATCAAAATTAAAAATTGTATTACAAAACTCAGCAAACTAATCTTCCACAAGAAGATTCTGTACCAAGTGTGTTCTTCTTCTGCTTCTTCTTCGTCTTCTTCCTCTTCTTCTTGTTCTTCTTTTTCGTCGTCTTCTTCGTCTTCTTCTTCTTCCTCTTCTTCTTCGTCTTCTTCGTCTTCTTCTTTGTCTTCTTTCTCGTCTTCTTCTTCCTCTTCTTCTTTGTCTTTTTCGTCGTCTTCTTCTTTTTCATCCTCGTCTTCTTCTTCCTCTTCTTTTTCGTCTTCTTCGTCTTCTTCCTCTTCTTCTTCTTCCTCGTCATCTTCTTCGTCTTCTTCCTCGTCTTCTTCTTCCTCTTCTTCTTCTTCATCTTCTTCTTCGTCTTCTTCCTGGTCTTCTTCCTCTTCTCCTCCTCCTCCTCCTTCTTCTTCTTCTCCTTTTTCTTCTTCTTCTTCTTCTTCTTCTTCTTCTTCTTCTTCTTCTCCTTCTTGTTCTTGTTCTTCTTCCTCTATTTCTTCTTCTTCTTCATCTTCTTCGTCTTCTTCTTCGTCTTCTTCCTCGTCTTCTTCTTCTTCCTCGTCTTCTTCTTCCTCTTCTACTTGTTCTTCTTGTTCTTCTTCTTCGTCTTCTTCTTCGTCTTCTTCCTCGTCTTCTTCTTCCTCGTCTTCTTCTTCCTCTTCTTCTTCGTCTTCTTCGTCTTCTTCTTTGTCTTCTTCCTCGTCTTCTTCCTCTTCTTCTTCGTCTTCTTCTTTATCTTCTTTGTCGTCTTCTTCTTCATCCTCGTCTTCTTCTTCATCTTCTTCGTCTTCTTCTTCGTCTTCTTCCTCGTCTTCTTCTTCCTCGTCTTCTTCCTCTTCTTCTTCTTCCTCGTCATCTTCTTCGTCTTCTTCCTCGTCTTCTTCTTCCTCTTCTTCGTCTTCTTCTTCCTCTTCTTCTTCTCCTTCTTGTTCTTCTTCTATTTCTTCTTCTTCTTCATCTTCTTCTTCGTCTTCTTCCTCGTCTTCTTCTTCCTCTTCTTCTTGTTCTTCTTCGTCTTCTTCCTCGTCTTCTTCTTCCTCGTCTTCTTCCTCTTCTTCTTCTTCTTCTTCTTCTTCTTCTTCTTCTTCTTCTTTGTCTTCTTCCTCCTCTTCTTCTTCTTCCTCGTCTTCTTCTTCCACTTCTTCTTCGTCTTCTTCTTTGTCTTCTTCCTCCTCTTCTTCTTCGTCGTCTTCTTCCTCGTCTTCTGCTTCTTCCTCGTCTTCTTCTTCGTCTTCTTCGTCTTCTTCCTCGTCTTCTTCCTGTTCTTCTTCTTGGTCTTCTTCATCTTCTTCCTCGTCTTCTTCTTCCTCTTCTTCTTGGTCTTCTTCTTCTTCCTCGTCTTCTTCTTCCTCTTCTTCTTCGTCTTCTTCTTCCTCTATCCCTTATGCCTTTAGGTATCGGGTTTCTTCAGCCACTTCCTGAATTCATTCCTGTCCTTTGCAGTCATATGTGCTTCTCTCAGGGTCTTTCCCCGACTGGCTGCCAATTTTTCCATATACCTTCTCCATTCAAGTCTTGGTCTTCCTACACTCCTTCTTCTCTACGTCCTTGTCTCATATATCCTTCATGGTAGCCTTTCTTCATTTATTCTTAATATGTGACTGAGCCATCTTGGTTGATTCCTATCTATTGTCTCTATTATACTTTCTTGTTTTAAACTTTCTCTTATAGTAGGTACTATTCCTGACTTGGTGTCTTCTGATAAATCCAGCTACTCTTCTTAAATAGCTCATTTGTGCCGCAACTATTCTACTTGCATGTTTACCTGGGATTGTCCAGCTTTCACTTGCATATATTAAAATTGACTGGTATAATGCTGTGTATACCCTCAACTTCGTTGGTTGGTTAAATTCCCTCTTTCCGATTATTGTATTATATATCTGATAATTTATATTCATAGCTTTCTTGATCCTATTACTTATTTCTTGATGTATCCTTCCGTCTTTTCTTAATATAACAGCCAGATATCCATAGCTTCTTACATTATCTAATTTCTCTCCCTTCCATTGTATGTATATTTCTGTCTCAACATTTTCTTTACTTATTGTCATCACTTTGCTTTTTTTTAACATACCAGTGGAAGGAAAGTCATTGCATTAATGTAAATCAGTGGTATATCTCAGTATTTGGAACACATTTTGTATCTTACGTTTTGTCTCCGACCATTTCCTATGGAGATATTTTAGCTTTATTGAAAACAACCTGGCAATATTGCAGATAGTGTGGGTGGTCACTTTCCCAAGCTCCGTACATAAAAAACAGCGTAACGGTGCGTTTTGAAAACAAACTTATACCCTGCCTTGTCCTTCCGTGTTTACTGTGACGGTGTAGGCCAATCACACGCGTTAGCTCCCAAAACACTTCTTGGTCTCAGTAGGAGTTTTGAGAATTTTAAGTTTGCTTGGTCATTTCTTTGTATGAAAATGTTCTTTTCACCTTCCAATTGTTCACAAAATTTAGAGATGTATTGTTCTTAGTTAACCTCTACACTATATACTTTCGTTAATTCCAGTTGTACAAGATTACAGAAACTGTCTTCCAAGTGAAGTGGACTTCATAGACTATTCCCAGAATATTCAATATACAGGATGGAAGTGAAATAATCTGTCAGACTAGAGAAGGTGAGGGAGAGAATATAAATTAACAAAAATTCCAATACAATTTTTTTAATTAAATGTATCGTTAACTAGATAATCACATTCAAAGGCGAGTGTGTGTGGCAACGTAATGCAACTTGTTGATTGAGTAATCTGCTCCTACAGCACCTCAATGAACTATTCTAACACCCTATAAAAACTGTTTAAGTAATGTTGACAATGTATCCAATTCAGATATTTTGTCCCTGGCGCATGAGGCACGATATAAATAAATGAAAAGGTGAGGTTATTGTTGACTGTTCCGCACGAAAGCAATACCTTGAATCTTAAATTTCCGTGTAATTACAAAGATTTTATTGGTTTATGTTTAAAGGCCTCTATATCTGAACTGTTTTATTAGGGAGGCTTATCCCATGGCAAAGTATCCAACCCACATGGCCCGCCTCGGTAGCGTGATGGTTAGCGTGGCTGCCTCACGTTCAAGAGGTCGCGAGTTCGAATCTCGCTTAGGGTAAGTTATCCGGGTAAGGTTTTTTTCCGAGGTTTTCCCTACCCTGAGAAGACGAATGTCGGGTAACTTAAAGCTCCATGGACCTCGGGCTCATTTGAGCATCATTTCACCCATTTCATTTCATTTATTCGTCCGATATGACACAAGGTTGTAGGACGTTAATTAAAAGAAAAAAAAAAAAACATGGAATTAGATCCTTCTTTACTTTATGTCCTGCAAATTTTTTTTCCTAACTTCTGACGCTTGTGGTATTACATCCTATAAGAAGTCATAATTAACAATAGAAATCTACAAACAAATTTAAATACACTCTATTGGTCAGGAACACATAAATTTGCTTTAAATGAAATGAATAATCAATACATGTGTGCAGAGGATGGCAGTGAATGGCTATTAACACTAGACGGACCGTACCGGTCATTTTGACTGGTTAACGTTCTTTAAACAAGTGTATACATTGAGGCAGTGTCATTATCGCTTTAATATTGCGTGACTTCTAACAAAAGAGAGCAAGGATGACTCCCTAAAATGTTTAAGGGACACTGGGAGTGAAATTTTGGTCAAAATTGTCAAAAAGTCCAAAATTGTTTTTTTTTTTTTTTTTTTTTACCTTAAAATATTCCTGGAACACCGGTGCATTTGGATCAGCTAACATTTTTCATATCCCCCACTTTATGTGGTCATTGCGGCCCTTTCAAATAGCGCTCTTCCCTTAACGTACTCAGTATGTTCCTATGTGAAAGACTGTTTTTCTCAAAACTACATTTCTGCACATTCCAAAAGAAGGTCGCGCCTGAGTTTTGCTTCAAATTCAATGAAAATTTCTGAAAGTATTCATAAATAGCAGCTAAACAAAACTATGATTCAATATTGATGCTATCATTAACATGAATTCCAAAAACTTTTTTTGTATGAAAAAATTCAATAATTTTTAAGATTAAATTTTCTTTGTTATTAAAAAAATATGTACAGCATAATCAGCAAACGCATTTGAAATATCTCTTCATACAATTGTTACCCATGTTTTAGAGTATCAGTTCTGCCAATATAAATGTATTTTGAAAATACAATAGACTCGAGCTCTATTTTGAAAATGTGCCTATTAAATTCATAAAATAATTTATATATCCTAAACGAATTATCCAATTTTAATGAAATTTGGTGTACCTCCTATTCTCATATAAATGCAAACACAGTAAAAGTTTCAGAAAAATGTATCAAAAAATGAACTTTCAAATTTCACTCCCAGTGTCCCTTAAGTTTTTGTAGCAGGTTTTAAAAAAATTATACCAGCTTTTGATCTTAAAGGACCATAGCTGGTAATTTTGACCGGTGCGATTATTTCGCACATGTCGTAACTAAATAGTGGTAACAGTGTATTCAAAGGTTATCCAAGGCTTTCGGTCATTGTTGTAGCCCAGTTTAATAATGTTTAGCACTAGAATGAATGTGTTATAACTAACAATGACAACAACGTGGTCTGAAAATAATTCAAGGTTTGTAGTCATTGTGGATGCTTAGTTTGAAAAAGTTAGCAGCAGACGTGTTTTAGAAGTCGTGTCAATATAGTGAATGGTAAAATATTTTTGAGGCCTTACTGTATCATTGCCATGTCATATCATAATTACCACTGTATCTTCGAGAAGATGAAATGTTGAATTATTTCCATAGTTTACCAGACAATGAGCCAGAAGGAGAGAACATATTTAGTGATGATGAATTATCCGATAATGTTGATGATGTTGAATATATTCAATATATATGGATGCTAACATTTTCCAGAATATAAAAAAGTGCACCGAGTTAAGGCCCCGTCAAGAGCTTCAGGATAATTCTTGGTGGTGGTGGTGGTAGTGGTGGTGGCAGTGGTGGTGGTGGTGTTGGTGGTGGTGGTAGTGGTGGTGGTGGTAGTGGTGGTGGTGGAGGTGGTGGTGGTGTCGGTGTCTGTGGCGGTGGTGGCGGTGGCAGTGGCGGTGGCGGCGGCATAGATGATGACGATGACGATGATGATGATGATGATAATGTCGACGACAATGATGACGATAATGATGATACAGTTTTTAAGGGCACTCAACTACTTGGTCATCAGCACCCTTGTAAAATGTATCATGGCCAAAGCCACAGATCATCATGAATAAATGTAGGATTAGGTGATTAAGGCCTATTCCTCAAGAGTTCTGTAAATGTTCCTGGTTGTGCCATCTCTGTCTTTGTCTTCCAGGTCCCTTCTCTCATGCAGTCGATAGTTTCAGGCTAAGCATAGGAGTTGGTGAAAGGTCATTTGCTGTAAATGATTGAACCAGTTTTTCTGATGGTTATGCATGTCTTCTGTGATATTATTTACCTTCAGTTTGTTTTTTATATCCACATTTCTTTGATGATTGTGTCTTGTTAAACCTAATAATGGTCTTAAAAATTCCATCCCTGCTGCTTCTAATTTTTGCCTATTTTTTAAATTTAAGATCCAGATTTCACAGCCATAGGATAGAGTTGCTTTTGAAGTGATATTACGTAGTTTCGATTTCTTTTCTATTGACATGTTTCCCAACATTTCATTTTATAATAGCATTAACCTGTTATACTTTTGTACTTTTGAATTAATATCTATTCCTTCTGTGGATGTTAAATTTCCTAAATAATTAAAATTTGATGCTTGTTCAGTTATCTGGACTTCTATTACAATCACAACTCTTTGTATAAGTTTACCACAAAAAGCTATTGCTTTAGTTTTAGATGGGGAAACTTTCATTTCAAAGTTTTTGGCAATTTTATTTAATTCCTGGGTGTTAATTTGCACTCCATTTTCTGAGGTTGCTGAAATAACCTTGTCGCATAAAGTATTGTCTGTCTAAACCTTTCTTGGTGTAATTTGGATACCAAAGTGGCATTTTCGTTTCCATAATTTAACAATTTTATAAATATATAGGTTGAATATCACTGGTGGCAGACCATATTCCTGTCTAACACCATGGTTTATTTTTAATAAATCATCATCGTCATCATTATCACCATCATTATCATCATTATTATTATTTTAGAGCCATTATATAGACCTCTTATTGCTATTATTCAGTATTGGTGTTTCCTCCTCTCTTAAAATTTTTCAGAGATAAATATCAATATAAAATAAAAATACTAGTAAAGACGCAACTATACACAAATATACCAAACTATGAGGCCAAAGCCACAATTAAAACAAAGTTACAAAGTGGTTGAGAAAGTGTGAAATTTTGATATCTACAATTCTAAATCCTTAGGTTCAGTTTTACCATTGCTAAAAACTTAAAAACTCTTTCAACCACTTGTTTACCATCCGACAGGACCTATACAAGTATGACAGGCAGTTGCAGCAGTCTCAAAAGTGCACTAGCGAAACACTCAAGCAGCATGTGATGCATCAACAGAAGCTCCATCACACAATAGACATCCTATAGCACCACCCACTTGGGAGCAATCTTTTAATAACGAAGTATACTTCCAATATTTTCCACATCAAATTTCCTATCTGGCTGTTTCTCATTTATGGTGTCTTAGGCTGTACAATATGATCTAATATGCTGTGCCTGAGAACAAGAAAGCTAAAAGCTGACAGCCTTTTTTCCCTTTCATAGGACCTGGGGAAGTTTTCAGTTAATTGTGGGTACTCTCATTATAATATACATATTTTAACCTTGTCATTATCATTCTGGTTACAGTTCTCAGTTATTTTGAACCAATCTTAAGCAAAAACAGAATAATTATTGTTAAAGTGATAAGGAGAAGGATGAGAAATTGCTGGCACATTAGACAAGAAAAGCACTTCTTGAGATATGAGTTGGAAGAAACAGCAGAAGGATAGCTCAGGGTAGTCATAGATGATTAGACATGGGAGTAAATCTCACATCTACGTTAGGTTGACTATGCATCGACTGTAGAGTGTGGGAGATGTTGTGATTGGCATGCAAACAAAAGAGGTAGGAAGGTCACTGTCAGTAATGCACTGTGTACTTCTAACCACAGTTCCACATTGTCACTGGAAGAAACTGCACACCCTCGCATACGACCTTCCCCCCTGTGATGTAAAAGCTCCATAGTTCAATTATGCTTACGCAGAGATCATTACCACTGAGACTTTTCCCAGTGTCTGCATATGATTCACAAAATTTAAACTAAATAATGTTTATGCAGAGGAAAGCATGGAGGAGGCCAAGGCAGCTATGAAGGACCCACTCTTGAATGGGCACCAAAACTTGGAATAAAACTGCACAAATAAGAATATATTTTAGCATTGTAGTACAAACTTGTGTCTAATGACAGCTTTAACAGGATTTTATTTCAAGTTTGTTCAACCTGTGCTTAGTAATACTACATTTATGGAACACATTTAATCACAGATGGTAAACTTGGGCCATTGTTAGTCATAATAAGACAGTCCTCCCAGTTGGGTGCTTAAGGCATTAGCAGTAGTCCTTCAAAAGTGTTTTTTTACTATGCCTGAGTATTTTGCAATGCAGTGATTAGATCCCTCTCTAATGCTTTCCAATACTATAGGAAACTACATCAAAACGCGGACAAAGTTATCTTCCCAGTACCAGATGTTATTGACCATATAGAATTAAAAGCTGTAAATATAACAACAGAACCGTAAAAGCTTTAACATCTGCAGTAATGGCTTCATTGCCAAAGCCCAGCATTTGATAACTTCTACAGAAATTGAAAATAAGCAGGAAGTTTCTCTCCTGCACCATCCAGCGCTTCCTTGAGACTGGAACTGAGAAAGACTGCCACAGACTGTGTGCATACTCCAGAGTTGGTAGAAGCAGTGCTCTAATTGTGGTTTGAAGTCTCTTCCTAAATTATGCCCAAATAGGGTCATTGTGATGGAAATGCCCCTACAACAGTGTAAGGTTAGAATGCATACCAAACCATTCTTGGAGAAAAAGTGACCTCATGGCATACCCACAGAGTAAAAGCATTGCTTTTGACAAGGGTTTAGTGAAGGCAGAATTGCAGGAATTTTTCAAGTCTCATGCTAAAGAGCATAAAAATATCTAATTGATAAAATGGCTAATTTGCTATTGTACCTCAACTGATACCTTATCACTGTTACTTAAACCCGATAAAGATTGTATAGAATCAGGTTATGGGTAACATTGCCAGGAATACTACAATCTTGAAACTCCAAGACATGTGTGTGCTGGGTGAAAAGTGGAGTTTGGTGTTCTGGTGTTAGCGAAGAACAAAATACTTGGAACTTGGAAGACATTATCTACATGGTGGAAAAATGCTTGATTTACCTGTGTGATGATTCATTAAGAAACACAGATATGTCCAATCTGGAAGATATATAACCAATATCCAGCTCACAGTAATGGAATTCAATCATGTAAGTAGCAATGAATTTTGATATCTGTGCTCCATGCTATTTAGAGGTATGGTCAAATAAATGTGCCTGATGGTAAAAAAATGCATATTATATGTTATGCAGCTGAATTCTCTCTTCTGTACATGTGGGTGTTTTTTCATTGCATTGTATGTGGGCATGGATTGATACAAACCAGTATTATGTTTATGTCAATTTCGCTCTCCGGATTGAGTTTATGTGAAGATATAACAAGAAAAACTTTTAGTTAATAATATGACAGGCAAAATTATCAGTGGGGTACCATATCTGATTGAAAATTCACAGCCCAGTTTTGAACTTCAACCATGATGGGCTACCTGGTAAAGCGTACTTTAGGTAGGTACTCATAGCTCTGCAGACCCCATATATTTATTAAACAATAAAATAACTAAATAATTAAATCAAACACAATGCTCATGCTGCTATCATTACTGCATTGCTAACCTTCATTTAACTTATGCATGTAATATTCTTATGCTGCCTTATGATTATCATACTAAATTCTCTCTCTTTCATAATAAATGAAGCAGTAAAGTTCCATTGCTATTTAGCCCTAAAAATATTTTAAAACCATATCAACTTTAAAAGCTGTTTGGTTTTAAACTCTATATTATGTTCAAACTTTGAAACACAAAATACAGTAGCTTACATTAAATAAACTAACAAGAAACTAAACCCCAGGAGGCGCTGTAGTCGAGTTTTTAGACCATTTGCCCACGACCTAGGTGGCTAGGTTTCGATCCGAGGGTCCAGCATGTGCTATTCGTGGTGGACAATGTGGCGTCTCGGTGGGTTATCTCTAGGTTCTCTGGTTTCCCCTGTCACTCATTCCACCTATTGCTCCATCATCACTTTTCCATTCATTGATTTCACCTACATTTCTAATCATCCTCTTCCTCAATATTATAACTGATGCTTGCCTAATCACCCGCTTCCAGGTCTTCACTCTGTCCGGTTCATAAGTCTGTCTGCTTCTCAACAGGTGTCTGACCCTAGGCACTGGCTTTTAAGTCCTAGAGAGTGTAAGTCCTATATAAGGGGAGGGTAATCAGATAAAGAAGAAGAAAGCTAAACCCCTAAAAAGTTTAATAATTTAACCTAAAAATGGAATCATATTGCCTCTTGTATATCTTTACAAACATGAGTATTCAGAAATTACCTTTTGAAATTGAAAATAAATGCCTATAAGGTCACCAAAGTTTGATTTTTGCATCCGATCAAAGTGGCGTTTGATATTGTAATGCTTGATATTTGCAAATTGAAATCTGCATATTAAACAGCAAATTCTCATGGTTTTATAACAGCAAATTCTCTCTACCACTCTTCATGAAATAGACATTCCAACAAAGCCATGCTCACCACTGAATGAGGCATGTTGGAACCTGAACACCAGTGAAGGGGAGGAAGGGCTGTTGGAATGAGGCAAGAATGTGCTTTGGTGGAGTGGCACCTTTGAGCCGATTTTGCCTATGCCTGCTTTAGCTTATTGTCTGTTGTTCGGCATCTTAAATAAATACAAGGTTAAAAACCAACTATGAACAGGAAAATTTAAGGGAATGTGAAAGTGTATAAATGAAAGAGAATCATTATCTCAAAAAATATAAAAGTAGAGTGGTACAACAAATTTGCCAATATTTTGTGACTGATACCCGTAAAACTTTTCTTCGTCCAACAAAGTATATTTATTCTGCAATGAGATTAAATTCAAATTGAGTAAAATTTTCCATGCAGTAAATTTACAAACATTATACCTGGGTGACCGAGCTTTGCTCGGTGTTTTTCGCCTCTGTTTTTGTGAAATGTTGTTTTTTGTGGGAGAAGATACTTATTTAGAGAAACTGAAAGTCAAAACGTTAACTAAAAATCAATTTTAGTCGCAATTGTGAAGAGTCATTTCCGAGATACAAATATTTCATAAACAGCATCATTTAAGCTGTAAGACGTCTACTGCTGAACGCAGGCCTCCCCCATAGATATCCACCCAGTTTTACGTTTTCGTTGAGCATTTGTTCCATTATGGAGTTCAGTTGCTTGCTGCTGCGATTGACTGCAGGGCGTTAACACGTTCGCCAAGGTCCTTCATCTTTCCGTCGAGTTCTTCCATGGCTTCCATTACCCTGGCCAGTCGCTCGTTAGTATTCTCCGATAGATCTATCTTCATATTAGACGTTCCTGTCTTCATCTTTTCTGTTTTGGAGTTTACATTTTCAATTTGCCTTCCATTTTTGTTTCCATTTTGTCCAGTTTTGTTCCTATATTTTCTATTCCGTAGTTTACATTTTTCCAATTCGGTTTTCATATTTGCTTCCTCTGTCACATTCCGGAATTCATTTTATTTCCCATTATGTCCATCTTGGCTAACATTTCTTTCATCAACTGTTCCATATCGTGCTTTTCGGCATACTCCTGACATCTCTTGTGATTACTTTATTTTAAGTATTTCTTTATTTTTTATTAAAACACTGGAGCAACACTAAGCAAAAGCACTTTTGAACAATAACAAATACTACAGGAAGAAAAGCTGGTTGGTAAAGCCATGTGAAGGTACTACGCATTTCTGTTTCAATCATATAGAAATTGTATGAATTGTTTGTGATTGTTCGCCAAAGCGGGAGTAGTGAAAGAAATGTGATTGTGTTTAGTAAAACAAAAATGAGTAGAAAAACGTGTGAATATTATATGTTGCACTTATATTTCAACTGTATGGAAAAAAATGTGTGGATTGTTTGTAGAAGAGGGAGTCAGTGGCGTGTGGTCCATGTACGCAAGGTAAGCAGTGTACAATACTACAAAATTATTTATATTATATTATCTAGCAGCATGTTCTGATTCTATGTTAAGCGCTTGGCTACTGCAGTTGACCTGAACTAAGATTTCCGTTTTACTGTACGATACGTTCTCAATACGTGTAATCATGCGTGCAACAACGCACTGTGTCCGTGCGGACTCGTTTCAGTAGGTTTTCGGTTCAGCTCGGGCGCCATCGCGGCATTGGCTCAAGACAAGCACATGTGTTCAGTGCGGGTCTAGGCGAATGGCCTTCCAGCATTGTCGCAGTTTAATAAGTGAAGGTATTTCAAGTGAATACATAAGTAACGCGTGACTTTTTGCAGTGAGTTTAGCTTTATTATTCGATGGCAAGTGCGATATCACTGTCATCTTGTTAACAGTTGATTTATGATAGATTTTCAGATAGTTTACTACGTGCCGTGCTAGAGCAAGGTAAGCAGTTTGAAACCGTGCGTACACTAGTGCTTTCAGCTTGGACCTAAAAACTTGGAGAGGGGAGGACATATGGAATCTCGCTTTCTTTGGAGGGCAGAACTGCAGACGCGGATGGTTGCATTGTGTGCAATGTTATTTCACGAAGTTTTTCTTCTAGAAATTATGAAGAAGATATTAATCCTTTCAGTTCCGCTGTCCATGATCATGGACATAGCCATTTTTTTCCTATTTGTACTAGTTTTAGCTGTTTTAATCATATACTCTTGTTATACTGTCTGTCACCAATTAAACATAGGTATTTGAGACTTAATTGAATTGTAAAAAATTATTTTTTTACAATTTATATTGTACTGTTTTTTTAAGAAAAGATCCATGCTAAATCCATGCAACCGCAGTCAAATGATACCCCGTCATCATCCACGCGTGCCATCACACCGATTATTTTACGTGAGACCTCCCCGTCCTTTACCACAGGCACATTTGACTCCGGTTGCCGAGACTCGAACTCATGACCTCAGGCTTTGAGTGCGTGGCCAGTGCACTACGTGTTGCCTCAACGATCATGGCTATTCAAGCCAGCAGGCAGGAATGCAGGACATTCTTCATGACTGTTAGTGGAATAGCAACATTTTCCCCAAGTCTTCTAAGACAACTGAGGCCCTGGATAATGAGATACACAGAACATTGCCGCATGTTTCGCAAACGCGCTGGAGCTACAGCTCTCGTTTGGTGGAAAGAATATATGAATTCAGAAAAGAACTTTTTTCATTGTTTGAAACTATTGCAAATGCAGATGATAAATGGGATCGAGATATTTATATTGCTGCACGCGGTTTCGTAAGCACCATGGAGGATTTCACCTTCATATTTATGTTAGAGATGTTTGCTATAATATTCCCCATCACGGACACTGTGTGATATTCTCCAAGCAAAGTCATCTGATATTGGATATTGCTTATTGAAAGCTACAGAATCTCAGAGGGCCTTAGAAGAGAAGCGCAATTCCTTCGATGAAGTATGGGACAAAGTTGACGAAGCCATTGGTGATCCACCACCTAAGAAATGCCATACGAGCAGTGATGGTTTGAATAGGAAAATGCACTACAAACTTTTGTATTGCGAGGTTCTGGAAACGCTTCTACAATGTGCGCAATATTATCTCACGAAGTTTTTGTTCTAGAAATTATGAAGAAAATATTAACCCTTTCAGTTCCGGTGTCCATCATCATGGAAATGGGCATTTTTTTCCTATTTGTACTAGTTTTAGCTGTTTTTATCATATATTCTTGTTATACTGTCTGTCACCAATTAAACATACCTATTTGAGACTTGTAAACCTGAAGTATGGGACAAAGTTGACGAAGCCATTGGTGATCCACCACCTACGAAACGCCATACCAGCAGTGATGGTTTGAATAGGAAAATGCACTACAAGCGTTTGTATTGCGAGGTTCTGGTTCATCCACGCGTGCCATCGCACCGGTTATTTTACGTGGGTCCTCCCCGTCCTTTATCACAGGCACATTTGACTGCGGTTGCCGAGACTCGAACTCATGACCTCAGGGTTTGAGTGCGTGGCCACTGCCCTACGTGTTGCCTCAACGATCATGGCTGTTCAAGCCAGCAGGCTGAAGGTGTCCCAGATCGCCTAATCTAAACCGGTTTCGAATTAGAGGAAGAACGGCATAAGTAGCAAAATCACTCGGTACTGAAAGGGTTAAAGTTGTGCAGGAAGGAAGACCAATGCCAGACCTAAACATTACTACTCCAATGAAAAGCTGTGTAAAAAAATTTTGGGGAAACATCGAACTAGTAAGAAAAAACAGAGAACTAATGAAACGCCTAATTGATATTGTTTGTCTTGGGGGAAACAGGGGTTAGCATTTAGGGGTCGCGATGAGTCATCAGAATCCAGCAGCAAGGGGAATTATGTAGAACTTGTAAACCTGAAGTATGGGACAAAGCTGACGAAGCCATTGGTGATCCACCACCTACGAAACGCCATACCAGCAGTGATGGTTTGAATAGGAAAATGCACTACAAAGGTTTGTATTGCGAGGTTCTGGAAACGCTTCTACAATGTGTGCCATGTTATCTCACGAAGTTTTTCTTCTAGAAATTATGAAGAAAATATTAACCCTTTCAGTTCCGGTGTCCATGATCATGGACATAGGCATGTTTTTCCTATTTATACTAGATTTAGCTGTTTTTATCATATATTCCTGTGATATTGCCCGTCACCAATTAAACATACGTGTTTGAGACTTATTTGAATTGTAAAAAATTATTTTTTTTACAATTTATATTGTAGTGTTTTTTTTTTAAAGAAAAGATGTCAATTCCATGCAACAGCAGTCAAATGACACCCCGTCATCATCCACGCGTGCCATCACACCGATGATGTTACGTGGGACCTCCCCGTCCTTTACCACAGGTACATTTGACTGCTGTTGTCGAGACTCGAACTCATGACCTCAGGCTTTCAGTGCGTGGCCAGTGCACTACGTTTTGCCTCAACGATCATGGCTATTCAAGCCAGCAGGCAGAAATGCAGGATATTCTTCATGACTGTTAATGGAATAGCAACATTTTTTCCCACGTCTTCTAAGAGAGCTGAGGCCCTGGATAATGAGTTTGTATTGCGAGGTTCTGGTTCATCAACGCGTGCCATCTTACCGATTATTTTACGTGGGCCCTCCCCGTCCTTTATCACAGGCACATTTGACTCCGGTTGCCGAGACTCGAACTCATGACCTCAGGCTTTGAGTGCGTGGCCAGTGCACTACGTTTTGCCTCAACCATCATGGCTATTCAAGCCAGCAGGCAGAAATGCAGGATATTCTTCATGACTGTTAATGGAACAGCAACATTTTTTCCCACGTCTTCTAAGAGAACTGAGGCCCTGGATAATGAGATACACAGAAGATTGCTGCATGTTTCGCAAACGCGCTGGAGCTACAGCTCTCGTTTGGTGGAAAGAATATATGACTTCAGAAAACAACTTTTTTCATTGTTTGAAACAATTGCAAATGCAGATGATAAATGGGATCGAGATACTTATACTGCTGCACGCGGTTTCGTAAGCACAAATGTAGAATTTCACCTTCAAATTAATGTTAGAGATGTTTGCGATAGTATGCCCCATCACGGACACTGTATGATATTCTCCAAGCAAAGTCATCTGATATTGAATATTGCTTATTGAAAGTTACAGAATTTCAGAGGGCCTTAGAAGAGAAGCGCAATTCCTTCGATGAAGCATAGGACAAAGTTGACGAAGCCATTGGTGATCCACCACCTACGAAACGCCATACCAGCAGTGATGGTTTGAATAGGAAAATGCACTACAAACGTTTGTATTGCCAGGTTCTGGAAACGCTTCTACAATGTATGCAATGTTATCTCACGAAGTTTTTCTTCTAGAAATTATGAAGAAAATATTAACCCTTTCAGTTCCGGTGTCCATGATCATGGACATAGGCTTTTTTTTCCTATTTGTACTACTTTTAGCTGTTTTTATCATATATTCTTGTTATACTATCTGTCACCAATTAAACATACGTATTTGAGACTTATTTGAATTGCAACAAATTACTTTTTTTTACAATTTATATTGTGGTGTTTTTTTTTTAAGAAAAGATGCAAAATCCATGCAACCGCAGTCAAATGATACCCCGTCATCATCCACGCGTGCCATAACACCGATTATTTTATGTGGGCCTTCCCCGTCCTTTACCACAGGCACATTTGACTGCGGTTGCCGAGACTCGACCTCAGGGTTTGAGTTCGTGGCCAGTGCACTACGTGTTGCCTCAACGATCATGGCTATTCAAGCCAGCAGGCTGAAGTGGTCCAAGACTGCGTAATCTAAACCGGTTTCGAATTAGAGGAAGAACGGCATAAGTAGCTAAATCACTCGGTACTGCAAGGGTTAAAGTTCTGCAAGAAGGAAGACCAATGTCAGACCTAAACATTACTACTCCAATGAAAAGCTGTGTACGAAAATTTTGGGGACACAACGAACTAGTAAGAAAAAACAGAGAATTAATGAAACGCCTAATTGATATTGTTTGTTTTGGGGGAAACAGGAGTTAGCATTTAGGGGTCACGATGAGTCATCAGAATCCAGCAGCAAGGGGAATTATGTAGAACTTGTAAACCTGAAGTATGGGACAAAGTTGACGAAGCCGTTGGTGATCCACCACCTACGAAATGCCATACCAGCAGTGATGGTTTGAATAGGAAAATGCACTACAAACGTTTGTATTGCGAGATTCTGGAAACGCTTCTACAATGTGTGCAATGTTATCTCATGAAGTTTTTCTTCTAGAAATTATGAAGAAAATATTAACCCTTTCGGTTCCGGTGTGCATGATCATGGACATAGAGCATTTTTTTCCTATTTGTACTAGCTTTAGCTCTTTGTATCATATACTCTTGTTATACTGTCTGTCACCAAATAAACATACGGATTTGAGACTTTTAAACCTGAAGTATGGGACAAAGCTGACGAAGCCATTGGTGATCCACCACCTACGAAACGCCATACCAGCAGTGATGGTTTGAATAGCAAAATGCACTACAAACGTTTGTATTGCGAGGTTCTGGTTCATCCACGCGTGCCATCTTACCGATTATTTTACGTGGGCCCTCCCCGTCCTTTATCACAGGCACATTTGACTGCGGTTGCCGAGACTCGAACTCATGACCTCAGGCTTTGAGTGCCTGGCTAGTGCCCTACGTGTTGCCTCAACGATCATGGCTATTCAAGCCAGCAGGCTGAAGGTGTTCCAGACCGCCTAATCTAAACCGGTTTCGAATTAGAGGAAGAACGGCATAAGTAGCTAAATCACTCGGTACTACAAGGGTTAATGTTCTGCAGGAAGGAAGACCAATGTCAGACCTAAACATTACTACTCCAATGAAAAGCTGTGTACGAAAATTTTGGGGACACAACGAACTAGTAAAAAAAAACAGAGAAGTAATGAAACGCCTAATTGAAATTGTTTGTTTTTTGGGGAAACAGGAGTTAGCATTTAGGGGTCACGATGAGTCATCAGAATCCAGCAGAAAGGGGAATTATGTAGAACTTGTAAACCTGAAGTATGGGACAAAGTTGACGAAGCCATTGGTGATCCACCACCTACGAAACGCCATACCAGCAGTGATGGTTTGAATAGGAAAATGCACTACAAACGTTTGTATTGCCAGGTTCTGGAAACGCTTCTACAATGTATGCAATGTTATCTCACGAAGTTTTTCTTCTAGAAATTATGAAGAAAATATTAACCCTTTCAGTTCCGGTGTCCATGATCATGGACATAGGCTTTTTTTTCCTATTTGTACTACTTTTAGCTGTTTTTATCATATATTCTTGTTATACTATCTGTCACCAATTAAACATACGTATTTGAGACTTATTTGAATTGCAACAAATTACTTTTTTTTACAATTTATATTGTGGTGTTTTTTTTTTAAGAAAAGATGCAAAATCCATGCAACCGCAGTCAAATGATACCCCGTCATCATCCACGCGTGCCATAACACCGATTATTTTATGTGGGCCTTCCCCGTCCTTTACCACAGGCACATTTGACTGCGGTTGCCGAGACTCGACCTCAGGGTTTGAGTTCGTGGCCAGTGCACTACGTGTTGCCTCAACGATCATGGCTATTCAAGCCAGCAGGCTGAAGTGGTCCAAGACTGCGTAATCTAAACCGGTTTCGAATTAGAGGAAGAACGGCATAAGTAGCTAAATCACTCGGTACTGCAAGGGTTAAAGTTCTGCAGGAAGGAAGACCAATGTCAGACCTAAACATTACTACTCCAATGAAAAGCTGTGTAATAAAATTTTGGGGATAGAACGAACTAGTAAGAAAAAACAGAGAAGTAATGAAACGCCTAATTGAAATTGTTTGCTTTTGGGGAAACAGGAGTTTGCATATAGGGGTCACGATGAGTCATCAGAATCCAGCAGAAAGGGGTATTATGTAGAACTTGTAAACCTGAAGTTGGGACAAAGTTGACGAAGCCGTTGGTGATCCACCACCTACGAAATGCCATACCAGCAGTGATGGTTTGAATAGGAAAATGCACTACAAACGTTTGTATTGCGAGATTCTGGAAACGCTTCTACAATGTGTGCAATGTTATCTCATGAAGTTTTTCTTCTAGAAATTATGAAGAAAATATTAACCCTTTCGGTTCCGGTGTGCATGATCATGGACATAGAGCATTTTTTTCCTACTTGTACTAGCTTTAGCTCTTTGTATCATATACTCTTGTTATACTGTCTGTCACCAAATAAACATACGGATTTGAGACTTTTAAACCTGAAGTATGGGACAAAGCTGACGAAGCCATTGGTGATCCACCACTTACGAAACGCCATACCAGCAGTGATGGTTTGAATAGCAAAATGCACTACAAACGTTTGTATTGCGAGGTTCTGGTTCATCCACGCGTGCCACCTTACCGACTATTTTACGTGGGCCCTCCCCGTCCTTTATCACAGGCACATTTGACTGCGGTTGCCGAGACTCGAACTCATGACCTCAGGCTTTGAGTGCCTGGCTAGTGCCCTACGTGTTGCCTCAACGATCATGGCTATTCAAGCCAGCAGGCTGAAGGTGTTCCAGACCGCCTAATCTAAACCGGTTTCGAATTAGAGGAAGAACGGCATAAGTAGCTAAATCACTCGGTACCGCAAGGGTTAAAGTTCTGCAGGAAGGAAGACCAATGTCAGACCTAAACATTACTACTCCAATGAAAAGCTGTGTACGAAAATTTTGGGGACACAACGAACTAGTAAGAAAACACAGAGAAGTAATGAAACGCCTAATTGAAATTATTTGTTTTTTGGGGAAACAGGAGCTGGCATTTATGGGTCACGATGAGTCATCAGAATCCAGCAGAAAGGGGAATTATGTAGAACTTGTAAACCTGAAGTATGGGACAAAGTTGACGAAGCCATTGGTGATCCACCACCTACGAAACGCCATACCAGCAGTGATGGTTTGAATAGGAAAATGCACTACAAACGTTTGTATTGCGAGATTCTGGAAACGCTTCTACAATGTGTGCAATGTTATCTCACGAAGTTTTTCTTCTAGAAATTATGAAGAAAATCTTAACCCTTTCAGTTCCGGTGTCCATGATCATGGACATAGGCTTTTTTTCCTATTTGTACTGCTTTTAGCTGTTTTTATCATATATTCTTGTTATACTATCTGTCAGCAATTAAACATACGTATTTGAGACTTATTTGAATTGTAACAAATTACTTTTTTTTACGATTTATATTGTGGTGTTTTTTTTAAAAAAAGATGCAAAATGCATGCAACCGCAGTAAAATGATACCCCGTCATCATCCACGCGTGCCATCACACCGATTATTTTATGTGGGCCTTCCCGTCCTTTACCACAGGCACATTTGACTGCGGTTGCCGAGACTCGACCTCAGGGTTTGAGTTCGTGGCCAGTGCACTACGTGTTGCCTCAACGATCATTGCTATTCAAGCCAGCAGGCTGAAGTGGTCCAAGACCGCGTAATCTAAACCGGTTTCGAATTAGAGGAAGAACGGCATAAGTAGCTAAATCACTCGGTACTGCAAGGGTTAAAGTTCTGCAGGAAGGAAGACCAATGTCAGACCTAAACATTACTACTCCAATGAAAAGCTGTGTACGAAAATTTTGGGGACACAACGAACTAGTAAGAAAAAACAGAGAATTAATGAAACGCCTAATTGATATTGTTTGTTTTGGGGGAAACAGTAGTTAGCATTTAGGGGTCACGATGAGTCATCAGAATCCAGCAGCAAGGGGAATTATGTAGAACTTGTAAACCTGAAGTATGGGACAAAGTTGACGAAGTCGTTGGTGATCCACCACCTACGAAATGCCATACCAGCAGTGATGGTTTGAATAGGAAAATGCACTACAAACGTTTGTATTGCGAGATTCTGGAAACGCTTCTACAATGTGTGCAATGTTATCTCATGAAGTTTTTCTTCTAGAAATTATGAAGAAAATATTAACCCTTTCGGTTCCGGTGTGCATGGTCATGGACATAGAGCATTTTTTTCCTATTTGTACTAGCTTTAGCTCTTTGTATCATATACTCTTGTTATACTGTCTGTCACCAAATAAACATAAGGATTTGAGACTTTTAAACCTGAAGTATGGGACAAAGCTGACGAAGCCATTGGTGATCCACCACCTACGAAACGCCATACCAGCAGTGATGGTTTGAATAGGAAAATGCGCTACAAACGTTTGTATTGCGAGGTTCTGGTTCATCCTCGCGTGCCATCTTACCGATTATTTTACGTGGGCCCTCCCCGTGCTTTATCACAGGCACATTTGACTGCGGTTGCCGAGACTCGAACCCATGAACTCAGGCTTTGAGTGCCTGGCTAGTGCCCTACGTGTTGCCCCAACGATCATGGCTATTCAAGCCAGCAGGCTGAAGGTGTTCCAGACCGCCTAATCTAAACCGGTTTCGAATTAGAGGAAGAACGGCATAAGTAGCAAAATCACTCGGTACTGAAAGGGCTAAAGTTGTGCAGGAAGGATGACCAATGCCAGACCTAAACATTACTACTCCAATGAAAAGCTGTGTAATAAAATTTTGGGGATAGAACGAACTAGTAAGAAAAAACAGAGAAGTAATGAAACGCCTAATTGAAATTGTTTGTTTTGGGGGAAACAGGAGTTAGCATTTAGGGGTCACGATGAGTCATCAGAATCCAGCAGCAAGGGGAATTATGTAGAACTTGTAAACCTGAAGTATGGGACAAAGTTGACGAAGCCGTTGGTGATCCACCACCTACGAAATGCCATACCAGCAGTGATGGTTTGAATAGGAAAATGCACTACAAACGTTTGTATTGCGAGATTCTGGAAACGCTTCTACAATGTGTGCAATGTTATCTCATGAAGTTTTTCTTCTAGAAATTATGAAGAAAATATTAACCCTTTCGGTTCCGGTGTGCATGATCATGGACATAGAGCATTTTTTTCCTATTTGTACTAGCTTTAGCTCTTTGTATCATATACTCTTGTTATACTGTCTGTCACCAAATAAACATACGGATTTGAGACTTTTAAACCTGAAGTATGGGACAAAGCTGACGAAGCCATTGGTGATCCACCACCTACGAAACGCCATACCAGCAGTGATGGTTTGAATAGGAAAATGCACTACAAACGTTTGTATTGCGAGGTTCTGGTTCATCCACGCGTGCCATCTTACCGATTATTTTACGTGGGCCCTCCCCGTCCTTTATCACAGGCACATTTGACTGCGGTTGCCGAGACTCGAACTCATGACCTCAGGCTTTGAGTGCCTGGCTAGTGCCCTACGTGTTGCCTCAACGATCATGGCTATTCAAGCCAGCAGGCTGAAGGTGTTCCAGACCGCCTAATCTAAACCGGTTTCGAATTAGAGGAAGAACGGCATAAGTAGCTAAATCACTCGGTACTACAAGGGTTAATGTTCTGCAGGAAGGAAGACCAATGTCAGACCTAAACATTACTACTCCAATGAAAAGCTGTGTACGAAAATTTTGGGGACACAACGAACTAGTAAAAAAAAACAGAGAAGTAATGAAACGCCTAATTGAAATTGTTTGTTTTTTGGGGAAAAAGAGTTAGCATTTAGGGGTCACGATGAGTCATCAGAATCCAGCAGAAAGGGGAATTATGTAGAACTTGTAAACCTGAAGTATGGGACAAAGTTGACGAAGCCATTGGTGATCCACCACCTACGAAACGCCATACCAGCAGTGATGGTTTGAATAGGAAAATGCACTACAAACGTTTGTATTGCCAGGTTCTGGAAACGCTTCTACAATGTATGCAATGTTATCTCACGAAGTTTTTCTTCTAGAAATTATGAAGAAAATATTAACCCTTTCAGTTCCGGTGTCCATGATCATGGACATAGGCTTTTTTTTCCTATTTGTACTACTTTTAGCTGTTTTTATCATATATTCTTGTTATACTATCTGTCACCAATTAAACATACGTATTTGAGACTTATTTGAATTGCAACAAATTACTTTTTTTTACAATTTATATTGTGGTGTTTTTTTTTAAGAAAAGATGCAAAATCCATGCAACCGCAGTCAAATGATACCCCGTCATCATCCACGCGTGCCATAACACCGATTATTTTATGTGGGCCTTCCCCGTCCTTTACCACAGGCACATTTGACTGCGGTTGCCGAGACTCGACCTCAGGGTTTGAGTTCGTGGCCAGTGCACTACGTGTTGCCTCAACGATCATGGCTATTCAAGCCAGCAGGCTGAAGTGGTCCAAGACTGCGTAATCTAAACCGGTTTCGAATTAGAGGAAGAACGGCATAAGTAGCTAAATCACTCGGTACTGCAAGGGTTAAAGTTCTGCAGGAAGGAAGACCAATGTCAGACCTAAACATTACTACTCCAATGAAAAGCTGTGTAATAAAATTTTGGGGATAGAACGAACTAGTAAGAAAAAACAGAGAAGTAATGAAACGCCTAATTGAAATTGTTTGCTTTTGGGGAAACAGGAGTTTGCATATAGGGGTCACGATGAGTCATCAGAATCCAGCAGAAAGGGGTATTATGTAGAACTTGTAAACCTGAAGTTGGGACAAAGTTGACGAAGCCGTTGGTGATCCACCACCTACGAAATGCCATACCAGCAGTGATGGTTTGAATAGGAAAATGCACTACAAACGTTTGTATTGCGAGATTCTGGAAACGCTTCTACAATGTGTGCAATGTTATCTCATGAAGTTTTTCTTCTAGAAATTATGAAGAAAATATTAACCCTTTCGGTTCCGGTGTGCATGATCATGGACATAGAGCATTTTTTTCCTATTTGTACTAGCTTTAGCTCTTTGTATCATATACTCTTGTTATACTGTCTATCACCAAATAAACATACGGATTTGAGACTTTTAAACCTGAAGTATGGGACAAAGCTGACGAAGCCATTGGTGATCCACCACTTACGAAACGCCATACCAGCAGTGATGGTTTGAATAGCAAAATGCACTACAAACGTTTGTATTGCGAGGTTCTGGTTCATCCACGCGTGCCATCTTACCGACTATTTTACGTGGGCCCTCCCCGTCCTTTATCACAGGCACATTTGACTGCGGTTGCCGAGACTCGAACTCATGACCTCAGGCTTTGAGTGCCTGGCTAGTGCCCTACGTGTTGCCTCAACGATCATGGCTATTCAAGCCAGCAGGCTGAAGGTGTTCCAGACCGCCTAATCTAAACCGGTTTCGAATTAGAGGAAGAACGGCATAAGTAGCTAAATCACTCGGTACTACAAGGGTTAATGTTCTGCAGGAAGGAAGACCAATGTCAGACCTAAACATTACTACTCCAATGAAAAGCTGTGTACGAAAATTTTGGGGACACAACGAACTAGTAAAAAAAAACAGAGAAGTAATGAAACGCCTAATTGAAATTATTTGTTTTTTGGGGAAACAGGAGCTGGCATTTATGGGTCACGATGAGTCATCAGAATCCAGCAGAAAGGGGAATTATGTAGAACTTGTAAACCTGAAGTATGGGACAAAGTTGACGAAGCCATTGGTGATCCACCACCTACGAAACGCCATACCAGCAGTGATGGTTTGAATAGGAAAATGCACTACAAACGTTTGTATTGCGAGATTCTGGAAACGCTTCTACAATGTGTGCAATGTTATCTCACGAAGTTTTTCTTCTAGAAATTATGAAGAAAATCTTAACCCTTTCAGTTCCGGTGTCCATGATCATGGACATAGGCTTTTTTTCCTATTTGTACTGCTTTTAGCTGTTTTTATCATATATTCTTGTTATACTATCTGTCAGCAATTAAACATACGTATTTGAGACTTATTTGAATTGTAACAAATTACTTTTTTTTACGATTTATATTGTGGTGTTTTTTTTAAAAAAAGATGCAAAATGCATGCAACCGCAGTAAAATGATACCCCGTCATCATCCACGCGTGCCATCACACCGATTATTTTATGTGGGCCTTCCCGTCCTTTACCACAGGCACATTTGACTGCGGTTGCCGAGACTCGACCTCAGGGTTTGAGTTCGTGGCCAGTGCACTACGTGTTGCCTCAACGATCATGGCTATTCAAGCCAGCAGGCTGAAGTGGTCCAAGACCGCGTAATCTAAACCGGTTTCGAATTAGAGGAAGAACGGCATAAGTAGCTAAATCACTCGGTACTGCAAGGGTTAAAGTTCTGCAGGAAGGAAGACCAATGTCAGACCTAAACATTACTACTCCAATGAAAAGCTGTGTACGAAAATTTTGGGGACACAACGAACTAGTAAGAAAAAACAGAGAATTAATGAAACGCCTAATTGATATTGTTTGTTTTGGGGGAAACAGTAGTTAGCATTTAGGGGTCACGATGAGTCATCAGAATCCAGCAGCAAGGGGAATTATGTAGAACTTGTAAACCTGAAGTATGGGACAAAGTTGACGAAGTCGTTGGTGATCCACCACCTACGAAATGCCATACCAGCAGTGATGGTTTGAATAGGAAAATGCACTACAAACGTTTGTATTGCGAGATTCTGGAAACGCTTCTACAATGTGTGCAATGTTATCTCATGAAGTTTTTCTTCAAGAAATTATGAAGAAAATATTAACCCTTTCGGTTCCGGTGTGCATGGTCATGGACATAGAGCATTTTTTTCCTATTTGTACTAGCTTTAGCTCTTTGTATCATATACTCTTGTTATACTGTCTGTCACCAAATAAACATAAGGATTTGAGACTTTTAAACCTGAAGTATGGGACAAAGCTGACGAAGCCATTGGTGATCCACCACCTACGAAACGCCATACCAGCAGTGATGGTTTGAATAGGAAAATGCGCTACAAACGTTTGTATTGCGAGGTTCTGGTTCATCCTCGCGTGCCATCTTACCGATTATTTTACGTGGGCCCTCCCCGTGCTTTATCACAGGCACATTTGACTGCGGTTGCCGAGACTCGAACCCATGAACTCAGGCTTTGAGTGCCTGGCTAGTGCCCTACGTGTTGCCCCAACGATCATGGCTATTCAAGCCAGCAGGCTGAAGGTGTTCCAGACCGCCTAATCTAAACCGGTTTCGAATTAGAGGAAGAACGGCATAAGTAGCAAAATCACTCGGTACTGAAAGGGCTAAAGTTGTGCAGGAAGGATGACCAATGCCAGACCTAAACATTACTACTCCAATGAAAAGCTGTGTAATAAAATTTTGGGGATAGAACGAACTGGTAAGAAAAAACAGAGAAGTAATGAAACGCCTAATTGAAATTGTTTGTTTTTTGTGGAAACAGGAGTTTGCATTTAGGGGTCACGATGAGTCATCAGAATCCAGCAGAAAGGGGAATTATGTAGAACTTGTAAACCTGAAGTATGGGACAAAGTTGACGAAGCCATTGGTGATCCACCACCTACGAAACGCCATACCAGCAGTGATGGTTTGAATAGGAAAATGCACTACAAACGTTTGTATTGCGAGATTCTGGAAACGCTTCTACAAAGTGTGCAATGTTATCTCACGAAGTTTTTCTTCTAGAAATTATGAAGAAAATCTTAACCCTTTCAGTTCCGGTGTCCATGATCATGGACATAGGCTTTTTTTCCTATTTGTACTGCTTTTAGCTGTTTTTATCATATATTCTTGTTATACTATCTGTCAGCAATTAAACATACGTATTTGAGACTTATTTGAATTGTAACAAATTACTTTTTTTTACGATTTATATTGTGGTGTTTTTTTTAAAAAAAGATGCAAAATGCATGCAACCGCAGTAAAATGATACCCCGTCATCATCCACGCGTGCCATCACACCGATTATTTTATGTGGGCCTTCCCGTCCTTTACCACAGGCACATTTGACTGCGGTTGCCGAGACTCGACCTCAGGGTTTGAGTTCGTGGCCAGTGCACTACGTGTTGCCTCAACGATCATGGCTATTTAAGCCAGCAGGCTGAAGTGGTCCAAGACCGCGTAATCTAAACCGGTTTCGAATTAGAGGAAGAACGGCATAAGTAGCTAAATCACTCGGTACTGCAAGGGTTAAAGTTCTGCAGGAAGGAAGACCAATGTCAGACCTAAACATTACTACTCCAATGAAATGCTGTGTACGAAAATTTTGGGGACACAACGAACTAGTAAGAAAAAACAGAGAATTAATGAAACGCCTAATTGATATTGTTTGTTTTGGGGGAAACAGGAGTTAGCATTTAGGGGTCACGATGAGTCATCAGAATCCAGCAGCAAGGGGAATTATGTAGAACTTGTAAACCTGAAGTATGGGACAAAGTTGACGAAGTCGTTGGTGATCCACCACCTACGAAATGCCATACCAGCAGTGATGGTTTGAATAGGAAAATGCACTACAAACGTTTGTATTGCGAGATTCTGGAAACGCTTCTACAATGTGTGCAATGTTATCTCATGAAGTTTTTCTTCTAGAAATTATGAAGAAAATATTAACCCTTTCGGTTCCGGTGTGCATGATCATGGACATAGAGCATTTTTTTCCTATTTGTACTAGCTTTAGCTCTTTGTATCATATACTCTTGTTATACTGTCTGTCACCAAATAAACATACGGATTTGAGACTTTTAAACCTGAAGTATGGGACAAAGCTGACGAAGCCATTGGTGATCCACCACCTACGAAACGCCATACCAGCAGTGATGGTTTGAATAGGAAAATGCACTACAAACGTTTGTATTGCGAGGTTCTGGTTCATCCTCGCGTGCCATCTTACCGATTATTTTACGTGGGCCCTCCCCGTCCTTTATCACAGGCACATTTGACTGCGGTTGCCGAGACTCGAACTCATGACCTCAGGCTTTGAGTGCCTGGCTAGTGCCGTACGTGTTGCCCCAACGATCATGGCTATTCAAGCCAGCAGGCTGAAGGTGTTCCAGACCGCCTAATCTAAACCGGTTTCGAATTAGAGGAAGAACGGCTTAAGTAGCAAAATCACTCGGTACTGAAAGGGTTAAAGTTGTGCAGGAAGGATGACCAATGCCAGACCTAAACATTACTACTCCAATGAAAAGCTGTGTAATAAAATTTTGGGGATAGAACGAACTAGTAAGAAAAAACAGAGAAGTAATGAAACGCCTAATTGAAATTGTTTGTTTTTTGGGGAAACAGGAGTATGCATTTAGGGGTCACGATGAGTCATCAGAATCCAGCAGAAAGGGGAATTATGTAGAACTTGTAAACCCGAAGTATGGGACAAAGTTGACGAAGCCATTGGTGATCCACCACCTACGAAACGCCATACCAGCAGTGATGGTTTGAATAGGAAAATGCACTACAAACGTTTGTATTGCGAGATTCTGGAAACGCTTCTACAATGTGTGCAATGTTATCTCACGAAGTTTTTCTTCTAGAAATTATGAAGAAAATATTAACCCTTTCGGTTCCGGTGTGCATGATCATGGACATAGAGCATTTTTTTCGTATTTGTACTAGCTTTAGCTCTTTGTATCATATACTCTTGTTATACTGTCTGTCACCAAATAAACATACGGATTTGAGACTTTTAAACCTGAAGTATGGGACAAAGGTGACGAAGCCATTGGTGATCCACCAAATACGAAACGCCATACCAGCAGTGATGGTTTGAATAGCAAAATGCACTACAAACGTTTGTATTGCGAGGTTCTGGTTCATCCACGCGTGCCATCTTACCGATTATTTTACGTGGGCCCTCCCCGTCCTTTATCACAAGCACATTTGACTGCGGTTGCCGAGACTCGAACTCATGACCTCAGGCTTTGAGTGCCTGTCTAGTGCCCTACGTGTTGCCTCAACGATCATGGCTGTTCAAGCTAGCAGGCTGAAGGTGTTCCAGACCGCCTAATCTAAACCGGTTTCGAATTAGAGGAAGAACGGCATAGGTAGCAAAATCACTCGGTACTGAAAGGGTTAAAGTTGTGCAGGAAGGATGACCAATGCCAGACCTAAACATTACTACTCCAATGAAAAGCTGTGTAATAAAATTTTGGGGATAGAACGAACTAGTAAGAAAAAACAGAGAAGTAATGAAACGCCTAATTGAAATTGTTTCTTTTTTGGGGAAACAGGAGTTAGCATTTAGGGGTCACGATGAGTCATCAGAATCCAGCAGAAAGGGGAATTATGTAGAACTTGTAAACCTGAAGTATGGGACAAAGTTGACGAAGCCATTGGTGATCCACCACCTACGAAACGCCATACAAGCAGTGATGGTTTGAATAGGAAAATGCACTACAAACGTTTGTATTGCGAGATTCTGGAAACGCTTCTACAATGTGTGCAATGTTATCTCACGAAGTTTTTCTTCTAGAAATTATGAAGAAAATCTTAACCCTTTCAGTTCCGGTGTCCATGATCATGGACATACGCTTTTTTCCTATTTGTACTACTTTTAGCTGTTTTTATCATATATTCTTGTTATACTATCTGTCACCAATTAAACATAGGTATTTGAGACTTATTTGAATTGTAACAAATTACTTTTTTTTACAATTTATATTGTGGTGTTTTTTCTTTAGAAAAGATGCAAAATCCATGCAACCGCAGTCAAATGATACCCCGTCATCATCCATGCGTGGCATCACACCGATTATTTTATGTGGGCCTTCCCGTCCTTTACCACAGGCACATTTGACTGCGGTTGCCGAGACTCGACCTCAGGGTTTGAGTTCGTGGCCAGTGCACTACGTGTTGCCTCAACGATCATGGCTATTCAAGCCAGCAGGCTGAAGTGGTCCAAGACCGCGTAATTTAAACCGGCTTCGAATTAGAGGAAGAACGGCATAAGTAGCTAAATCACTCGGTACTGCAAGGGTTAAAGTTCTGCAGGAAGGAAGACCAATGTCAGACCTAAACATTACTACTCCAATGAAAAGCTGTGTAATAAAATTTTGGGGATAGAACGAACTAGTAAGAAAAAACAGAGAAGTAATGAAACGCCTAATTGAAATTGTTTGCTTTTGGGGAAACAGGAGTTTGCATATAGGGGTCACGATGAGTCATCAGAATCCAGCAGAAAGGGGTATTATGTAGAACTTGTAAACCTGAAGTTGGGACAAAGTTGACGAAGCCGTTGGTGATCCACCACCTACGAAATGCCATACCAGCAGTGATGGTTTGAATAGGAATATGCACTACAAACGTTTGTATTGCGAGATTCTGGAAACGCTTCTACAATGTGTGCAATGTTATCTCATGAAGTTTTTCTTCTAGAAATTATGAAGAAAATATTAACCCTTTCGGTTCCGGTGTGCATGATCATGGACATAGAGCATTTTTTTCCTATTTGTACTAGCTTTAGCTCTTTGTATCATATACTCTTGTTATACTGTCTGTCACCAAATAAACATACGGATTTGAGACTTTTAAACCTGAAGTATGGGACAAAGCTAACGAAGCCATTGGTGATCCACCACTTACGAAACGCCATACGAGCAGTGATGGTTTGAATAGCAAAATGCACTACAAACGTTTGTATTGCGAGGTTCTGGTTCATCCACGCGTGCCATCTTACCGACTATTTTACGTGGGCCCTCCCCGTCCTTTATCACAGGCACATTTGACTGCGGTTGCCGAGACTCGAACTCATGACCTCAGGCTTTGAGTGCCTGGCTAGTGCCCTACGTGTTGCCTCAACGATCATGGCTATTCAAGCCAGCAGGCTGAAGGTGTTCCAGACCGCCTAATCTAAACCGGTTTCGAATTAGAGGAAGAACGGCATAAGTAGCTAAATCACTCGGTACTGCAAGGGTTAAAGTTCTGCAGGAAGGAAGACCAATGTCAGACCTAAACATTACTACTCCAATGAAAAGCTGTGTACGAAAATTTTGGGGACACAACGAACTAGTAAGAAAACACAGAGAAGTAATGAAACGCCTAATTGAAATTGTTTGTTTTTTGGGGAAACAGGAGCTGGCATTTATGGGTCACGATGAGTCATCAGAATCCAGCAGCAAGGGGAATTATGTAGAACTTGTAAACCTGAAGTATGGGACAAAGTTGACGAAGTCGTTGGTGATCCACCACCTACGAAATGCCATACCAGCAGTGATGGTTTGAATAGGAAAATGCACTACAAACGTTTGTATTGCGAGATTCTGGAAACGCTTCTACAATGTGTGCAATGTTATCTCATGAAGTTTTTCTTCTAGAAATTATGAAGAAAATATTAACCCTTTCGGTTCCGGTGTGCATGGTCATGGACATAGAGCATTTTTTTCCTATTTGTACTAGCTTTAGCTCTTTGTATCATATACTCTTGTTATACTGTCTGTCACCAAATAAACATACGGATTTGAGACTTTTAAACCTGAAGTATGGGACAAAGCTAACGAAGCCATTGGTGATCCACCACTTACGAAACGCCATACGAGCAGTGATGGTTTGAATAGCAAAATGCACTACAAACGTTTGTATTGCGAGGTTCTGGTTCATCCACGCGTGCCATCTTACCGACTATTTTACGTGGGCCCTCCCCGTCCTTTATCACAGGCACATTTGACTGCGGTTGCCGAGACTCGAACTCATGACCTCAGGCTTTGAGTGCCTGGCTAGTGCCCTACGTGTTGCCTCAACGATCATGGCTATTCAAGCCAGCAGGCTGAAGGTGTTCCAGACCGCCTAATCTAAACCGGTTTCGAATTAGAGGAAGAACGGCATAAGTAGCTAAATCACTCGGTACTGCAAGGGTTAAAGTTCTGCAGGAAGGAAGACCAATGTCAGACCTAAACATTACTACTCCAATGAAAAGCTGTGTACGAAAATTTTGGGGACACAACGAACTAGTAAGAAAACACAGAGAAGTAATGAAACGCCTAATTGAAATTGTTTGTTTTTTGGGGAAACAGGAGCTGGCATTTATGGGTCACGATGAGTCATCAGAATCCAGCAGCAAGGGGAATTATGTAGAACTTGTAAACCTGAAGTATGGGACAAAGTTGACGAAGTCGTTGGTGATCCACCACCTACGAAATGCCATACCAGCAGTGATGGTTTGAATAGGAAAATGCACTACAAACGTTTGTATTGCGAGATTCTGGAAACGCTTCTACAATGTGTGCAATGTTATCTCATGAAGTTTTTCTTCTAGAAATTATGAAGAAAATATTAACCCTTTCGGTTCCGGTGTGCATGGTCATGGACATAGAGCATTTTTTTCCTATTTGTACTAGCTTTAGCTCTTTGTATCATATACTCTTGTTATACTGTCTGTCACCAAATAAACATAAGGATTTGAGACTTTTAAACCTGAAGTATGGGACAAAGCTGACGAAGCCATTGGTGATCCACCACCTACGAAACGCCATACCAGCAGTGATGGTTTGAATAGAAAAATGCGCTACAAACGTTTGTATTGCGACGTTCTGGTTCATCCTCGCGTGCCATCTTACCGATTATTTTACGTGGGCCCTCCCCGTCCTTTATCACAGGCACATTTGACTGCGGTTGCCGAGACTCGAACCCATGAACTCAGGCTTTGAGTGCCTGGCTAGTGCCCTACGTGTTGCCCCAACGATCATGGCTATTCAAGCCAGCAGGCTGAAGGTGTTCCAGACCGCCTAATCTAAACCGGTTTCGAATTAGAGGAAGAACGGCATAAGTAGCAAAATCACTCGGTACTGAAGGGTTAAAGTTGTGCAGGAAGGATGACCAATGCCAGACCTAAACATTACTACTCCAATGAAAAGCTATGTAATAAAATTTTGGGGATAGAACGAACTAGTAAGAAAAAACAGAGAAGTAATGAAACGCCTAATTGAAATTGTTTGTTTTTTGTGGAAACAGGAGTTTGCATTTAGGGGTCACGATGAGTCATCAGAATCCAGCAGAAAGGGGAATTATGTAGAACTTGTAAACCTGAAGTATGGGACAAAGTTGACGAAGCCATTGGTGATCCACCACCTACGAAACGCCATACCAGCAGTGATGGTTTGAATAGGAAAATGCACTACAAACGTTTGTATTGCGAGATTCTGGAAACGCTTCTACAATGTGTGCAATGTTATCTCACGAAGTTTTTCTTCTAGAAATTATGAAGAAAATATTAACCCTTTCGGTTCCGGTGTGCATGATCATGGACATAGAGCATTTTTTTCCTATTTGTACTAGCTTTAGCTCTTTGTATCATATACTCTTGTTATACTGTCTGTCACCAAATAAACATACGGATTTGAGACTTTTAAACCTGAAGTATGGGACAAAGGTGACGAAGCCATTGGTGATCCACCAAATACGAAACGCCATACCAGCAGTGATGGTTTGAATAGCAAAATGCACTACAAACGTTTGTATTGCGAGGTTCTGGTTCATCCACGCGTGCCATCTTACCGATTATTTTACGTGGGCCCTCCCCGTCCTTTATCACAGGCACATTTGACTGCGGTTGCCGAGACTCGAACTCATGACCTCAGGCTTTGAGTGCCTGGCTAGTGCCCTACGTGTTGCCTCAACGATCATGGCTATTCAAGCCTGCAGGCTGAAGGTGTTCCAGACCGCCTAATCTAAACCGGTTTCGAATTAGAGGAAGAACGGCATAAGTAGCAAAATCACTTGGTACTGAAAGGGTTAAAGTTGTGCAGGAAGGATGACCAATGCCAGACCTAAACATTACTACTCCAATGAAAAGCTGTGTGCGAAAATTTTGGGGATAGAACGAACTAGTATGAAAAAACAGAGAAGTAATGAAACGCCTAATTGAAATTGTTTGTTTTTTGGGGAAACAGGAGTTAGCATTTAGGGGTCACGATGAGTCATCAGAATCCAGCAGAAAGGGGAATTATGTAGAACTTGTAAACCTGAAGTATGGGACAAAGCTGACGAAGCCATTGGTGATCCACCACCTACGAAACGCCATACCAGCAGTGATGGTTTGAATAGGAAAATGCACTACAAACGTTTGTATTGCGAGATTCTGGAAACGCTTCTACAATGTGTGCAATGTTATCTCACGAAGTTTTTCTTCTAGAAATTATGAAGAAAATCTTAACCCTTTCAGTTCCGGTGTCCATGATCATGGACATAGGCTTTTTTTCCTATTTGTACTGCTTTTAGCTGTTTTTATCATATATTCTTGTTATACTATCTGTCAGCAATTAAACATACGTATTTGAGACCTATTTGAATTGTAACAAATTACTTTTTTTTTACGATTTATATTGTGGTGTTTTTTTTAAAAAAAGATGCAAAATGCATGCAACCGCAGTAAAATGATACCCCGTCATCATCCACGCGTGCCATCACACCGATTATTTTATGTGGGCCTTCCCGTCCTTTACCACAGGCACATTTGACTGCGGTTGCCGAGACTCGACCTCAGGGTTTGAGTTCGTGGCCAGTGCACTACGTGTTGCCTCAACGATCATGGCTATTCAAGCCAGCAGGCTGAAGTGGTCCAAGACCGCGTAATCTAAACCGGTTTCGAATTAGAGGAAGAACGGCATAAGTAGCTAAATCACTCGGTACTGCAAGGGTTAAAGTTCTGCAGGAAGGAAGACCAATGTCAGACCTAAACATTACTACTCCAATGAAATGCTGTGTACGAAAATTTTGGGGACACAACGAACTAGTAAGAAAAAACAGAGAATTAATGAAACGCCTAATTGATATTGTTTGTTTTGGGGGAAACAGGAGTTAGCATTTAGGGGTCACGATGAGTCATCAGAATCCAGCAGCAAGGGGAATTATGTAGAACTTGTAAACCTGAAGTATGGGACAAAGTTGACGAAGTCGTTGGTGATCCACCACCTACGAAATGCCATACCAGCAGTGATGGTTTGAATAGGAAAATGCACTACAAACGTTTGTATTGCGAGATTCTGGAAACGCTTCTACAATGTGTGCAATGTTATCTCATGAAGTTTTTCTTCTAGAAATTATGAAGAAAATATTAACCCTTTCGGTTCCGGTGTGCATGATCATGGACATAGAGCATTTTTTTCCTATTTGTACTAGCTTTAGCTCTTTGTATCATATACTCTTGTTATACTGTCTGTCACCAAATAAACATACGGATTTGAGACTTTTAAACCTGAAGTATGGGACAAAGCTGACGAAGCCATTGGTGATCCACCACCTACGAAACGCCATACCAGCAGTGATGGTTTGAATAGGAAAATGCACTACAAACGTTTGTATTGCGAGGTTCTGGTTCATCCTCGCGTGCCATCTTACCGATTATTTTACGTGGGCCCTCCCCGTCCTTTATCACAGGCACATTTGACTGCGGTTGCCGAGACTCGAACTCATGACCTCAGGCATTGAGTGCCTGGCTAGTGCCGTACGTGTTGCCCCAACGATCATGGCTATTCAAGCCAGCAGGCTGAAGGTGTTCCAGACCGCCTAATCTAAACCGGTTTCGAATTAGAGGAAGAACGGCTTAAGTAGCAAAATCACTCGGTACTGAAAGGGTTAAAGTTGTGCAGGAAGGATGACCAATGCCAGACCTAAACATTACTACTCCAATGAAAAGCTGTGTAATAAAATTTTGGGGATAGAACGAACTAGTAAGAAAAAACAGAGAAGTAATGAAACGCCTAATTGAAATTGTTTGTTTTTTGGGGAAACAGGAGTTTGCATTTAGGGGTCACGATGAGTCATCAGAATCCAGCAGAAAGGGGAATTATGTAGAACTTGTAAACCCGAAGTATGGGACAAAGTTGACGAAGCCATTGGTGATCCACCACCTACGAAACGCCATACCAGCAGTGATGGTTTGAATAGGAAAATGCACTACAAACGTTTGTATTGCGAGATTCTGGAAACGCTTCTACAATGTGTGCAATGTTATCTCACGAAGTTTTTCTTCTAGAAATTATGAAGAAAATATTAACCCTTTCGGTTCCGGTGTGCATGATCATGGACATAGAGCATTTTTTTCCTATTTGTACTAGCTTTAGCTCTTTGTATCATATACTCTTGTTATACTGTCTGTCACCAAATAAACATACGGATTTGAGACTTTTAAACCTGAAGTATGGGACAAAGGTGACGAAGCCATTGGTGATCCACCAAATACGAAACGCCATACCAGCAGTGATGGTTTGAATAGGAAAATGCACTACAAACGTTTGTATTGCGAGGTTCTGGTTCATCCACGCGTGCCATCTTACCGATTATTTTACGTGGGCCCTCCCCGTCCTTTATCACAGGCACATTTGACTGCGGTTGCCGAGACTCGAACTCATGACCTCAGGCTTTGAGTGCCTGTCTAGTGCCCTACGTGTTGCCTCAACGATCATGGCTATTCAAGCCAGCAGGCTGAAGGTGTTCCAGACCGCCTAATCTAAACCGGTTTCGAATTAGAGGAAGAACGGCATAGGTAGCAAAATCACTCGGTACTGAAAGGGTTAAAGTTGTGCAGGAAGGATGACCAATGCCAGACCTAAACATTACTACTCCAATGAAAAGCTGTGTAATAAAATTTTGGGGATAGAACGAACTAGTAAGAAAAAACAGAGAAGTAATGAAACGCCTAATTGAAATTGTTTCTTTTTTGGGGAAACAGGAGTTAGCATTTAGGGGTCACGATGAGTCATCAGAATCCAGCAGAAAGGGGAATTATGTAGAACTTGTAAACCTGAAGTATGGGACAAAGTTGACGAAGCCATTGGTGATCCACCACCTACGAAACGCCATACAAGCAGTGATGGTTTGAATAGGAAAATGCACTACAAACGTTTGTATTGCGAGATTCTGGAAACGCTTCTACAATGTGTGCAATGTTATCTCACGAAGTTTTTCTTCTAGAAATTATGAAGAAAATCTTAACCCTTTCAGTTCCGGTGTCCATGATCATGGACATACGCTTTTTTTCCTATTTGTACCACTTTTAGCTGTTTTTATCATATATTCTTGTTATACTATCTGTCACCAATTAAACATACGTATTTGAGACTTATTTGAATTGTAACAAATTACTTTTTTTTACAATTTATATTGTGGTGTTTTTTTTTAAGAAAAGATGCAAAATCCATGCAACCGCAGTCAAATGATACCCCGTCATCATCCATGCGTGCCATCACACCGATTATTTTATGTGGGCCTTCCCCGTCCTTTACCACAGGCACATTTGACTGCGGTTGCCGAGACTCGACCTCAGGGTTTGAGTTCGTGGCCAGTGCACTACGTGTTGCCTCAACGATCATGGCTATTCAAGCCAGCAGGCTGAAGTGGTCCAAGACCGCGTAATCTAAACCGGTTTCGAATTAGAGGAAGAACGGCATAAGTAGCTAAATCACTCGGTACTGCAAGGGTTAAAGTTCTGCAGGAAGGAAGACCAATGTCAGACCTAAACATTACTACTCCAATGAAAAGCTGTGTACGAAAATTTTGGGGATAGAACGAACTAGTAAGAAAAAACAGAGAAGTAATGAAACGCCTAATTGAAATTGTTTGTTTTTTGGGGAAAGAGGAGTTAGCATTTAGGGGTCACGATGAGTCATCAGAATCCAGCAGAAAGGGGAATTATGTAGAACTTGTAAACCTGAAGTATGGGACAAAGTTGACGAAGCCATTGGTGATCCACCACCTACGAAACGCCATACCAGCAGCGATGGTTTGAATAGGAAAATGCACTACAAACGTTTGTATTGCGAGATTCTGGAAACGCTTCTACAATGTGTGCAATGTTATCTCACGAAGTTTTTCTTCTAGAAATTATGAAGAAAATCTTAACCCTTTCAGTTCCGGTGTCCATGATCATGGACACAGGCCTTTTTTCCTATTTGTACTACTTTTAGCTGTTTTTATCATATATTCTTGTTATACTATCTGTCACCAATTAAACATACGTATTTGAGACTTATTTGAATTGTAACAAATTACTTTTTTTTACAATTTATATTGTGGTGTTTTTTTTAAGAAAAGATGCAAAATCCATGCAACCGCAGTCAAATGGTACCCCGTCATCATCCACGCGTGCCATCACACCGATTATTTTATGTGGGCCTTCCCGTCCTTTACCAGAGGCACATTTGACTGCGGTTGCCGAGACTCGACCTCAGGGTTTGAGTTCGTGGCCAGTGCACTACGTGTTGCCTCAACGATCATGGCTATTCAAGCCAGCAGGCTGAAGTGGTCCAAGACCACGTAATCTAAACCGGTTTCGAATTAGAGGAAGAACGGCATAAGTAGCTAAATCACTCGGTACTGCAAGGGTTAAAGTTCTGCAGGAAGGAAGACCAATGTCAGACCTAAACATTACTACTCCAATGAAAAGCTGTGTACGAAAATTTTGGGGACACAACGAACTAGTAAGAAAAAACAGAGAAGTAATGAAACGCCTAATTGAGATTGTTTGTTTTTTGGGGAAACAGGAGTTAGCATTTAGGGGTCACGATGAGTCATCAGAATCCAGCAGAAAGGGGAATTATGTAGAACTTGTAAACCTGAAGTATGGGACAAAGTTGACGAAGCCATTGGTGATCCACCACCTACGAAACGCCATACCAGCAGTGATGGTTTGAATAGGAAAATGCACTACAAACGTTTGTATTGCGAGATTCTGGAAACGCTTCTACAATGTGTGCAATGTTATCTCACGAAGTTTTTCTTCTAGAAATTATGAAGAAAATCTTAACCCTTTCAGTTCCGGTGTCCATGATCATGGACATAGGCTTTTTTTCCTATTTGTACTACTTTTAGCTGTTTTTATCATATATTCTTGTTATACTATCTGTCACCAATTAAACATACGTATTTGAGACTTATTTGAATTGTAACAAATTACTTTTTTTTACAATTTATATTGTGGTGTTTTTTTTTTAAGAAAAGATGCAAAATCCATGCAACCGCAGTCAAATGATACCCCGTCATCATCCACGCGTGCCATCACACCGATTATTTTATGTGGGCCTTCCCCGTCCTTTACCACAGGCACATTTGACTGCGGTTGCCGAGACTCGACCTCAGGGTTTGAGTTCGTGGGCAGTGCACTACGTGTTGCCTCAACGATCATGGCTATTCAAGCCAGCAGGCTGAAGTGGTCCAAGACCGCGCAATCGAAACCGGTTTCGAATTAGAGGAAGAACGGCATAAGTAGCTAAATCACTCGGTACTGCAAGGGTTAAAGTTCTGCAGGAAGGAAGACCAATGTCAGACCTAAACATTACTACTCCAATGAAAAGCTGTGTACGAAAATTTTGGGGACACAACGAACTAGTAAGAAAAAACAGAGAATTAATGAAACGCCTAATTGTTATTGTTTGTTTTGGGGGAAACAGGAGTTAGCATTTAGGGGTCACGATGAGTCATCAGAATCCAGCAGCAAGGGGAATTATGTAGAACTTGTAAACCTGAAGTATGGGACAAAGTTGACGAAGCCGTTGGTGATCCACCACCTACGAAATGCCATACCAGCAGTGATGGTTTGAATAGGAAAATGCACTACAAACGTTTGTATTGCGAGGATTCTGGAAACGCTTCTACAATGTGTGCAATGTTATCTCATGAAGTTTTTCTTCTAGAAATTATGAAGAAAATATTAACCCTTTCGGTTCCGGTGTCCGTGATCATGGACATAGGCATTTTTTTCCTATTTGTACTAGCTTTAGCTCTTTGTATCATATACTCTTGTTATACTGACTGTCACCAAATAAACATACGGATTTGAGACTTTTAAACCTGAAGTATGGGACAAAGCTGACGAAGCCATTGGTGATCCACCACCTACGAAACGCCATACCAGCAGTGATGGTTTGAATAGGAAAATGCACTACAAACGTTTGTATTGCGAGATTCTGGAAACGCTTCTACAATGTGTGCAATGTTATCTCACGAAGTTTTTCTTCTAGAAATTATGAAGAAAATATTAACCCTTTCAGTTCCGGTGTCCGTGATCATGGACATAGGCATTTTTTTCCTATTTGTACAAGTTTTAGCTGTTTTTATCATATATTCTTTTTATACTGTCCGTCACCAATTAAACATACGTATATGGGACTTATTTGAATTGTAAAAAATTATTTTTTTACAATTTATATTGTAGTTTTTTTTAAGAAAAGATGCAAAATCCATGCAACCGCAGTCAATTAATACCACGTCATCATCCACGCGTGCCATCACACCGAATATTTTACGTGGGCCCTCCCCGTCCTTTACCACAGGCACATTTCACTGCGGTTGCCGAGACTCGAACTCATGACCTCAGGCTTTGAGTGCCTGGCCAGTGCCCTACGTGTTGCCTTAACGATCATGCCTATCAAGCCAGCAGGCTGATGGTGTCCCAGACCGCCTAATCTAAACCGGTTTCGAATTAGAGGAAGAACGGCATAAGCAGCAAAATCACTCGGTACTGAAAGGGTTAAAGCTGTGCAGGAAGGAAGACCAATGCCAGACCTAAACATTACTACTCCAATGAAAAGCTGTGTAAGAATTAGCATTTAGGGGTCACAATGAGTCATCAGAATCCAGCAGCAAGTGGAATTATGTAGAACTTGTAAACCTGGTCTAGTGGTGGGTTCAGTGACATGGGGAACATCCATAAAGCAATTAAAAAACACAGTATGACTAGCACTCGTCTGCAAACCATCACTCTACTGAAAACATTGGGCAAATCCAGAATTGACCATTTACTGGTTACTCAGAAGAAAGTGAGGGAAAATCAGCAAAAGGAACTAGTAAGAAAAAACAGAGAAGTAATAAAACGCCTAATTGATATTGTTTGTTTTTGGGGGAAACAGGAGTTAGCATTTAGGGGTCACGATGAGTCATCAGAATCCAGCAGCAAGGGGAATTATGTAGAACTTGTAAACCTGAAGTATGGGACAAAGTTGACGAAGCCGTTGGTGATCCACCACCTACGAAATGCCATACCAGCAGTGATGGTTTGAATAGGAAAATGCACTACAAACGTTTGTATTGCGAGATTCTGGAAACGCTTCTACAATGTGTGCAATGTTATCTCATGAAGTTTTTCTTCTAGAAATTATGAAGAAAATATTAACCCTTTCGGTTCCGGTGTGCATGATCATGGACATAGAGCATTTTTTTCCTATTTGTACTAGCTTTAGCTCTTTGTATCATATACTCTTGTTATACTGTCTGTCACCAAATAAACATACGGATTTGAGACTTTTAAACCTGAAGTATGGGACAAAGCTGACGAAGCCATTGGTGATCCACCACCTAGGAAACGCCATACCAGCAGTGATGGTTTGAATAGGAAAATGCACTACAAACGTTTGTATTGCGAGATTCTGGAAACGCTTCTACAATGTGTGCCATGTTATCTCACGAAGTTTTTCTTCTAGAAATTATGAGGAAAATATTAACCCTTTCAGTTGCGGTGTCTATGATCATGGACATAGGCATTTTTTTCCTATTTGTACTAGTTTTAGTTGTTTTATCATATATTCTTGTTATACTGTCTGTCACCAATTAAACATACGGATTTGAGACTTTTAAACCTGTAGTATGGGACAAAATTGACGAAGCCATTGGTGATCCACCACCTACGAAACGCCCTACCAGCAGTGATGGTTTGAATAGCAAAGTGCACTACAAGCGTTTGTATTGCGAGGTTCTGGAAACGCTTCCACAATGTGTGCAATGTTACCTCACGAAGTTACCTCCCCTCCGAAGGAGTGTCGCCTTGACGTGGCGGAGGGGCTCAGTACCCGAACCAGATGGCCTACTAAGTGTTATTTTGACTACTGGTAGGCAAGAGGTGAGGGGAAGCAAAGAACATTCCAAACGGGTAGATGGGGCTGGTTAGGCTTGGTTGACGACTCATCTAGGAGAAGAGGACTCCGAAATCAAACTCCCCCAGGGGCTCCTACTACGGTAGGTACGGGTTTGGCGTACCCGGGGCCCCGAGCCATACTCTCGATTGGGTTCCTCCAAGAGGTGAGAGGGCACCTGCCAAACGCCCAATCAACTTTGGTGCACTTTTGTGTTTGACCTCCCACCTGATACCTCCCTGTACACGGTCTGACGGATAACCTACCCGCGGGTTGTAGGAGGATGGGGTGACGCAAGGGGTGACTACGTAATCGCGTAAGTCCTAGCCCCTGGTTATCATGTAGGATCTGTGTGCGTATCCGCTGGTAAAGGTCAGTCCCGGGGAGGGGCCATTGCATGAGCTGATGCACTCCTGAAGGCAATTGGGTCCCTCTGTCTATACATTGGGAGGTGAGACCCTAGGGTGAGCAAGGTCCAGGCCAGGACTCTCACCTAAGCCGGGGTGGCGTCCAGGATGTGAGCATGCCATCGGAGACATTTGCAATGGTGGAGGATATCAATGCCATGGGACATCCTAAACAAAATATTTAAAACCAGAAAATGATTGGAAAGGAAGTAGCAGAGTTGAGTGGTCCTCGCTACTTAATATTTACTAGAACTGAGGAAGGAAGGAAATTTACATCGGTGAACCCATTTGTTATCCAAAAGGGTCTTGATAAAATAGCTGGCCCAGTGAAGAACTGCACAAGATCTCGCAACGGCACGCTCCTGGTTGAAGCTAATTCAGCATCCCAGGCGGCTACATTACTTAAGGCGAATATGTTAGCCAGCTATCCGGTACGCGTAGAACTGCATAGGACTTTGAACTCCTCCCGTGGAGTTGTGAACACCCGGGCATTGGACGGCATGTCCAATGAGAACCTCGAAGATCAAGGTGTAACAGAACTATACCGGGTTCAGAGAAAAGATGGAGGCGAATATCTGCCTACCCGTACCCTTTTCCTTACCTTTAATCGGGTAGATCTCCCGCAAAGGATAAAGGCTGGGTATGAGGCCATTGAAGTAAGATCTTATATTCCGAACCCGATTAGATGTTACAAATGCCAGCGCTTTGGTCATACAAGTGACACGTGCAGTGGTAGAGCTACCTGCGTGAACTGTGGAGGCATCGCCCATGACGATGACTGTACATCACCTCCCAGTTGTATTAACTGCAGGGGAGAACATACAGCAAACTCCCGAGAATGCCCCCGTTATGTGGAGGAAAGAGCTATACAGGAGATCCGGGTTAGAGAGAAGGTGTCCTTCTCAGAAGCCCGAAAGCTCTTACGTTTGCGACAGCCCGCTATCCCGAATTCCGGTACCTATAGCTCGGTTGCAGCTAAACCAGTACCGTGTCGGGAAATCGCAGCTCAAACTAGCGATGCATACGGGGTAACAATTTCAGATAAAATTCTCGTAGCTAGGTCACATCCAAAACCTCAGACATCACCTAAGTCCGCCAGAACATCTACAAGCACCGCAGTTCAATCCAGCAGACCTGGAAGGTCGCCAACAAAGAAGCCGACCTCAAAAGGTAGACCGATTGTATACGATGGGTCACCGATCAAGTTTAAGACCCAGTATCAAAGATCTGATTTCCTCAAAGAGAATAAGATATCTTCCAAGGCACCAAAGGGAAAGAAAAGCCCAAAGACATCTCCCAGGAGATCCTCTTCGGAGGAATCCTCTGGGATGGCTACAGACCGGCGAATGTCATCTTCGCCGGGCTCCGTGTCCAATCGGTTCGAGGCTCTCGAACCAAAATTCACTATGAGAACACGGACGTCCTCGACAGAGGACATGGAACTGGAATCTGTCCACACTGGGAGACCCCCAGTGGAAAAGAGGCGCGAAAAAGCGTCCGATAAAAATGTAAGCCCAAGAGAGAAGAAAAGGGCTAAATTAATTCCTCAACCGCCTATTCCAAAGTAATGAAGAGTTACCTTGGAATTATCTGTCCCATACACAATGCAATATGGCTATCCTACAATGGAACATACGTGGAATTCGAACTCAACGGCCAGAACTTGAGCTTTTGCTCAAAGAAAACGAACTTCTGGTCGCATGTTTGCAAGAGACTAAGCTACGTCCTCAAGACTCTTTCCAACTAAGGCGATACACCCCAGTACGGTGTGATGTCACACCAGAAGAGGGCGTACCGGCACATGGCGGCGCTATGATGCTTATCAGAGATGACGTATATATGCAAACTCTACCTTTGCACTCTGATATACAATCAGTTGCTGTACGGATTAAACTGCCAAACATCCATTTCACCATCTGTAATCTATATCTGCCTCCGTCCCATGACTTCTCGCACATTGAGGTAGAAGATCTAGTTTCCCAGTTACCAACACCGTTCCTGTTGGTGGGAGACTTCAATGAGCACCACCCACTGTGGGGTTCAAGTCGCGCTTGTGCGAGAGGTACACTCATTGCCGATTTTTTGGACAGTCACAACCTAGCTCTCCTCAACACTGGGGAGCCTACATTCATTTCTGACTCTTACAATAGTTTCTCGCACCTTGATCTTGCAGTTTGTTCACCTCGGTTGGCAGTCTCCGTACAATGGAATGTCATCTCTGATTTACACTCTAGTGACCACTTCCCATGTCTTATTAGTCTCTTAACGCAAGATACATGTTCCACACGTATGCCCAGATGGCGTTTGGACCATACCAACTGGAAACTTTACACCCAGTTGGCTGTCTTTACGTACAACGAGCACGACTCAGTAAATGATTTGGCGCAGCATCTCACGGAGACGATTCTCTCTGCTGCTGAACAATCAATTCCGCGGTCGACTTCACACCCCCGTCGATTTTCCGTCCCCTGGTGGACGGAAGAATGTCGGAATGCCATTCGTGCTCGAAGGCGTGCGCTTAGGGTTTTCCAACGTCACCCTACTTTGGATAAGCTGATTGAGTACAAGAAAATGCGCGCCAGGTCCAGACAAGTCATTAAGGATGCCAAAAAGTCATCATGGTACAAATTTGTTGCTTCATTTAACCGACACACACCTTCCTCGGTTGTGTGGGATAGATTAAGATGTGTTGCAGCTAAAACGACCCAATTACCAATAGCGCGACTACAAACAGCCAAGGAGCTGTTGTTGATCCATTTGAAGTCGCCAATACGTTTGGCAGTGCTTTCGCTCAAGTGTCTAGCTCGGAAAACTACTCCGCTGAGTTCCTTCCAATTAAAACCCAGGTGGAAACTCAAGGCTTCTCATTTCGTTCTAGAAACGTAGAAGATTACAATCGCCTTTTCACCATGGCGGAGCCGGACCATTCTCTTCATTCTTCGCGATTATCGGCACCAGGACCGGACGGTATTCATATACAAATGTTACAACAGCTCTCTCCTGAAGGTAAGGCATTCCTCCTCGAGGTCTATAATCGTGCTTGGGTTGACAGTATACTCCCAGAAAATTGGTGGGAGGCCACCGTTATTCCCATCTTGAAGGCTGGAAAGGACCGTCATCTTCCCTCCAGCTATCGTCCTATTTCCTTCACCAGTTGCGTTTGTAAGGTGGTGGAACGCATGATCAATGGACGATTGGTATGGTGGTTAGAATGTCGCAACCTACTGACTAACATCCAGTGTGGTTTTCGACGACGCCGTTCAACTGTTGACCATCTTGTGTCAATATAGACACAGATAATGGACGGCTTTATGAAGAACTGTCAAACCGTTGGCATATTTTTTCGATCTTGAGAAGGCTTATGATACGTGCTGGCGAGCAGGGATTTTACGTTCCCTGTATTCCTGGAGCATACGTGGACGCCTGCCACTTTTCATTCAGGAGTGTATGAAGGACCGCTTTTTCCGAGTAAGGGTCGACTCGGTATTTTCTAATTCTTTTGTTCAGGAGGAGGGAGTACCTCAGGGTTCGGTGCTAAGTGTCACGCTCTTTGCTATAGCACTTAACTCCATTTGGAAATGTGTTCCACCTGGAGTTTCGTCATGCCTATTCGTAGTCGACTTCGCTGTCTATTGCACTTCTCAGCGCACGGCGTTCTTACAGCGGCGCCTGCAGCAATGTTTGGACAACCTTAGAGAATGGAGCGTTACAAACGGCTTCCGTTTCTCAACTGAGAAGTCAATCTGCGTTAAATTCAGGCGTCGTAGGAGACGATTACCACCTTCGCTCCGTTTCGGTCCAGATATACTTCCCTTCGCAGAAGAGACGCGCTTCCTGGGTTTGATCCTGGACAGGAAGCTTAGTTGGTCGTCGCATATTGCACAGCTAAGAGCGCGATGTGACCGTTCCCTAAATATCATGCGAGTACTGCATGGCAAATCGTGGGGAGCGGATCGGACAATTTTGTTGCGAATCTATCGCGCACTCATCCGATCGAAGCTAGACTATGGGTGTATTGTTTATTCGTCAGCACGACCATCTGTGCTGAGAAGATTAGACGTGGTCCATAATAGGGGCATCCGCATTGCAACAGGTGCTTTTCCAACAAGCCCAGTGGTAAGCCTTTACGCCGAGTCCGCAGAACCTCCTCTGCAATACCGGCGTGAGATTCTCTTGGAAAATTATGGTTGTGCGCCTAGATGCATGACTAAGCACCCAACGTTTTCTTCTTTTTTTCACCGCCACGCTAAGAGAACGATATAAGAAGAGCACCCTTAGTCCTAGGCCTGCGGGGTTCCGTTTCCAAGACCTTTTAGTGAAGCTTGGAGTGTAACTGCCTATGATGTTCGCCAAGGGCGAGAGGCTTTATCCCCCTTGGCTATCTGGCACGCCCCATGTAGATCTTGGGATGACCGTATACCAGAAGTCCACGATGCCTATTTCAAGTATCCGCACGTGTTTCTTAGAATTTTTGTCAGGCTACACTGACCATCGATATATTTACACCGATGGGTCAAAGAGCACCAACGGTGTTGGATGTGCTTATGTTTATGGAACCGAACCATATACATTCGGTTTTCCAAATAGCACTTCCATTTTTACTGCAGAGCTTTATGCAATTTATCGAGCCGTCTTGTATGTTCGCAGTCGTAAATTAGGTGACTGCCTGATTTTGAGCGATTCCCTTAGTGCACTGCAGAGCCTTTGTGAGTTGTACAACCCCCACCCTATTGTACAGCATATCCAGGATGCTCTCCATGTTTTACACGCTTCTGGCGTTGACGTGGTGTGTGCATGGATTCCTGGTCACGTAGGTTTGCCGGGGAATGAAATGGCAGATTTAGCAGCAAAGACGGCAATTACAGAACCCAGTATTACCATCTCACGTGTTACTTCGGAAGACTTTAGGCTTGAAGTGCGGAGAGCGGTGCTGTCGTCCTGGCACGAAGAGTGGTCAGCTCTGCGCGGTAATAAGCTTAGAGAAGTGAAAGTACTTCCGATAAACTGGGTAACTTCCTGTCGCACATCTCGTCGCGAGGAGGTTAATCTGGCTCGATTAAGAATAGCGCGCTGCAATTTTTCGCATGGTTACTTATTTAAAAGGGACCCTGCGCCTCTATGTCCGCTGTGTGACAACCTTTTGTCGGTTCGCCACGTGCTCTTGGAGTGTTGCTCTCTAGCGTACCTTAGGGATTCTCTGCAGCTGCCTGCTAGACTTGCAGAGGTGTTAGCGGACGAAAAAACAGCGGTTGATGGAGTTTTTAGGTTTTTAGCGGATTGTAATATCAATTTGAGGATTTAAAATTTTAGATATTTGTTTATGCCTTTTGACCTATTTATTACATTGTTTTATATCCGGATATTGCCGCGGTTTTTACGTTTATGTGTATTTTGTCTTTGATACTGGTAATTTATTTTTGATTCAAGTTTATAGCTGGCTATTGCCATGAATTTTAGAAGGGCGCTAATGACCTAGATGTTGAGTGCCCTTAAAACCCACAAATTGTCATGTTCGTAAGCACAATGGAGGATTTCACCTTCGGATTTATGTTAGAAATGTTTGCTATAATATTCCCCATCATGGGCACTGTATGATATTCTCCAAGCAAAGTCATCTGATATTGGATATTGCTTATTGAAAGTTACAGAATTTCAGAGGGCCTTAGAAGAGAAGCGCAATTCCTTCGATGAAGTATGGGACAACGTTGACGAAGCCATTGGTGATCCACCACCTATGAAACGCCATACCAACAGTGATGGTTTGAATAGGAAAATGCACTACAAACGTTTGTATTGCGAGGTTCTGGAAACGCTTCTACTCCATCTCAGAGAAATATTTGGTAATATTGAGTCCCTGTGTTTTGTGGAATTGTTAAATTTTAAGAACTTCAACAAATACAAATCGTCGTTTTCAGAATTATCTTTTCAATCACTAAAAGAGTCCTATGGGACAGTCTTTGACTTTATTACTTTGAGGTCACAACTCTGTCACTTGTCTCGAGACATACAATCATAAATCTGTGAATGATCTTCTAGCCTTCATAAAAGAAAATGAACTGAACAGAGCGTATAGTGAAGTGACAAAACTGTGCGAGTTAGTGTTAACTATACCAGCAAGTAGTTCTGCAGTTGAACGTAGCTTTTCTAAACTAAAAACCATAAAAAATTATGCACGCAACACTCAGGAATAGGAAAGACTTTCAAACTTAGAGAAGGAGCTTCTGGTAAATCTACAACAGAGTCCCAAATTCTATAATCTTGTGATTGTCGACTTTGCCAAGAAAGGGAGGAGAATCCAGCTCTGCTTCAAATAGGACAAGCTAAATCATCAATACTTTGTTACAAAGTAATGTACAGGATAACAGTGATACTATTGTTTTTAATTGCATGTAGTACTATGTACCAGCATATTTTCGTTTAACCATTTACAATGAGATTGCTTACCCTGGCCAATACCTTCACCACACGCCACTGGAGGGAGTAGTATGTTAGGTAAAAGAAAAGGGAGTAGAGAAGAACATGTGAACGTAATACTTTGGGTGATAAAATGGATTGCATAAAAACCTTCGCCATGAAAACAATTAGAGATGTCACTTTTCATGGTGATCGGTCAACCTGTTTTGGAATTTATCCACTCTTCAACATACGATATGTATAGGCGTTGTTGGTATGTATGAAGTTGATAAAGGATAGGGAATAACATGTGAATTGTTACGTAAAACAAAAGTGAGTAGAGAAAATAGTATGAATGTAATACAATGTATTCCTTTTTCAAACATATCAAATTGTATGAATTATATGTTGAAGGGCGAATAGCGAAAGAAGACTGATGGTGCCTCGTAAAGGAAGAATTAGTGGAGGAAGTTGTGTGAATGTAATATGTAGCATTTATATTTAAATCATAGTATATTATATTAATTGTATGTTGAAGGGCAAACAGAGGATAAATGAATGTGCTACATAAAAGAAATGTGAGTAGAAAGCCATTTGAAAGTAATATATTGTGTAGTAAAACTGTTGCCATAAAAATTTCCCCATAAAAATACATATATGTGCCGAATTTCATGGTGATCGGTTAAGCGGTTTTCAATCTTAACAGTTGGCTATATATAAACAACCAAGCTGTAAAGATGGTATGAATTGTTTGTAGAAGAGTGAGTGGAGAAAGAGATGTGAATGTGTTACCTAAAAGTGATTATAGTAAACAGTGTGAATGTAATATGCAACATTTCTATTTCAAACATGCACAAAATTGTATGACTTATTTCTAGAAGAGTGAGTAGAGAAACAATTATGAATGTGTATCCCAAAAGCAAGTAGAGAAAACGGTGTGCATGTAATACGTAGCATTTCTATTTCAAACATGCACGAAATTGTATGACTTATTTGTCGAAGAGTGAGTAGAAAGAGATGTGAATATCTTACCTAAAAGTGAGTAGAGAAAACAATATGAATATGATAGAGAAAGAGATGTGAATGTGATAGCTAAAAGTAAGTAGAGAAACCACTGTGAATGTAATATGTAGTATCTCTATTTCAAACATACAGAAAATTGCATAACTTATTTGTAGAAGAGTGAGTAGAAAAAGAGATGTGAATGTGTTACCTAAAAGTGAGAGGAAAAAACAGTGTAGATGTAATAGCATTTCTATTTCAAACATACAGAACATGGTATGACTTATTTTAAAAGTGGGGATAAAAGTGTTTTTTGGTACAAAATCACGTTTTTTATGGAAAATTGTTTATAGAAGAGTGAGTAGAGAAAGAAATGTGAATGTGTTACCTAAAAGTAAGGAGAGATAACACTGTGAATGTAATATGCATCTCTATTTTGTGTATTTATTTGTAGAAGAGTGAGTAGAGAAAGAGATATGAATGTGTTACCTAAAAGTCAGAGGAAAAAACAGTGTGAATGTAATAGCATTTATATTTCAGACATATAGAACATGGTATGACTTATTTTTAAAGTACGAATAAAAATGTTTCTTGGTGCAAAATCACGTTTTTTTTATGGAAAATTGTTTATAGAAGAGTGAGTAGAGAAAGAGATGTGAATGTGTTACCTAAAAGTAAGTAGAGAAAACACTGTGAAGGTAATATGTATGTATACAGAAATTTAATCAAATCTTTAGAGTCGTTTCTGAAATACCGGGAATATATATACAAGAATTGCGCAGTAGAAGCGGGAATAAAAAATGTTATTTTTTTATGCAAAATCGCATTTTTTTCGGGAATGACACCTATATAGCTGAACTTAAAAAGCAAAACCCTATCTGAATAAAAAATTTGATCAAAATCGTTAGAGCCGTTTCCAAGTTGCGCGGAATATATGTACAAGAATTGCTCATTTAAATATATAAGATATAAGCCACAACACTAAAAATAAGAATAAAACAGTGTGCACCAACCTTTTTTTATCAGAAGTTTACTAGTACTATATTTGAGTCACTCCATATAAAGTCACGCAAACTTTTGCAAAATTTGAATATCGTATCTCCAATTCACTTCAAATTATGTCCAGGGATTATAAAAGCAAAGTTACCTATCTTGTACATTCTTGTTTTCTTATTAGATCCAATCTAATAAAAATATTGCATGATACTACTTATGAAAAGTGGCATATCCCTTTACCTTTAAATTAGAGTATCTCATAGGAATTAAGTGATATTGCTTGAAAGTAAAGATTATTTAAAAATTGATAATGATCCTTTAAAATCATGTGTTTCAACTTTTAATAAAACTCTCAACGAATTGAAAATGATACCTAAAAAAGAAAAATGTATTTTAAAAGTCAATAATCCTGTTTTACCCAGGTTATATGCACTTCCAAAAATACATAAACCAGGAAATAAAATGAGACCCATTATAAATTCAATAAATTCACCTACATATAATTTAGCTAAATGGTTAACAAAAAATTTTAGTAATTTTGAAACATTTGAGAGTTTAAGTATTAAAAATTCTTTTGAACTAGTAAAAAAGATTAATAACCTAATATTATCTGAGAATGATAAACTAGTTTCTTTTGATGTAGTTTCTTTATTTCCTAGCATTCCTAGAAAAAAGCTTTTGATTTTTTTAAAAAAATTGTTAAATTCTTTAGAATTAGACAGTGACTTAGAGGATGATTTTGTAAAACTTAAAAATCTTTGTTTAGATCAAAATTTCTTTAGTTTTAATGGTAATTTTTTTCAACAAACTTCTGGTTTGGCAATGGGTAGTCCACTTTCGCCATTTCTTGCTAATCTTTTCATGAGTTTTTTTGAAACTCAAATTACAAAATCATTCCCTCTAATTTTTAAAATATGGTATAGATATGTGGATGACATTTTTGCTGTTGTCCCTAAAAAACAGATAAATGATGCTTTAAAACTTTTAAATTTACAAGATAAAGCTATACAATTCACTTTGGAAACTGAGAATAATGGATTCCTTTCATTTCTGGACTTAAAAATTAAAAGACATAAAAATAAATTGAAATTTGGTATTTACAGAAAATCTACTCACACTGATAATTACATAAAATATAAAAGTTTTAATCCTATTGCACATAAATTTGCTGTTTTTAATAGTTTAATTTATAGATTAATAAATATACCCCTTAATAAAGATGAATTTGACATAGAATATAAACATATTATTAACACTGCAGTAATTAATGGTTTTAATACAGATTTTATACATAAAAGGATAGGGGAATTTAAATATCAAAAAGCTGTCATAGAAGTTTCAACCCTTAAAAAAATAAAAAATAATTGTATTTTTAAAACGTTTACTTATCATCCATGGGCTAATAAAAAATTTACAAGGATTTTTAAAGAAAATGGAATAAATTTGGTCCCTCAAAATAAATTTAATATACAAAATTTACTTAATTTTTCAAAAAAAGATAAAATACCAAATTATAAAAAATCTGGCATTTATCAATTTAGCTGTTCAGATTGTGATAAAGTTTATATTGGTAAAACTAAACGTCATCTAGAAACCAGAATAAAAGAACATTTTAGAAATATTAAATATAAACAAACTGATAAATCAGCTGTGGCAGATCATTTTTGGTCATTTAATCATGAAATTAATCCAGAGGTTAAATTACTAAAACAATTAAGTAATCCGATAGATTTAATGGTTTGGGAAAAAATTTTTATTTTAAAAAACAGGAACCGTGTCATGAACTTTGAATTACCATCTATAGATTGTATTTATAAATTTTTGTTTTCAGAGATTCGTAAATAAAAATTGAATAAGAATAATTGTTTTTCAGAAAAAATAAAAGATTGTAGCTTGGCAACGAGTTTGTTTATATGGCTTTGAGAATGAGCTGGACATAGCTTGAAACCCCTGGGTTAGCAAAAGAATAACAACATTACTAAGATAAGTGAAGTTTTTAGTTTCTAATTTGTTCTTACTTTAGAATGCCATATGAAGCTTAATATATATTTGTTTATTTAATATCTCTAATTGATAAAATTAACAAATTGCATAAAGTTTTAAAATAAAGGATTTAAAAATGATGTATCCCTATTAATCCACTTTTGAAATTTGTATAAAAGATAGAAACAAGTTCCTTGATTTTTTGTATCTAATTTCATACAATGAAGGTGGGATCCTGTGTTGTTAACTTTAAATAAAATGACTAACAAGCATTGTGGATCATGATTCCAGCACACTACAACAGGAGAGTAGCATTACCAGTCTGTCAGTCACTGGGTGCCTTGTCAATGGCTCACAGCACTTCAGTTGTACTAGATTGTTGACATGAACTGTTAAATATGGTATTCTGTACAGTTGGGTAGCATTTGAACTTTCAATCTAACCCCCTGGGAGGATAATGCATAATAATTCAACATGTAATAAGCAGAAGTGCTTTATTCCAACCAAAACTTTCATACCAAGTTTTCAACGGAAATAAATGTAATGCAAACCAATAAATTGAATATCTGGGAAATAGTTAACTCTACCAAAAAAAGTATTTGATATAAATGTGTATTTTAACGAGACCTACACTTTTTCTGCAGTAATATTTCGCGCATCTCTTTCAACTCGCCAATTGTACAGAAGTAGTTCAAAATAAAGAGCATTTCAGAGATTATTCAGAGAAAATTCAACGTATACATTTCACTTCTCCTGAAAATGTCTTTAACAATTTTAATTGTGATACCATTAGTTTGACATTTCTGAGAAAATGAGCATTTTGGAAGGAAAAAGAGTTCTATGTAAAGAGTAATCTGAGGCTGGGGATTTTCTTGAAATTCTTCATGTCACATTCTGGGAAGATGCAAAACTATATACCAATTCCGGTATTTAACCGACGTTTTAGTTGTGTTATATTGTTCACCCCATCCACACATGGACTTTTTTCCTTTTGTCTAAAAATACCTTTTACATTCAGAAATTCTCATAACGTGTATTTTCAATGAAATCTCGATGTTGAAAATTTAGGTTCGAATGTTTTCACTAGGTAAATAGGTATTAATGAAATTATCTTTTTTATTTTTAATTTTTTTTTATTTATTCAGGGGAGCTTATAACGTGTACTTTGTATTGAAGGGAGCGCATGTGTATTTCCACCCGAATGCCAGTCATACATTGCAGTACGTATTTAAGGTGTTGAATAACGTTATAATACTAACATATCACCACCCAAATTACTAATACACGCATAAATACATGATTGCTGAACTAGTTATGTTTATGCAAATTTGGCGCTACTGTCGTTGCATGCAAGGGCTTTTATCTGGCTTGTATCTTCGGTTGGCAATAACCTCTCCATTGCTTCGACTAACCGACCTGTGCATACGCCAATACTTTATTGTTTTGCGTAGACGGCCAGGTATAAATGACCTCCACTTACCCCGGAGTATTTACAGAAGCATACATCATCACTTAACATGTGCTGGAAATCATAACACAGAAATAAGAATCTGAAAGCGCCAGTTTCATCAAATGCTCTACAGTAAAATTAACCTAGCAATCATATGTCACTATTAGATGAGATCTGCCTCATTTCATAATTAAAAGTGCATATTTTGGGGTTATGGGAGCAACTGAGGCAATAATACCGAACACTATGGAAATTGAAGTAATTCATTTTATTGCACATAGCAAATTTCATGGACCCCAAGCCATATCAATATTTAGGGTGTTTATACTTAGATGTATAAAAATCCATTATTTAACTCTTGTGCTATTTCTTTGGGTTTCCATTTAATTTCAAAATTTGTTACAGTGCTAAGAATAACAATGATTCGTTACTTAAGTTACTGGTATGATTATCTCTATCATAAAGTCATATGGCATACAATTAAAACCATGAACAAGTAAACAAAATCTCTAAGGAAAGAATTCTTTTTCGTTGATTTAAATTTCATTATTAAAATGTAACAAAAAATATCTTCCTAGCTTTTTGTTATCCTATGTACAATGTTTAGTTAAACAGTTTCTGTAAGCTAAATAGTATAACTTTTACTGTTAGGTACAGTTACATTTACCAAAACAAAAATAACTACATACCCTTTAACTTCTTGAAGTAGCTTCTCATTGATAAAATTAACAATATTTCTGACAGTTTCATGAGATGAATTTATTAAAACATTCCAAACCAAATAAATGTTATTTCTATTAAAACAAATTGTGCATGTCAATTGTTTAACTGAATCTTTACAGGAACAATGATCATGGCCTTCTATAATCATCCAGTATCATATTCAGTAACTCTAAACTTTGGAAACCTTAAAATTATGCTGTTTTGCTTGGCAATAGTAATGTTTATAGATTCTAAATTAGTATACATCTGACTACTCATATAAATATGTATATATACTTTCAACACCATTTTTCACCAGAGCCCAGATCCCAAGATTTGGACCATGGTCAGGACATAAGTTTCCTATTAATATTTTAAGCAGAAGGTAGCAAGAGAGTTGGATCACATTTGCTGGAGATACCAAGGAGGTTGAGCAGAATGTATAGGCGTCCAAGGGAACCACCGATACATTGCAGAGTAGAATCACCGATGCTCAGCAGATTGGGAAGAGGTCGCACGGGTATTGATTATGAGGTTCCCCCGCAATTTCATTCACTCATTACTTCCACAACCAGACCCAAGCAAATGACACCAGCAATGTCAACTCCGCCTTTAAGGAGGGGTCTTACAGAGAGGATTGCTGAATTTGAGTATAATAATAACTTTGACACTCCAGTTGCAGGTCCCTCTATGTTTACATGTGGGCAGCCTCTAGACTCATATGTAGAGGAAATGATAAATTTGACTAGGCCACGAAGAAAGATGTTTATTCCTCCTGAACCTCATCGATGGCTGTTTCAACTGCATCAAGTAGATCCCTGTGCTTCTGAATGGGACGTAATTTCATGGAAGCCACCAAAAAGTATGAGAACTGTTCCTCCAAGAGTAGATAGCGGTAAGGAATCTGTAGACAGTCAGGAGGTGCCTGTGCCAGGTTTTGATGTGCTAAATGAGATGCACACAGATCCACGTCTTAGGGAACCCATACAGTATCCTGCTTCATATCCTGGTGCACCTTCTCCCAAGAGTCAACCATGCTCTGCGGCTGAGGGGCATAATATAGGGCCTATATGCCCAAAACGACTAGCTGAAAATACTACTTCTGTTAAGTGCCCAGACAAAGCAGCAAATTCTGGGGAACAGCCACAGTATCAGAAGTCACCTTCTCGGTATTCTGCTGCACCTTCTCCTAAGAGTCAACCATGCTCTGCGGCTGAGGGGCATAATATAGGGCCCATATGCCCAAAACGACTAACTGAAAATACTACTTCTGTTAAGTGCCCAGGCAAAGCAAAAAATTCTGGGGAACGGCCACAGCATCAGAAGTCACCTCGGTATTCTGGTGCACCTTCTCCTAAGAGTCAACCATACTCTGCTGCTGAGGGGCATAATATAGAGCCTACATGCCCAAAACGACTAACTAAAAACACTACTTCTGTTAAATGCACAGGCAAAGCTGCAAATTCTGGGGAACCGCCACAGTATCAGAAGTCACCTTCTCTGTATTCTGGTGCACCTTCTCCTAAGAGTCAACCATGCTCCACGGCTGAGGGGCATAATATAGAGCCTACATGCCCAAAACGACTAACTAAAAACACTACTTCTGTTAAATGCACAGGCAAAGCTGCAAATTTTGGGGAACGGCCACAGTATCAGAAGTCACCTTCTCTGTATTCTGGTGCACCTTCTCCTAAGAGTCAACCATGCTCCACGGCTGAGGGGCATAATATAGAGCCTACATGCCCAAAACGACTAACTAAAAACTACTTCTGTTAAATGCACAGGCAAAGCTGCAAATTCTGGGGAACGGCCACAGTATCAGAAGTCACCTTCTCTGTATTCTGGTGCACCTTCTCCTAAGAGTCAACCATGCTCCACGGCTGAGGGGCATAATATAGAGCCTACATGCCCAAAACGACTAACTGAAAATACTACTTCTGTTAAGTGCCCAGGCAAAGCCAAAAATTCTGGGGAACGGCCACAGTATCAGAAGTCACCTTCTCGGTATTCTGCTGCACCTTCTCCTAAGAGTCAACCATTTTCTGCGGCTGAGGGGCATAATATAGAGCCTACATGCCCAAAACGACTAACTGAAAATACTACTTCTGTTAAATGCACAGGCAAAGCTGTAAATTCTGTTGAGCGGCCACAGTATCAGAAGTCACCTTCTCGGTATTCTGCTGCACCTTCTCCTAAGGGTCAACCATGCTCCACGGCTGCGGGGCATAATATATGGCCTATATGCCCAAAACGACTAACTGAAAATACTACTTCTGTTAAGTGCCCAGACAAAGCAGCAAATTCTGGGGAATGGCCAGAGTATCAGAAGTCACCTTCTCGGTATCCAACTGGTCCTCCTCCTAAGAGTCCACCATACTCTGCACCTAAGAGGCGCACTATATAAGCTGGAGGCCCAAAACATATGACAGCCAAACCATGACGACAATAGCGTGCATGCAGGCAGAAGCATACCGCCACTCTTGAAGACCAGGCTCGGACATGAAAAAGATGACAAATGCACTGCTTAGAAAGGCATTAGCAATGCAAAATCTACACAATGAGCACACTAAATTGGAGGCAGAAATTTGTACATTTATAACTTTTCAATGATTGCCAAGCACAATTAAATTTTGAATGATGATGCAGAGAAAATTTAAGGCAATTGCTAAATACTTTTCAACATAAATTATTACAAAGATCTGTGTAAAAGTTCTAAATGCATGTAGACTAATCATTGACATCAAAATACAATGAATACAAGTTATATATATATATTTATCTGTATTCTGGTAATGGCAAAAGCTAGACATGTTATTTATATAATACAGTTATATCTTATTGAAGAGCACAAATATTAAATGCATATTAAATGAACTTGAATACATTTGATAAGCAATAAAATATTAAACCTGGTTTTCCTTTGTGACAAAAGTATTCAGACACACAACTGCACAAACTTAAATGTTTCGTTATAGTATGCCCATTTCTTTGTATGATGGTCCTTAATATTTTAGGCATGGAGTTAAATGCTTCCTGATGGCATCAGAAGTTAATTGCTTCCAGTCTTCTTGAATTATCTGTTTAAGATGATCTTTTTTTGTCATTAGCTGATTGTTTAACCTATTATGTAATTCCTCCAGATATTTTCAGGATTTATATTATATATTTATGCATCATTTATTTTAAGATTTCTGTCTAGTGACTGAAGTGAGTGTTCAGAGTATGAAGGACATCCATCAATCCAAAGCTTGACTACACATGCAATGTGCTTGGGATTATTATCCTGCTGGAAGTGAAACTACTACATAAACCTAACTTCTCAGAACTCAATTTCATATTTTGTTTCAGTATGTTCAAATAGATATACTTCTCTATGTTCCCATAAATTATTACAAGTTTACACACACCAAATGAAACCAGACATATCCAGACCAAAACTTAATGCCCCTGGGTTTGACCGTGGCTTGCATGTTCTTAACATCCCACTCTTTATTCTTCTATTGTCATACTTTCACTGAGGTACATGTTTAATTTACTTTAATTGGACCACAATACCCTGTTCCAGAATTCTTCATCTTATCCTCTGCAAACTGCTTGAACCTTTTCTGATTTGCTTTACTGATGTAGGGTTTTATCCGGGGCATTGAAACCAGCACTAGTCAGCATTCTGGTGGCAGTTTGGACATGGACCGTTTTTCCTAGATTTTCTCTTAAAAGGGCTGTGATTTTGGTTGCTGAAATTCGTGGAATTTTCTGCACCATTTTGACAACTGTCTTCCTATCCCTAGGGCTAAGTTTACATAGACGTCCTTGTCTTGCACTGCTGATGACTGTTTTCCTTTCTATGTAGTTTTTACAATGCTGAACATTGTTTCATGGGTTCTTTTAACAGCAAGAGCTATTTCTGCAGACGTTTTTCTTTGGCTATAAAGGTTAAGAATGGTTTTTCTTTCCACAATCATAGTTTCCAGTCCTTTGTGGCCCTTTGCGATTTAAATGCGGCAACTGCACATCTTAATGTTGTATGTGTATAGGACACTGCAAGTACAGTACTAACCTAACAAGACCTGCATCTAGATACTGTTTACAGTGTTTGTACCATCAAATTGGAGTGCGTGTGAATACTTATGTCCAAGCATAATAACAGATGATGGTAAAGAAACTATCATATTTTATCAAAGAAGAAAATTTTTTTGAAATACTAACACTAGTAGTCAACAGGACAGAAGGGGGCAAAACGCAATCACAAGTGTAAAGTATATGGGTGTTTTAAATATAATTATGCTGGTTCAAAATTACACATTACGTGTGTCCGAATACTTTTGTCTGTCTCTGTATATGTATAATCTTTTACAAGATCATAAGATCACTGACAGTGGGCCCACACAATACATGACAAACACATATACAGTACAACACATAGATGAATAATGTAAACAAACATTATGATACCTGAGCATTCATTCTATGCACCATTCACACCATGAGTGTTTATGATACGATGATAATGAATGGTGGAAAGAAGTAAATGAGTGATAAAAGAAGTGAAGGAGTGATAAAGGCAAGAGAACGGCACTTGCACTGGGTAACCACTCGACTTCTGTCTTCAGCTTGAACGAGAAGCCGAGTGTTTAAAGCTGAAGTAAAAAAACCATAATCCCAGTGTGGGACAAGCTCGCTAAGTAAAAACTTACCACTTTAAAATTTTGGTAAAAGGAAGAAATGCAACTGGATTGAGGTCTTACCTAACCGAGTGAGGTAGGAGACCTAACTGTGAGGCATGGGCAGAAGTAATTTGCCCTGTAATGGGCTACTATTTTGTAACGCTCTGCTACCATTCTGTAATATAATGGGTTACCTTTGTAATGTGAACGTGCTGGGTTTAGGATCTTGGAAAGAAATTAAGAATTCAAAGTGGGCAAGATTAGCTTGCCTTTATTTAAACAACAAGAAATAACGAAATATAAATATAACAAACTTGAATTTAACTTGCCTTGAAAAACATGAAAACTCACTTGACAGATTCACATAATATTAGAAATGTCACAAAGTTGTATTTTAAATGTCCATTAGTTCCATGAAAATGAAATGAAAGTTTTGCGGATAAACTTCTGCCATCCAAACCTTGTTAAAGCCATTATCTAACGCAAAACATAAATCAAATGAAGTTAGGTAAACCAGAAAGGCATTTAGAATGAATTTAGAAAAAGTTACAGATAATGCGAGCACATGTTAATGCCTCCCTATGAAGCCATGAAGAGCCAACTTCCTCTCACTCCGAGAGCTCAATTCAGAAGGCCAGGCATTTCCCTTGGTGGTCCAAGCCTGGTTGAAAGTAGCCCTGCGCATGCGCGACTCATTTCCTCACTGTTGTCTAGGGGCGCTGAATTCGGAGTATGCATGGCTCCAACTCTAATGCTCCGCTTACAACATCCTCGAGTGAAGGCGGGCAGTTTAACTTATTCCAGAGGGAGCACTGGATGATGTATGTCGTCGATGAATATTGAGCGAAATATCGGCTCACTACGAGATTCACCCTTCCGTGTTTCGGCGAGAAATCCTTGCTTTCTCGCACCTTCCCTTTTAATGCACATTTAGTTATGGAAATACCCCAGTCTTGAGTGCAGTGTTAAAAATCTAACTCGTACAGTACAAAGTATAAATTAACTAGAGAGGCAGGGCAAATAAATTTAAAAGTTAGCAAAATGTAAAAAAAATTGTCATGATTATGAAATATCCGCCTTAAAGGCTAACGTTTCATACTGTAACTGTCGCAGCTTATTCCATGTATTAGTTTAAAAATATAGTTTTCTATAGACATAAAAATATCAAAGGAAATACAAATTATATGGAGTATATATTTTAATCATTTTGAAACACTTAAATTATAGAAAAACATAAACATCTCGTTGGTTGCTTTGTGTTTACTTAACACTGGTTACATTACACATCTAAAAGCATTGGTTCTTGAAAGTGACACATCGTGGGACTCCATCTTGTGTGTTAGATAGCATTGTGAAAGAGAAGATATTTTTTGGAATTAAAAATAAGAATATCACTTTCCTCTCTGACTTGGTAGAGCTCAGTCGACGGCTGGCTACATTGACTGGCAGGAGGACATTTCTATTTGCTTTTGTAGAGTTCAGGTGTGAAGTGATTGTCACGGGACGTGTGTGTGCTTTTAGTGCAGTTATACAAGGCCTCAAATAGATCCAGCTCTCCTTCCTTGTTCCTTTTTTTTATCTTATCTTCCCTATACCTTACTATATCCTATTGTTAATCATTTTTATTTGCTTATTTGTGGTGAAGTGTTTTCTTTGTGATTTTGCATTTGTGATAGTGATTTGCGAGGGGTTCCAAAAATGGAAGATCGTCCGCAACTTATGAAGGACCCACCAGGGCCCATGCTGTGCACAGACAGGTATCTGGACACCGAATTGGGGCCATATGAAGTCCATCTTGTTCCCTTACAAGAAGAACTTAAATAATTAAATTTCGTGGCAATTGGTAAACTATTACATACAAATGCCTTTTGGGGAATATACTCTATCCGGCCAAGTGGTAACAGGTTATAGCCACCTTTACTGCTGCCGCTCAGGCAAACGTTTTGTTACAGTCCCCTTTATTAGTGGTCCACCACTTGAAGAGTTTTATTCCCTTTAATCTTCTTTATAAGCAGATCATTGTTTGCAAAGTGAATAAGGATTGCCCGGGATCTGAGATTTTGATGGAATTACAGGCCAATGGGCTAGTCGGGTCCGCTGGTTAGACAGGAAAGTTGTGGTTGACGGCATGGTACAATACCTACTGACTGCATCCATTGTAATTACTTGGCTAACATCCTCCCTTCCAGACAAAATATGTATATTAAAATTAACTGGTATAACTCTGTGTATACCCTCATCTCTATTCGTTGATTTAATTCCCTCTTTCCAATTATTGTAATATATATGTGACAATTTATATTCATAGCTTTCTTGATCCTATTATCTATTTCTAGATGTATTCTTCTGCCTTTCCTTAATATAACACCTAGATCTTCATAGCTTCTTACATTTTCTAATTTCTCTCCCTTCCATTTGTATGTATATTTCTGTCTCAACCTCTTCTTTACTTATTGTCATCACTTTGCTCTTTACACGCTTTATATTAGCTTCACCTGTGTGTGTGTGTGCGTGTGCATGTGTGTGTGTGTGTGTGTGTGTGTGTGTGTGTGTGTGTGTGTGTGTGTGTGTGTGCGTCTCGCCAGAATGAAGCAACATTAATTAGCTAAATTTATCGATGTAATGGAATCTTTTGACGTAATTTTCACTGTCTTCTGATTGACTTGAAATTTTGCAGACATGTCAAGCATCAATGATAATACAATAATATCATAATTTTATCCTAAGATCCTGACCAGTATCATCAGGATAAACAAAATTAATTATCTAAATCTATCAATGTAGTGGAATCTTTCGACATAAATTTCACCAACTTAGATGCATCTGATTGACATGAAAAATGTGCATACATGTCAAGGACCAATGACAGTACAATAAGATTATAATATTGTTGTAATATCCTGACCATGATCATCAAGATAAAAAGGGATTTAGCAAAATTGATCAAAGTAACGTAATTTTCAGCTACGTGAGTCAACTGACTGACAGTTGGTAGTTTAGTAATCGACACAGGTTACACTGCACTGAGGAATAAAGTCGCCTGAAAATATTGAAAGACGGAGATATGTATTTTTGTGTGTGTGTATGTCTATGTGTGTCAGTGTGGGCCGGTCTGTAGGTATGTCTGTCTGTAGGTCTCTCTATAGGTCTGTCTATAGGCCTGTCTGTATGTCTGTCTGTCTCTTGATCTGTCTGTCTCTAGGTTCTTTTTCTTGTCATATCGGTCTGTCTGTTGTAGGTCTGTCTGGTCTGTCTGTAGGTCGGTCTGTCTGTATGTCTCTCTCTGTCTGTAGGACTGTCTGTAGATCTGTCTGTAGGTCTGTCTATGTGTAGGTCTGTCTGTTGATCTGTAGGTCTGTCTGCCTGTCTGTAGGTCTGTCTGTAAGCCCATCTGTCTGTCTGTAGGTCTGTCTGTCTGTAGATCTGTCTGTCTGTAGATCTGTCTGTCTGTCTGTCTGTAGGTCTCGCTGTAGGCCTGTCTGCCTATAGGTCTGTCTGTATGCCTCTCTCTGTCTGTAGGTCTGAATGTCTGTAGGTCTGTCTGTGGGTCTGTCTGTCAGTAGGTCTGTCTGTATGTCTGTCTGTAGGTTTGTCTGCTTGTAGGTCTGTCTGTCTGCAGGTCCATCTGTATGTCTGTTTGTATGTAGGTCTGTCTGTAGGGATATCTGTAGGTCTGTATGTAGATCTGTCTGCCTGTCTGTCTGGAAGTGCATCTGTCCATAGGTGTGTCTGTCTGTGGGTGCATTTGCCTGTCTGTAGGTCTGTCTGTAGGTTTGTCTGTAGGTTTGTCTGCCTGCCTGCCTGTCTGTCTGTCTGTCTGTAGGTCTGTCTCTCTGCAGGTCCATCTGTATGTCTGGCTGTATGTAAGTCTGTCTGTATGTAGGTCTGTCTGTAGGTCTGTCTGTCTGCAGGTCCATCTGTATGTCTGGCTGTATGTAGATCTGTTTGTAGATCTGTCTGTCTATCTGTCTCTCTGAAGGTGCATCTGTCTGTGGGTCAGTCTGGCTGTCTGTGGGTCTGCTGTGTCTGTAGTTCTGGCTCTCTGTAGATCTAAGTCTGTCTGTATGCATTTTTGTTTTTCTGTCTGTCTGTCTGTCTGTCTGTCTGTTTGTCTGTAGGTCTGTCTGTAGATCTGTCGGTATGTAGGTCTGTCTATAGGCCTGTCTGTCTGTTAGTCTGTCTATCTGTAGGTGCATCTGTCTGTGGGTCCGTCTGCCGGTATATAGGTTTGTCTGTCTGTAGGTCCATTTGTAGGTCCATCTGTAGGACTGTCTGTAGATCTGTCTGTCTGTAGATCTGTCTGTGTGTAGGTCTGCCTATAGGCCTGTCTGTTTGTCAGTCTGTCTATCTGTAGGTGCATCTGTCTGTGGGTCCGTCTGCCTGTCTATAGGTGTGTCTGTCTGTAGGTCTGTCTGTGTCTGTAGTTCTGGCTCTCTGTAGGTCTATAAGTCTGTCTGTATGCACGTTTGGTTTTCTGTCTGTATGTCTCTGTCTGTCTGAGGGTCTGTCTGTAGGTCTGTCTGTAGATCTGTCTGTAGGACTGTCTGAAGATCTGTCTGTAGGTCCATCTGTATGTCTGTATGTCTGTATATCTGTGTGTCTGTAGGTCTGTCGGTCTTTAGGTCTGTTGGTCTGTAGGTCTGTCGTTCTGTAGGTCTATTGGTTTGTAGGCCTGTCTGTTTGTATGTGTATATGTCTGTCTGTATGTCTATCTGTATTGAGGTCTGTATGTCTGTCTGTCTGTATGCAATGGAATATTTTGACGTAATTTTCACCAATTTATAGTTAAATGATTCACTTGAAAAGATGCACACATATTAAGGACCGATGACAATAGAATCATATTATAACTTTATCCTAAGGTCCTGAACAGGATCATCCAGATAAACAAAATTGGTTAGCTAAATGTATCAATGTAATGGAATATTTCGACGTAATTTTCACCATCTTACGTTTGTTTGATTGATTTAAAACTTTGCACACATGGCAAGGATCGATCACAGTATAATAATATCTTAACTTTATCCCAAGTTCTTTACTAGCGTAATCAGGATAAACAAAATTAATTAGCTAAATTTATCAATGTAACTGAATACTTCGACGTAATTTTCACCAACTTGGAGTCGTCTGATTGACTTGACATTTTGCACACATGTCAAGCATCAATGATTATACAATAATATCATAATTTTATCCTAAGATCCTCACCAGGATCATCAGGATAAACAAAATTAGTTATCTAAATCTATCAATGTAATGGAATGTTTCGACATAATTTTCACCAGCATACATACTTCTGATTGACATGAAAACGTGCATACATTGCAAGGACCAATGACAGTACAATAATATTATAACTGTGTCCTAATATCCTGACCAGGATCATCAAGAAAATAAATTATAGTTTAAATAAGCTAAATACATGGTTTTATAACGAACTGAACTAAAAAATAGAAAATGAATTATAGTTTAAAAAAGCTAAAAACACGCTTTTATAACAAACCAAACTAAAAAGTGGAAAATAATTTTAAGTATGTAGAGTTTCTTCTGTATCGATGTAAAGTCAACTAGTTCATTATATTTCATAATGTTGTAACAAGTTTAAAATAAAAGCTAATTTATATTAACAAAATAATAAACTTTTTTGTAAAAAAGCGTGGGGTGCTTTTCACTTACTTTTATCATAACTTTACTTTTATAAACAGCTACATATGCAACTATCTATAGCATTGGATATCGGATACCCCATGCTTTTTTAGAATAAAAATTCGTTATTTTGTTAATATAAATTATTTTTATTTTAAACTTGTTACAACATTTTGAAATATAATGAACTAGTTGACTTTATATTGATATAGAACAACCTCTATATACTGAAAATTATTTTCCACTTATTAGTTCAGTTTGTTATAAAAGCGTGTCTTTTATTTTTTTTTAAACTATAATTTCTTTTAACATACCAGTGGAAGGCAAGTCATTACATTAATTTAAACCTGTGGTAGATTTCAACATTTGGAACACATTTTGCATCTTACATTTTAGTCTCCGACTATTTACTATTCAGATATTTTAGTTTTATCGTAATCAACATGACAACACTGCTGATTGTGTGGGTGGTCACTTTCCCTAGCTCTGTACATAAAAAAACAGTATAACGGTGCATTTTGAAAACAAACTCATGCCCTGCATTGTCCTTCCATGTTTACTGTGACAGTATAGGCCAATCACAAGTGTTAGCTCCCAAAACATTATGGAAAGCAAAAGCTGTTTACATCCACAAAGCAGGTCAATTCCCTGACCAACCTCAATGCAACAATGTCAAGTTATGTCATCTATGAAATAGCAGCTTGGAGTATTCCTTCACATGTTTTAAGTGATTAATTATTTTTAAACCCTGTGTGATGTGCCATATTAGTTACTCTACGCATCTTACAAGTAACAAAGTGTTTATCTTTGCACATTCTTGTGGAATTATGCATCCAACTTGGATAAAAAACTATTTATTTTTTCGAAATCGGCTGATCAAAGAACAAAATGCCATTCAACTTTTTTGTTTGTAATGCTTCTAAGAAGCACATATTAGAAGGAATGTTATGACTTCCCTTCCACCCTGTATATTCTCATCCCTCTTTCTTCTAATGTGCTAGCCCATTCTGTTACTGCTTGTTGTAGTCTCTCCTCACCTTCTGCCATTAATACTATATCATCTGTATATATTAATACTTCTCCATCTACTGGTCTTATGTTCCAGTATCCTACTCTCAGCTTATTCGTTCTTTTTTGCAGTGTTTGATTATTTGGTTCATAAATATAATAAATAGCAATGGGCCCAGACTATCTCCCTGTTTTACTCCCCTTTTGATTTCAAACTCTTCTGATAAACTTCCTGATATTCCTACCATTCCCACTACCTTCTGATACAAGCTCTTAATTACTCTAGCTAATTTCTTATCCACCTCCAATTCCATTAGCACTTTCCAAATCTCTTCTCTTGGTACTGTATCAAGGGCAGCCTTTAAGTCTACAAAGGCCACATACATCTTCCTTCCTCTGCTCAGTCTTAGATCCATTATCTGCCTCATTACAAATATGTGATCTTGTGTCTGCCTATTCTCTCTAAGTGTGCTTTGTTCTTCCTCCAGTTTTTCTTCCACTTCGGCTCTTAATTTTCTCTCAATTATTCTTGAGTATAATTTAAGAGGAACTGATGAGTGGCAGTAATTTTCACAATTAAGGATTTATCCTTTTTTATAAATAGGTATTATGATACCAATCATTTGGTATCTTCTCTGATTTTCAGGCATCATTCATTATTTCTACTAACCATTTGTGTGCTTGTCCTCCTGCGCATTTTATCATTTTGGGTGCTATTTTATCCCATCCTGCTGCCTTTTTTAATCTCATTCTTTCCATTGCTATTCTCAAGTCGATCATATCTATTGCCATCTCACTTGTCTTATTATTTAATATTTCTTCTCTTTCCTGGTTCTTTGTCCTTTCTCTGACACTTTCTTCTGCAAATACTTCTTTAAAATGTTTTGACCATACCTTCAATATATTTTTCAGCTGTGTTTTAACTTCATTATTCCTGTCCCTTATGTTTCTGAATCTTTTGGTTTTCACTGCTTTCATCTGTTTAACTATTTGCCAAAATTCTCATTTTGCCTTTTGGAATTTGTCTTCCAGTTCTATTCCAAACTCTTCCCATGACTTCTGTTTTGCTTCCTTTATTGTTATTTTGTCTTCATTACTTTTTTCAATATACTTTTCGCAATTTTTTTCTGTTTTACTAGCTGTATATTCCTTCCAGGCTCCTTTCTTCTCCTGAACTTTTATTTTTATTGTATCATTCCACCATCTTGTCCGCTTGCAATTTTCCTTAAACTTAGCAGTCCCACAAATTTCCTCTGCTGAGCTCATCATGGCTTCCTTAAATGTTCTCCATTTTTTGTTATATTCATTTCTCCATTTTTGTGCCCGCCTCTGTAGCGTGATGGTTAGCGTGTCTGCCTCACGTTCAAGAGGGCGCGAGTTCGAATCTCGCTTAGGGTAAGTTATCCGGGTAAGGTTTTTTTCCGAGGTTTTCCCTACCCTGAGAAGACGAATGTCGGGTAACTTAAAGCTCCATGGACCTCGGGCTCATTTGAGCATCATTTCACCCATTTCATTTCATTCATTCGTCCGATATGACACAATGTTGGAGGATGTTAATTTAAAAAAAAAAAAAAAAAAAAAACACTCCATTTTCGTTTTGTACCTGTTCCAATTTTGTTTTTATCTTTTCTTCATAAGCCTTTCTCTTCTCTTCATTCTCTAGATTCCCTATTTTTATCTTTAGGTATTCTTTTGCTTCTGGTTTTCTTGATTTCCTAAATCTTGTATCATATACTAATAGTTTATGTTCTATTGCCATTTCTGCACTCCTGAATGCTCTAATATCAGTAATAGCACATTTTATGTTTTTTAAAGGTAATATAATCTATTGTGCTTCTCACATTTCTACTATGAGGGACTCAAATGTGATTTTGTGTATTTGTTTATGGGGATAAAAAGTATTGCCTATGAGGAGTTCATTGTCTATGCAGAATTCTATCATTCTCTTTCCATTCTCATTAATTAATCTTTCTGCTCCATATTTCCCTATTGTTCCATGGCCCATCCGGTGGTCCTGTTCAATCCTTGTACTCCAGTCTCCATTACCATTATATGTCTACTTTCCTGTCTCACTTTATCTACTTCCTCTTGCATTTTTGAATATAAGATTTCCTTATCTATCTCATTTTTATCTTCTGTTGGAGCGTATATCTGGAATATGGGCAGACTCTCTTCCAGCACTAAATCTACTCTTATCATTCTCAAATTGATTGCTTTCCACTGTTTCACTTTTGTTTCCATTGCTCTTGATACTATTATTCCTGTTCCCTCCTTGGCTCTAGAGCCTTTATCTAATCCTGCACATCTTAGCATGTACACTCTCTCTAGTAGTACTTCTCCATTACCTTTCTTTCTTGTCTCACCCAATCCCAGTATATCTAACTTATAAGTTACTATCTCCTCCATTATTTCAACTTCTTTGCCAGTCAGGGAAGTTATATTCCAGGCCGAGTTTCAACCTGCAACCTTGGGATCAATAGGCCAGCGTCTAACCAACTGAGCCACCCAGACTGACTCAAAGGTTTAAGGCAATGTACCTATAAAATGTAAAAGCTCCACAGTTTTTTTCTGATTGCTTTGAATTTTTCCCACAAACTCAGAACATAAAATATATTAGTATAGACAAAACTTCAATGTCCTATTGTCAAACTATTTTTAAATTATTAATATGTTTATTAATAATAAGTCACCTTCTGATATGCTAACACAAATGCTTCCAGTTATGTCAGAACCGAGGAGGAGGAGAAGGAGGAGGAGGAACATCATCTTTTCACTGATGATATACAACTGTATTTACACAAGACTCTACTAAGATGGCTTAATTATGACTGTAAATGAAGACTTGAATTCCCTAAGAACCTGGTTATTAAAGAATGGATTAAAGCTGAACCCAGTGAAGTTACAAGCAATCCTTATGAGACGCAAGCAGTTGTTTGGAATTCTGAATTTAGGTAACACATTGCATTAAATAATTTTTAAATACCATTTAGTTATAGAGTAAAAAATCTAGGAGTTTACAGGGATCAAGATTTAAACTGGAACACTCAAGTTACAAATGTATCCAAAAAAGTATTCTCAACAGTCAATCCTTTAAAACGCATGTCAACTTCAATTAAGAAAATTATGTCCAATTATTTGTGATGCCCCATTTTGACTATTGTGACTCTCTTTTAAGTAATTTAATGGAAACTTCAACTCTAAAGATTTCAATAGGCTCCAACTACATGTGAACAGTTTGTATGCCATCTCCATCAATTTGATCCTGTTATACTATCCTTTTAATTACTGCATTGGTTCTAGCTTAGGGAACAAAGAAAATAACACTCTTTATCATTTCTGGCCCTAATGACCTAGTTGTCGACGGGCCCGTAAACCCCACTACTCACTTTATCACTTCTCTACTAACTATGCCATTCTTGCATTGCAAACTATCTAACTGTTCACTTTAAATTCTTTTCTTACTCGCAATCAAGAAACACATTGACAAAGCTCTCTAATTCCTTCTAAACTTGCTCAAATTACAATTTCCTATTAATCATTCATCATAGTATTAACTCACCTTTGGAATTACCTAGTGGAACACTTAAGGGACTGCTGAACTTTAAACAATACAAGAGGAAAATTACGACATATATTTATAGTCCAACCTAATCTGCTGCTACATTATGACTATTCCAATCATACATGACTTGGTTGAAATCAACCATCATGTGCACAGCAATTTCAAATTTTAACCAATGGCAGCCTTCATTTGCAAAAAATGCATCAAATTTCATTATCACTTCCTCTGTATTCTAATGATCATCTCCTCTGCCTTTCTTTGTTGTGATCAGGTTAGAAAATCTAGCTGCACTGACACAACAGAGCTGCCAGGCTTAAATATCAAATATGGCAACTCTTGCTTTGGTGAAGCATCACTGTCACCACCACCGTCACCACCATCACATTATCATCATCATCATCATCATCCTCATCCTCATCCTCATCCTCATCCTCATCCTCATCCTCATCCGCATCCTCATCCTCATCCTCATCCTCATCCTCATTCTCATCCTCATCCTCATTCTCATTCTCATCCTCATCCTCATCCTCATCCTTATCCTCATCCTCAACCTCAACCTCATCCTCACCATCACCATCATCACTATCACCACCATCATCTTCATAATCACCATCACCATCATCACCGTCACCGTCACCGCCGTCGCCGTCACCGTCATCGTCATCATCATCCCCACCACCACCATCACCACCACGATCTTTCCATTTAACCATGATTCTTCTATTCTAGTTACATTATCCATGATAATGCTTGCACAGATATTACTTCAAATGATGCAATGTAGAACTTATTTACAATGGAAACATAATCCTACTCTTTGTATTTGAACTTGATGTAACACGCTCATGCACAAAAAAAAAATGATGTATTACACTCACATGACTTTGTGTACTCTTCACAAACTATTCTTACACATGCTTATTCTGCTATCTACTTCATGTTAATCAAGATAAATATTTGCAGAAATTAATTAATGAAGCATGAAATTAACACATTTGACACATATTTTGACACTTGTCAGATCACTATCAAAAACATGACAGCTGACAAGCACCTGGGTGAGCGCAGCTCCTTTGTTGGCAAGTGCGCGCAAAGACAAAGAGGTGTGAAAAACATATTAAACACATGTAATTAATTAGGAGCCTCTTTGTTATGCAACTCTACCATTGCCAACTCTAACCTACTCCTTTTATTGCTGATTTCTCTTAAACCAAATAACATATTGGATTGGGTTAGACATCAATTATCTTGTAATAAAATAGCACATCTTTTGAAGTATGCCTGAAGTTTGTCAGGACCCTGGGACTGATTCCTGTGCAAATCTTTACCTTTTTGTTGGAATAATTCCTAAACTACCAGTGATAAACACTTTGAATAACTTTTATTAAATTGGTATTGTTATGGAGTTTCCTCAGTGGTATCCTTGGGATCTTTGAGTCCTGGGTTAAAATCCTACTTTGGTAAATTTAATTATCTCAAGAATCACTTGCACTAGAGGAGTGGAATAAACTTAATATTACAATGCTTCTTAAAGATAATTATTTTCTGGCACATTAGAGCTGAGATATCATAGGTTTGGTTCCTATCTTGTGGAGAAATATTGAAATTTGGTCCATATTGCAATATCTGACACTTGGAATAGCAATGAAGTGTGGATCTAGGGCAACTTGGTATATACAATGACATTTAAGAGAATGTTATCCCTGCAGTTCATAGTTCGGTTACCAGGGCGGGACAATTACTTCAATGCCGGTTTATTCCCAAATCAATACACATAACACAATGAAATAAAAAATCTGATGTGTTGCACTCACATGACTTTCTCTACCTTTGTAGTAACCATTCTTACAAACTCTTATTCCTATATCTTCTTCGTGTTAGTTAAAATAAACATTTGTACAATTTATCTTATTGCTTATTTCCTTGTAGGTGCAAGGGGAATATTGGAATACAGTAGGCTTTGTGCAATAGTCAAAACTTTTAAAGCTTTGAGATTCTGTTCTCTATGCAAACGTAACATATAACAAAATGAATAACGATGACCCATTTCACAAAAGTTCTAAGTTTTTTGAAACTCACACACATAACAAGAAATATCTCCGAAATGGTTCACCCTACAAGAAAATTTATTGAGACATAAATTGTGTATTTTAGCAAGAACTACATTTTTTCTATAGTATGATTTGGTCTATCTCTAACGGTTTACCAGTTCTGCAAAAGTGGGATAACAAAACACATCTACATTTATACAGTATTTACAATCCTCCCAGGAATGAACCAGATCTCTCACTTGTTTACCAATTAAATAAAACAATCGTAATTGGGGATTTCAATGCACATTACAAAAGATGGGGTTATGAAAAAGTGGATTCTACAGGGAAGATAGTGGAAGAATTTTTGAATACCACAACTTTTGAACTGATTTATAGTAAAGAAGACCCCAAAACCTTCATACATTATTCTGGAGCGGGCGGTAACCCAGACCTCTTGTTAGCTACAACAGATATTGTTTCAAAAATTAAAAAACAAGTTGTAGAAGATCCAAGTTCTGGTCACAGAGCAGTAATTGCTGATATAAAACTAGAGAATACAAATAACAGTGAAGGTCTTAAGAATCTGTATTGGAACTTCAAAAAAGCAGATTGGAACAAATATAAAACTGAATTAGAACATAAATTTAAAGAACAAACAAACTCACAGCTGCATGACCAACCAGATCATATGAACAAAAATTTCTGTAAAGTCATCCTAGAAACTGCAAAAAAATATATTCCTCGTGGAAGAATTAAAAATTTCAAACCCTTTTGGAACCCCCAGTTAGAAGAACTGAAAAAGCAAAGGGATATAGCTAGAAATACAGCTGAACAAACAAAAAACATCAGATACACAAATATGGCGGAAGAAATGTGCCTCACTAAAAAAAGAAATTAATACTGCTAAAAGGAATCACTTTAATAGCTTCTTAGAAAAAATGGATTATAGGACAGATGGTAACAAAGCTCATAAGTTCATAAAAAATGTCAAGGACAGGAAAGAAAACAACAGCACACCTATCATACACAGCAATAAAATGTTAGTAAATGATGCAGTCATAGCCGAAACATTCAATAAATATTATGCTAATCCACACAAAGTAACAAGAAATAATAAAAAGGAACGTAAGAAATTTAAGAAAGATTTGAAACAAGAAAGAGAATGTAATCCTAACACTCAGTGCAGTATCTTTTATCAAAATTTTAATATGCAAGAATTGAACATTGCAATAAATAATCTAAAAAACAAAAAGTCTCCTGGACCAGATCACATACATCCAGAGTTCATAAAAAACCTTGGAAAAACAGCAAAACAACAACTACTGAAACTCTACAATCTATCCTGGAAAACCACTGTACCTGCTGAATGGTGAAAAGCAATAATTGTCCCACTCTTGAAGAAAGACAAAACAACATCAGAAATAAAAAATTATAGACCAATAGCTCTTACCAGCATAATAGCAAAAGTGATGGAAAGAATGGTGTCAAACAGGTTAAATTGGTTCCTAGAATTACAAAATTTAATATCCCCATGTCAAGCTGGGTTCAGAGAGTTCCACTCTACAAATGAACAAGTCTTACTTCTCAGTCAAGAAATCAAAGACTCCTTCAATAGAAAAGAAGATCATTTATCAGTTTTTATTGACTTTCAAAGTGAATATGATTCTATATGCAGAACAAAACTAGTAAAGAAAGTAACAAAAATAGGGATACAAGGTCCAATGTTTTGATGGCTATGTCATTTCCTAACACAACGCTTTATTGCAACCAGATATGGAAGAAATATATCTAAATATAAACAAGTAGACCGTGGCTTACCACAAGGTGCAGTGCTCAGCACTACACTTTTTAATATATTTATTAATGATCTAGCACAACAAATACAAGAATCAGGCGAGAAGTGTGCACTATTTGCTGATGACTTAGTAATGTGGACTTCAAAACCAAAAAGCAAAAGTACAGAACTGGAAAAAACCATGCAACAATCCTTAACCAACTTACAGAGGTGGACCAAAGAAAATTTAATGACTGTTAATACAGCAAAATCAAACTACCAAATCTTTTCACTAAGAAAAAAACCACTGAAAATAAAACTAAACTTTGAGGGTCAACAATTACCAGGAACAAAGGAAGCAAAGTATTTACGAGTTACATTTGATACCAAACTTACATGGACCAAACAAATAGAAAATGTAATACAAAGAGCAGATAGGCGCCTTTCACTGTTAAAATGTCTAACAGGAATGAAGTGGGGATGTTCCAGAGCAACGCTTAACACAACATACAATGTATATATAAAACCATTATTTACTTACTGCAGCGAAGTTCTTGTAACAACAAACACAAAAAAGATTCAAATCTTTCAAAACCAAAGTCTGAGATTAATTACAGGTGCTATCAAAACCACACCAATGGAAGTTAGTATGGAAATACTAACCAACCAATACCCCATTGAATATGAAATAGAAAAAGCGGCTCATTTTCAACACGAAAAGTTGATCAGACTCCCATTCAATACATAGCACAAGAGAAATTTTACACATACACTAAAGACTCAGGAGAGCTTTCTTTCCAAAACTCAAGACATCAAGAAGGATGTACACCTTCTTAATTCAAAGGAAAACTTCATATCTAAAGTCAATCCAACACATACATTAGACATCACATATTATTTACACCTGACAGAAGAAGTTAAAAAAAGTGATACTCCAACTAGTGTTCTAAAATTATTGGCATTAGAGACAATCCATACTAGATTTCCAGAACATAAGTGGCTCCATATTTATACTGATGGATCATTTATATCAAACCAAGATGGAGCAGGTGCTGGAGTCACATGTCAGCTCTTTTCCTATTACAAATCTTTAAGTTATGGAACTACTAACTTTGATGGAGAAATTGAAGCAATTCGAATGGCTCTACAAAATCTTTTGTACAGAATTTCACATTTTCAGCAAGCAGTTATTCTCTCAGATTCCAGAGCAGCAATTATAGCAATTACTTCCAAGTTGTCACCAAAAAAACAAACTATTATAGAATGTTGCAAGATGCTTAGCCATGTAACAGCACTTCAAAAACACCTAGTCTTCCAATGGATACCGGCTCACTGTGGACTGAGTGGTAATGAGAAAGCTGATTTTCTTGCACAAAAGGGTACCAGCGGTGTACAAAAATCTATAGTTAATTTACCATTTTATCCAGCTAAAAGATTAGTCAACTCTGAATTCAAAAAAAATTATTGCAAAATATTACTATGAAAAATCAAAGAATAAAAGATGGGAACTACCAAACATTCAAACAGTGATTCCTGAGTATCCTCGAAAAACAGCAGTTGCAACCTTCAGGTTGATTACAGGACATGATTGTCTGGCAAAACATTTAAACAGAATTGGGATATATTCTTCACCACTCTGTCCTCTATGTGATCTGCAAGAGGAAATGGATCGAGACCACCGTCAAATATGCCCGGCCACTTCTAGTGCCCCATCCATCAGTGAAAAATATTGGAGAGCAAGAGGATTAATGACTTCATTGTCAGAATTCCAGCATTAGCTAACAACAACAACAGTTATGCAAAAGTCGTCCAGAGTAAATACGACTACAGGGGCTATAGCCAGAAAATTCAAGATATACATTTCATTTTTCATCAAAATATCTCAAACATATGACATTTTAATAAAAATCGTTAGATCCATTTTCAAGAAAATCAAAATTTTCGAAAAATTTTCCATGTAAAGGGTAGTTTACGGTGGGGCTATTTTCTTCAAAATCTTCGTGTCACATCCTTGAAAGACATTAAACTTAAATACCAACTTTCGTTTTTAACCGACTTTTCGTTTTTGAGTTATGCTGTCCACAGGCTGACAGACTGACTGACAGACTGACAGACTGACACACAGACACACACACACGGACCTTTTTCTAAAACTGCTTTTTTTGGATTTAGGGGGCCTCAAAACATGTATTTCCGGTGAAATCTCGACATCGAATTTTTGGGTGGAATACAATACTTCCCCTACTTACCAGTAGAGAAAGTAAAAATTAAACACTTCAATTAAATGCCCTAGACTTGAATTATTGATAAAATGGTAATTTTTATCCTGTAGGTCTTGTTCGAATCTCTAAGGGACCATTAAATATCTTGCAAACTAAGGGTCTTAGAGGCTTGTAATAAAGATAAAATAGGTATCTTAAAAATCTGAAGTGTTGCACTCACTTGACTTTCTCTACTCTTGTACTGACTCTTCTTACAAACTCTTATTTCTATATCTTCTTCATGTTAGTTGAGATAAACATTTGCAGAAATTATCTTGTTGCTTATTTCCTTGTAGGTACAAGGAAACTATGGGAATACAGTAGACTTTGGGTGGTAGTCAAGTCTTTTAAAGCTTTGAAATTCCATTCTCTTTGCACGGTTAACATAGAAAACATTGAATAACGATGTTCCATTTGACAGAAGTATAAGTTGTCTAAAACTCACACAAATAGCAAAGCATATCTCTGAAATGGTTCACTCTGAAAAAAAAAATGTGTGTAGACATACATTGTATATTTTAGGAAAATCTGCATTTTTTATAGTAAGATTTGTTCTAGTGAGTGAGTGAGTGTGTTGGGTTTAAGGGCCCGTCGACAACTTGGTCATTAGGGCCCCGAGTCCAAAAGTAAAATTACGTACGGCCAAGTGTTAAAACATCACCCATTAAAAACTAAAAATCTAAGGTTAAAATAGATAAAAACAGCTAAACAACTATTAAAACGTCTCATTTAAAATGCTAAAAACAGAAACTTAAAATTGCTACAAAGTAAAAAGCACTAAAACGTTAAAGAAAAAAAAAATACGGCAATCTAAAAGGCTAAAATCTCTGAAATAAAATAACCTTACACTTGCTTCATAAAATAAATTGTGAAACAAAACCGCAGCACTGTATTTACAGATACTGGGTCGTTGCCTAAAACTGACGACAGTGTAAGGCCCAGGCCAACGGACTGGCGCTCACAAGCGTATCGCGGACAATCAAGAAGGACATGTGCGACGGAGATTGGAATATTACACGTCGTACAGACAGGCTCCGGATCACCACGCAAAAGGTGTCCATGCGTGGCTCGGGTATGGCCTATCCTCAGGCGGGTTAAAACCACTTCTTCCCTCCTGGAATTCCTGCAGCTGGTATTCCAGGGTTGTACCGTGTCCTTGATTGTCCGTAACTGAGTGCCAGATAACGCTTCCCAAGATTCCTGCCAGAGAGCAAATAGATGGCGACAGAAATATTTCTGCACATGTATATAGGGGAGCGTACGGGTGGAATACTCCGGAAGGCGACATGCAGACTTTGCAGCCGCATCCGCCGCCTCGTTGCCCGGAATACCCAAATGGCCTGGGATCCACGTAAAAACAAACTGGTATCCGCGAGACAGTAGCTGAGAAATCAACGTCTGGATTTTAACAACCAATGCCGAGGTGCCGATAAACTGTTGCAGGGCCTGGAGAGCGCTAAAAGAATCGCAACAAACGATAAAACTTCGAGGACCTGAACTGGTGATAAAAAGGAGGAAATAAAATATGGCAAACAACTCGGCGGTAAATACTGAACTGGCGTCCGGTAGGCGGTACGTATGAGCGTCACCGTTGTATATAAAGGCGCAACCCGTCGCACTACCCATCTGTGAGCCATCGGTAAATACCGGACAGGAAGTCCGGTATCGCCCCAGTAGTTCCGTGAATAGTTGGCGAAACACGGAATGAGGGGTAGCTATCTTAACACAGCCCGACAGCTCCAGGTCAAAGCGTGCGCGCTGGAGTTGCCAGGGAGGACATCGGCCATGTGAATGCCGCTCTACGGCTGGCAGTCGAAGGGCATGTGCAGGAAGCAGTTCACGAAACCGGATACCACTTGGACGGGAGATGGTTGTATTTCGCATATAACGGTGCGCGAGGTCTGGACGCAACACGGGTGGAAACGAAGGGTGACCTGGATGGGCGGCCAGCCTTATCACGTAAGAACAAAGTAAAAAAGAGCGTCGAACAGACAGTGGAGGTTCGCCAGAATCAGCATACAGACAATCGATTCTGCTGGTGCGGAAAGCCCCAGTAGCGAGATGGATACCACTGTGATGTACTGTGTCTAAAAGCCGGAGTTTAGACGCAGACGCCGCGCCATAAATAAAACAGCCGTAGTCTAATTTGGACCGAACCAGAGAGCCATACAACCTCAACATGACGGTGCGATCGCCGCCCCAAGATGCCCCAGATAAGACCCTGAGTACCCGAAGCGAAGAATTGCAGGAAGCACAAAGATGGCGGATATGGTGCTCCCATGTGAGTTTGCTGTCGAGGTGTAGGCCCAAGAACTTAAGGTGCGGTACAAAAGGAAGACGTGTGTCGCGCAGATGAAGATCAGGAGGAGGGTGTACTCCTCGCAGTCGGTGAAAGTGAAGACACTGTGTTTTCGTAGGGGACAGCCGAAAGCCGGTGCATAAAGCCCACTCGGTGATGGAGGTTATGGTCAGCTGCAGTTGACGCTCGATGTGCTCCAAACTATAAGAGCGATAGTAGATCGCAAAGTCGTCAACATACAGCGACATCGGGATACCGCTACGAACAACACTAGTGATGCCATTAATGGCAACTGCAAAAAGTGTGACACTGAGGATGGATCCCTGGGGTACACCATTCTCCTGGATCTTCTCTTGAGACAGCGTGTTGCCTATACGGACACGAAAACGGCGAATGAGTAAAAAGTTAAAAAGAAAAACGGCTAAGTGACCGCGCAAACCATATCCGTGTAGAGTACGGAGAATGCCATAGCGCCAAGTAGTATCCTAGGCCTTCTCCAGGTCAAAGAAGACACCCACGACATGCTGCTTCAGGAGAAACGCATTCTGTATGTATGCCTCCATGCGCGTCAGGTTGTCGACACTGGAGCGATAGCGACGAAATCCGCACTGAACATTGCTCAGCAGGTTATTCGTCTCTAGCCACCACACTAAGCGAGTGTTAATCATCCGTTCCAAGGTCTTGCAGACGACACTGGTCAGGCAAATAGGACGGTAGCTAGAGGGAAGTGTCCGGTCTTTTCCTGGTCGAGGGATACCCTCTCGCCAGGAAGACGGAAAAACCTGCTGATGCCAGATGCGGTTATACATGCTCAACATGAAGGAAAGAGCTGCAGGTGGAAGATGAAGCAGCATTTGGCGGTGGATGTCATCAGGACCGGGAGAAGAATTCTTTGCTAGGGACAAGGAATGCCCCAGCTCCGCTTCGGTAAATGGTGCGTTGTACGGTTCACTTTGGGCACTGTTAAAACTAAGACCTATCTGCTCCGCAGATTCCTTGATAGCTAAAAACGCTCTATCATAGCTTTGGGTTTGGCTAGTACAGGCGAAACACTCGGCAAGGGCGTCGGCGATGTCCTGCTCGCTGGTGTAACGGGAGCCCTGTACGGCAAGGCCGGGGATGATCGTCCGGCGACACTTGCCGTACATTCGCCGAACAGCAGTCCACACCTTTTGCGCCGAACTTCGACGGGAAAGAGAAGATACATACTTTTCCCACGATTTGCGTTTTGCGTCTCGAAGTATAAATCTCGCCCTAGCACGAGCACGCTTAAAAGCGACAAAGTTCGCCTGCGTAGAATGTAATGTAAAGATACGCAATGCGCGCTTGCGTGCTTTAGTAGCCAAACGGCATTCCTCGGACCACCAAGGCACAGGAACGTGACGAGGTGTAGTGGAACCACGAGGAATGCTGGAATCCGCTGCACGAAGGATAGAGCAAGTAAAATACTCCACCATGTCGTCAATGGTGGTAAAACCATCGTCGGTAAGGTGAATGAGGGAAAGAAACTTCCCCCAGTCAGCCTTGGAAATAATCCAGTGAGAAAAGCGTGTTGGCACAGAATTGTGGCCCGATAGGCGAATGCTAATGGGGTTATGATCACTGCCAAATAAGTGGGAAAGTACCGACCAGTCAAGTAGAGGTACCAGTGACGGGCTGCTAAAAGAAACGTCAAGCGCGGAGTGTGTACCATAGGCAGATGATAAGTAAGTAGGCACGCCAGTGTTTAATATGACTAGGCCGGACATATGGCAAACGTCTGCTACAAGGCACCCACGGGCATCGTCAGTGTCGGAGCCCCAATGAGGGTGCTTGGCATTCAGATCACCGAGAAAGATGAGCGGTGGCGGAATCTGTGCCAAGAGAGCCCGAAGATCGTTCGTGTGTACGACACTGACCGGTGGCAGATACACATTGCAAAGGGAGAAACAGAGGCTCTGCAGCTTCACACGCACCGCTACAGCTTGTAGCGGCGTGTTGAGTGGCACACTGGTGGCAGAGATATCATGCGCCACCAGAATAGCAACACCCCCGCTTGCTCGCCTATCAACTGTAGAGTCATGTCTAAATGCCGAAAAACCACGAAGTTGTAATGCGTGGTTAGGGTGCAAGTGCGTTTCTTGTAGACAGACGATTGATGGAGAGCGTTGCGAAACGAGATGCTGTATGTCCGGAACACGTGCCCGGAACCCATTAACATTCCACTGGATTATTTCCATGGTAAAGAAGAATTAGGGATTCGTCTTCATCTTTTTATTTTTCATCTTTACCTTAACCGACTTCGGACGGGGTAGGTTAAATTCGCCATCGTCTGGTGACTCCGCCGACGTCCGGGAGTCTGAAGATCCCCGGTGGCTCGCTGAACGAGAGCGGGAGCGGGACTTCATGGACGATGTGCGGCTGGTGGCGCGACCAGTAGGCCTAGAATAATGGCTGTCAACAGGCTGGCTGCGGCTAGTTGCCTTGTGAGCTGGTGTCTGCACGGCTATAGATGTAGTAGCAGGTGCAGCTGTGGCACGAGACAGTGAAGGGGTATTCGCAGGTAGGTCAGTCTGTGTAGAAGCATCTGACACAGGAACGTGCTGGATCGCTACGCTGCTGGCAGGAGCGCGTCGGGCAGCCAAGGCATAACCTGTGGTGGTAGCAGGTTTCAGCTGCTCAAAGCGACGACGCGCTTCTGGAAACGTGAGATGTTCTTTCACGCGCAATTCTTGTATAAACTTCTCATCCAGGAACTTCGCACACTGACGCGAGCTGGATGGATGGTTCCCTTCACAGTTCACACAGAGACGATCCCGTGTACATGTCCGGTCCTCATGGGCTGCTAAACCACAGCGCTCACATATAGCAGGATTATTACATAAGGTCTTAGTATGGCCGAACCGTTGGCACCTAAAACAACGCATGGGGTTCGGCACATACTGGCGTACGGCGGCACGTTCGTAGCCACAAAAGATATAATCGGGCAATTTAGTTCCTCTGAACGTCAGAAACACCGTACGCAAAGGTACATCCTTGCCATCCTGCTTTCGGGTAAGACGGTAAGCCTGACACACACGCTGGTCGGAGAGGCAGGTGGTAATCTCATCGTTCGACAGATTGTCCAGACTGGAGGTGGTGACAACTCCCCTACATGTGTTGAGCGATTTGTGTGGGGCTACGCGAATTGGGTAGGATCCCAACAAACTCGCCTTTAATAGTTTCTGGGTCTGGTCTGCCGTGTTGGTTTCAATCAACAGCGTACCGTCTCGAACTCTGGTCGCGTTCTTAACCGGGCCACATATTCTGTTGACTTCTCGTTTTATGTGAAATGGGCTAAGGTCCTTTATCGTTTTCCCGTCACATGCCAAAGTCAAGACTAAGAAAGGGTCAAAGGAAGAGGGGTTGCGTGGAGACATGATTATTTGGACCCCCATCCGGAACCGTCGGCGTCAGCCTGCCATCCGGGGGTCAAAGGATAAAAGACACCAAAATCTCCACGGTCTGTGCCGCCATGGAGACCCCTCCATGACTGATCTCAAAGCGTACTTCAGAGGCTTCACTGCTTGTCCGCATGGGTAAACCGTTCACCACGTGACACCCCGGTTTTATGCCCCCACCACAGGAATAACCGCCTGTGGCTCCCCGCTTTAGCACACGCTGCCTCAACGGAGTCAGCGTGGATTCAGGGGACTTCGGGTTGTTTACACCGGGGTTCGGTCAGCGGTAACACGTCCGGCCGGTGATACTAACCCGACGGCACGCGGCCGTCGGGAGATTAACACCGGCCGTGCCGTCAAGGAGCTACGTGGGTGTACAAGACGTGTGGACGGGCTCCGCACCTAAGGCTACACATGGGGGCAGTGTGAAGGGTCCGCCTAACCTTCGCGCCTGAGACCTCCGAAGAGCACACAAGTCGGGGGCCGCGCCGAAAACCGTGGGACACGACCACGGAGATAGGAAAGATCCCTGCTGGTGAGACAGGAGTTATAAATCTAGGAACTTACAAACTAATAATCAGAATAAACCTAGAAGAGGAAGAGGGTGATATAAAAAGCAACATAAAACGCTGCACGTGGCACACTTAATGAAGGTGGAGGGGGTGAAATGATTGTGAGTGGCTCGGGGCCCCGGGTGCGCCATACCCGGACCTACCGTAGCAGGTTCCCCTGGGGGAGTTTGATTTCGGAGTCCTCTTCTCCTAGACGAGTTGTCGACCAAGACTACCGAGCCTCATCTACCCGTTTGGAATGTTCTTAGCTTCCCCTCACCTCTTGCCTACCAGTGGTCAAACAGACACACTTAGTAGGCCGTCTGGATCGGGTACTGAGACCTCCGCCAAGGCAAGGCGACGCTCCTTCGGAGAGGGATTTGTTCTATCTCTTATGGTTTAACAGTTATGCAAAAGTCATCCAGAGTAAATACGACTACAGGGGCTACAGCCAGAAAATTCAACATATACATTTTATTTGTCACAAAAATATCTCAAACATATGGCGTTTTAATCAAAATTGTTAGAGCCATTTTCAAGGAAATAAAAATGTTCGAAAAGTTTTCCATCTAAAGGGTAGTTTAGGGTGAAGCAATTTTCTTCAAAATTATCATGTCACATCCTTAAAAGACATTGAAGTTAATACCAACTTTGGTTTTTAACTGAGTTTTTGATTTTGAGTTATGCTGTCCATAGACTGGCAGGCAGACAGACACATAGTCAGACGGGCGGACGGACGGACGGACGGACGGACGGACGGACAGACAGACAAACAGACAGACAGACAGGCAGACAGACAGATGATACACACACAGACCTTTTTCTAAAAGTTCTTCTTTTGGATTCAGGGGGCCTCTAAACATATATTTTCGGTGAAATCTTGATATAAAATATTTGGGTAGAACACAATACTTCCTCTACTATACGTAGTAGAGAAAGTAAAAAATTGATTACGAAATGCCCTTATTGAGAGAAACATCGCTTGACTTGATTCTAGAAGCTTAAATCTTGTATAACTCTGAAAAAGCTGCTTTAGATAGAATAAACGGAGAATGTGGTTATCTTCTCTGATATTTAAGCTAATAACGTCCAGCTAAATGTATATTCCCTCCTGTTGTTAAGGAGAATGAGAGCAGCAGGCGCGGCTCCTCAGGGTAGACAGGGTAGGCATTGCCTGCCCTACCGTAATACATAAACAAATAATGTTTAGCTATGATTCTGCATTTTATCATTTGAACCGTCATTTTTCCTAAATTGTAGTTCAAGCAAAGTTTTCTCGGTTATAATAACCAGCGCATGGTCAAATCCTGGAATCTTAATTCCGATTCCTCAAAAGTCCGCTGCGTGTTTGAAACGCGCCACAAAAATGACACGTATGGAACCTGCGTACTGGAGAGCAGGCTAGCTTAACCTCTGCCGGCGCGGCCCCCTTTTCTCAGCACGAGACCCTTGAACAAGGATAAGGAAATTTCCCGTCTTTATACGCACTCCGAGGATGCGTAGACGCGTCTGCTAGCACTCCGTAGCCCGAGCCGGCTTAAATCCGAATTTATGCGACTTCTTCCGAACAGCCATACCCCACGAACGAAGATCTCTGAGATCGGAATCGCGGAATCGTTTCTTTGTCATTTTGTGCTAGTATTATTGTGCATTGTGGTTTTGTTTTATGTGTTGATGGGAAATAAATACCTTTTGCCTGTAAATACTTGCAAATTAGGAGGTTGTTTTTGTATGTTACTGTGTTGTAATACCAGTATGACTGACTTAATTAGTGAACTATTACAAAGTCCCTCTTCGTGACGCACTGACATTGAACAGAGGAGTGATTTAGCTATAGGGTGGCCTGCTCCATTGTTAAATTGGTCGATAAACAAAGTGCCAGGAAATTTACTCCATTGCGGTATCAGTCGCATAGTTGACTGACAAACTCTGAAGTTAAAGTTAAACTTTATTGCTGGCCGTGCCTCATGTCTACTAAAGAAGGAGCCTGGAACTGTGACGGCTATTCTGATCTAAAAAAAATATCAAAAGTCATCCAAAGACATGAGAATGAAAAAGAACATATTTTTAATTCCGTGAATCTAAAGAGGCTAAAAGAATATCTGTCTAATTTCAGCGATGCTGTCTGAACATGAGAAAATTTCAAAGCAACAATATAACAAAAGGGTTGAAAAAACGGAAATTATGAAGAGGCTAATTGATGCAGCCGAACTGTTGTGTAGACAAGAATTACCATTTGGTGGGCACGACGAAAGTGATATGTGATTAAATAGGGGAATTTATATTGAAACTTCAGCGATTTTTCCGTCACAACGAAGAATTGCGTCACTACTGGGATGAATTAGGAAAAACTTTGACCGGCCTCCCTAAAACAATTCAAAATGATCTAATTGATTGCATTTTTGGAGAGATTGTGAAAATAATAAATACTGATGTCAAAGAAGCTGCATTCTTTTCAGTTCAATGCGAAGCAGCACATCTCTCCAATCACAATGTAATCACCAGGTACTCTATGTAAATTATCCGTTAATTATGTAACTGTATGCTCCCTTAGAGTCTTAATTAAACGACTCCTTTCGTATTAGAAATTTCTCGTGTTCGATTAAGAGAGAATGAGCCCTTTTCGACAATTCCTGGTACCGATTTAAGCTCTACAATCTATAAGAAGGTTTGCGACATATAAGCACCACAATGCGACAAATGTGTCGGAAATCTCGCAATTATGACATATTGTAAAGTATGTAGATAATTTGGGAACAGCACAAGATACATTCCTTGGCTTTCACCACGTTAGTTCAAGGATAACCACTGTAGATTTGTGCACCTTATTACTTGAAGTTCTAAAGGAATATAATATTTAAGATAAGTTAATTGGTCAGTGCTATGATGGGGCTAGCGTAATCACTGGTGAGATTTCAGGACTGCAAACCCTTGTAAAAAAACATGCTCCAAAAGCTCTGTTCACACACTGTTGCGCCCATAGACTTGATCTTGTACTACAAAATGGGACTAAATGTATAAAAGATGCATGTCTTTTCTTTTCTAATCTAGTCTTATGGCATTTCCTGCTTATTTTCATAAGTGGTCTGAACGTACAGCAGTTTTAGATAGGGCAGTAGGAAAAAGGATACCGACGGCCTGCAATGTACGTTGAAACTGTAATGCCAAAATTCTCGAGACCGTATTCTGCGAAAGAGATAAATTAATGTATGCCTGTAGTGAAATTGAAGATGATCCCATTTCTAATCCTGAATCAATAATTAATGGAGCTATAGGACTAAAGAATTACCCCCAAAGTTCTAAGTTCATGTTTTTGTTAAATGTTTATAAAGACATATTTTCAATGACTGAAATTCTTTTCGACATATTGCAGAAGAGGTCGTTGGATATACAATATTGTTTCTCAGCACTACAAAAGCAAATAAAGAAACTTGAGGAAATGAGGAGTGAGAAAAAAGCTGAAGAATACATCAGCATATTAAATGATATAAAAAATCTAAAAATGGCAATTTTCACCTCAAATAGAAACGCAGTACAAAACCGACAGCTTTATTTCGAAATTTTGGATAGCATTATTCTACAATTACAGACAAGGTTCACAGACATATATAAGTTAGAATTTCTCCTGTTGGTAGAGTCTTCTAAACTTAAGGAATTCAAAAATTGTTTTCTAACCAATGAGCTGACCTCTTTAATAAAAATAATAATTGTTGATAATAATTACTATTAATTATTATTTTTATTATTCATCATGGTTACAGTTATCATCATGATTATCATCATCATCATCATCACACTTTGCCTACCCTAAAATTTTGACTTCGAGCCGCCACTGGAGAGCAGAAGAAGGAAGATGAAGGTAGGGGATGAGGAGAAGAAGATCAAGAAGGAGAGGAGGAAGAAGAACAAGAAGGGATTTCCATTAATATTTAAGCTAGAGTTGAATTAACATAAATTGGGTATCTTGACAGTTGCTTTCTTGACATGTGCGTTCCCGCTACGCCACATGCAAACCAAGCAACGTTGCCGATCCGTTGGTTCTCGTTCCCTAGCCAAGCGCAAGAGGAGACGTGAACCTTTCTGCTTCAACTTACAATGAATAACTATAAATAGATTAAAACTGTGCTTTGACCAATCAAGTAAATTTGATGTAATGCACATACATGTAGGTATAGGTAAAACTCCTCTTCTCAAAATAAAGATATGGCATGAAGTACGCCTGTAAGCTTTTAGATGGTGTTAATTTTTTATGCTGTGTAAGAATAAATGCATATCCCATTCTATTTAATACCTTTAAGAATAGGTGCATATTCCATTTTATTTAATACCTTTAAGAATAAGCACATACCCCATTCTATTTAATACCTCTATAAATGCTGCCACATGATTATTTAAATGTCTGTGCCAGTATTATGCATGTTATACTATACCTCATAGACTAAAGATGTCGTTTATCCAGTCCAATCCAATAGAAAGCTTGTGCTAAACCAACTGTGGCTTAAATTCCTGGCTTGGGTGCATTAAACGTTACACATGACGATGATGATGATCATGATCATGATCATGATGGTGATGAAGGTGCTGATTTGATGAGGACGACGACGATGATGATGATGATGATGGTGGTGGTGGCGGCGGCGGCGGCGGTGGCGGTGGCCGTGGCGGTGGCGGTGGTGGTGGTGGTGACAAGGACGATGACGATGATGATGATGTTTAAGAATTTTAGGAGTGCACCTTTATATATAAGCTCTTTGGAAAGATACCACAGTGTCAAGTTTTGTTTCTAGTTGCCATGCACCTTTTTCCCTTTTTGGGTACATTTATCTCTTTTTCCCGCAATCATGCCCATAATCTTTTAAGTTTCCTTCCATTTTACTATATGTGATTTTAATCAATATAAAATATTTAACTTTTAATTAACATCTCCTGAGCTTGCTGTGAACATGTGAAGAGTAAGCCTCTTTCAGTAAATGCTGCACGGGAGTTGAAAGTACACCTACATCAATGGAACATAATTGTGTATGACAAATCCTCTTTCTCTTGCTTTGCCACTATAAAGCAGCCCACAATAATGCAACTGACAATGACTCATTGTGAATGCGTAGACTTCCGCGGTCTGTGTCGTGGTTATTCTTGGCTTCCGGTGAAGGCCGCGTCCTCTTATGGTTTGTTGCCGACGTTTCTCCCATCTTTTCGTGGGCTTCTTCCGGGCTCAAGTGCGCTCACTGTTTTTTTTTTTTTTTTTTTTTTTTTTTTTTTGTGGTGGGGAAAAAGGCTACTTACGCCCTAACCGCATGCAAGCATGCGAGTGTAAGACTCCTACCCGGGCTTCGAACCCGGGCAGCCTACTCACTAAAAAACCCCACCGGAAGTATTGAGGTCAAAACCTCATTGCTGCAGTACCGCATAGATGCACCTGCGCATTCTGTGGTGATAAATGAATGCTGCCTGCCAGTGGCAGTAACAGCGAGTGAAATTACTGAAGTGCCAGAGGACAAACATGACCTAAGCCCTGAGTGCCCCCCTGGTAGCAAGTGATGGTGAATGTTATGAGTGATGAACTCTGTAGTGGTGGTGGATGATGTCGTTGATCAGTCATGGTGTCAGTTGAATTTGTTGGTGCATTTCATATGCCGACATAGTGCGTCACAGCCACGGCCATTATGTTGTCGAAGAGGAACTGGTGTAGGTGAAGAGTCTGCATCTGTTGTGGCTATTGGTGTGGTGTGGCTATGTTGGACTTCTGTGGAGGCTGAGTGACTGCAAATTCTGTTGATGACGTCTGTAAGTGTGGAGATGGCCTCCTCCAGGGTGGCCAGGCGGGAGCTGATGATGAGGATCTGTAAGTGGAGATTCTGTACTGCATCCAGCCAGGCACGGTCCAGGGAAGGGGCGGCTGGGGCAACTTCTTCTCTTGGTGCAGGTATTGCTGATGGTGATGTGCTCTGCGCTGGTTGTTGGTCTGATGGAGCTGGCTGTGGAGCAGTGTGCGCCACTGGTGTGGGTCTCTGCTGTGCTCGGCGGAGATGTGATGGTGATGTGCTCTGCGCTGGTTGTTGGTCTGATGGAGCTGGCTGTGGAGCAGTGTGCGCCACTGGTGTGGGTCTTTGCTGGGCTCGGCGGGGATGGAGAGGGCACTGTGCCTGACCTGTATAATGACCAAAGCCATTACAGGTGGTGCAGTACCTACGGCGGCGTCGAAGGTCGTGCCCTGTGCACTGTGCTGTAAGGGCCCGGGAGCCGCAGTAGTGGCACCTGGGGCCGGCTGTGCAAGTGTCGGCCGTGTGGCCGTACTGGCAACAGCAGCGACAGGGGACCAGACGACCGGTTCGGCTGGGCTCAACACGCAGGCGCTGGCCAAATAAGGACAGTCCCACGGCTAGGGCCGCTTCTCGGTCGCCCAGGTCCCGAAATTCCAGCCGAACCATCGATGTTGGGCCACGATCAGTGATGATCCGTGAGGCCCTGCTGACTGAGTTCCAGTGTTGCCTGGCGGCGGTCAGTAGGTAGCGGCACGGGAAGTCCCGAGGCACCCCGCATACCACTGCACTGTGTCGCCAGGCCTGCGCTGTGGGTGGTGGCGGTGTCTGCGTCGGCTGGTGGTACTGGGTTTGGCTCGGCGGTGGTGTAGGGTGGAGCAGCTGAAGGAATGGTGGTGGCGACGTTGTTTGTTGCTGAAAGAGTGTCTGCGATGGCGTTAATTCGTCGTTCTGGAGGTCGATCAGCTGCCCTAAGGAAATGGGCGATGGCGCTGGTTGCCTGTGCTGTGGCGACGGCGGCGTCCGCGATGAATGAGGTGTTGGCGGCGCGGGCATAAGCACCACAGCGACTGCTCGGGTCGAGCAGCGAGCCGCGATTGGCGACTGGTGTGGAGATGCTGATATTTGCTCCTGCTGAAGAGTGGGACTTCTAAGCTCTAATGGTGAAACAGCCTGGGCCACGGCAAGAGGCTTCGGTGCGGCTTTGCTGGACTTCCGAGTCGCGCGTTTCTTACATCCCATGGTGGTCGGTTCCTGTCGTGGCCTCGAAAAACGCTTAAGAAAAAAAAGCTCTCTGCGCTCACTGTCTGCTTTCTGTTGCTTATATACCATGTTGAGAGGGCGACTCCGCCCCTCCTCTCTGATTGGCTGATCATCGACCATTGGTTGCGGGTGTTGTCTGGGGCTTGCTCGACCAATTGTAGATCTTTCTTTCAGTAGGCTCTTCCAGGTGTCGTGGAGCTGTTTCCCATCGTCTCTGTTCATGTTGTTTTTTTCTTTAAAAATTTCAATGCTTTCCCTTATCAATCTATGGGTAAATTTGTTGCAACTTGCTATGAGTTCGGTGTTATCAAAATCTACGTGGTGACGGGTTGTGATGGCGTGTTCAGTTATGGCGGATTTTTCTGGTTGGTTTAACTTGAAGCTTCGGATGTGTTCTTTCTTGCGTGTTAATACTGATCTGCCGGTTTGGCCAACATATGTCTTACCACATTCACATGTGATTCTGTAGATTCCAGGGTTAAGGAGATGGTCACTGGTATCTTTAACTGGACGGAGGAATGATCTGATCTTCTTATTGGCCGTGAATCTTGTTCTGATGTTGTAGTCTCTCAGGATACTGGATATTCTGTCTGTTACGCCTCGTATATAAGGTATACTAGTCCATTTTGTGTCTGATTTTTTGAGATCATTTTTGTCATTGTTGTTGGTGTTATTTTGTATCCTTCTGATTTCTCTATAGGAATAACCATTAGCCCTAAGAGTGCGGTGTAGATGTTTCAGTTCGTCACCAATTAGCAATGGATCGCATATGCGTTTCGCTCGTTGGAATAGTCCACTTATCATTCCTCTTTTTACGGAAGGTGGATGATGAGACATTGCATCCAGATATCTGTCTGTGTGGGTAGGTTTTCTATAGACTGAACAAAGAAATTTATTATCGGTGTCACGTTGCACCTGGACATCTAGGAATGGAAGACTGCCTCTGTCCTCTATTTCCATGGTGAACTTTATGTTCGGATGTAGACTGTTGAGATGTTGAAGAAAGCTATCTATAGTGTTTCTGCCATGTGGCCAGACCACAAATGTGTCATCCACGTATCTGAGCCATAGTGCTGGTTTGAGATGGAATGTGTCTATTGCTGTGTTTTCGAAGTCTTCCATAAAGATATTGGCTACCACAGGTGAAAGTGGAGAGCCCATTGCTGCACCTTCGATCTGTTTGAAGAGGTTTTCTCTATAGCTAAAATATGTTGACGTTAAGCAGTGCTGAATTAGACTTAACCAATCGGGAGGAAATCCGTCGTTTTGAATCCTGTCTTCAATTACTCAACAAAGCCAAACCACCAAGGAGCAATATTACACACGCAGAAGGCAAGTCTCTCCGTGAAATCACAAGAAATCCGGACATTACAATCCTACCGGCCGACAAAGGTAACGCTACAGTCATAATGAATACCAGTGACTACAACGAGAAAATGCTCCATCTGTTGAATGATCCCACTTATAACCACATCAAAGAGAACCCGACGTCCTCTCTGGAAAGGAAGACAGCACTTCTGATCAGAAGCTCTTCAATTCCTAAAGACAGGCAAAAGCAGTTGATCCCACACGACTCACGTACACCCTCAATATATGGTCTTCCAAAAATCCATAAAGAGGATACACCACTGAGACCCATAGTCAGTGTGATTGGTTCTCCCACGCATTTAATGGACAGATTTCTAGCGAATAAGCTACAGAACCTGGTGGGAAAAACTGAGTCCCTTGTCCGTGATTCCGCACATTTTGTAGAAATTCTCAAGAAATTTCCACTTAAACGCGACCACATAATGATCAGTTTCGATGTGCAGTCACTGTTTACAAAAATCCTGATTAAGGATGCATTAAAAGTAATGACTCATTGTCATTGTATATCATTCCATCCTTTCAATTTCACCAGCATCAGTAGCCCACTGTTTGTGAATGTGAGTTTGTTACTATGACAGACGTCATCTGTTTGCGTAATTTCCAAGGTCAAGCAGAGACAGCAGTAACTGTACACACATGGTTCCAAGAATTGACTCTGGGTTCTGCTCGAAGCTACTGGAAGTCATCGAGACTGCAGTTCCAGCATGAATGAGAACTTTCTGGTAATTGTCGCGGTGTTATATAAGAGTGTGGACAGCAAGTTGTATAGCAGTAACATTGAGTTAGCAAGTGAATTGTTGTTAATCCTTTCTTACATTACTAAACATGTATATTACTAGATTTTGCCATGCCAAAGGTGTCCAGTGCTCGACTTATTGTTCTGGCTCAGGAATTCAAACAAGATTTCATAGACACAGATGGAACTGTTATTTGATGTACTATTTGCAATTCAGGAATTTCGTTAGATGAAAAACACCAGCAAGATTGCATCAAACAGTACATTTCCATCTCTAAGCATCAAATGAACAAGACTCTTCAGGCAAACCAAATGCGGCAATCTCTATTATGAAATGCGTTTCAACAGAGTTCTTCAAAACCAAAATTTTAAGGAAATCAACATTGAGTTTTATGCAGCTCTTACACAAGCAGAAATCCCTCTCAATAAGGTGAACCATCCAGCCTTCAAGGGATTTCTTGAAAATACATAAAGATGTCAATGCCGAATGACAGTACTTCAAGAAAAAACTACATGGAGTCTGTTTACCATTAAACCACACAAAGAATCAAGTAGAAAGTATCTGATTGTGATGTGGGAATCATTTTAGATGAAACCATAGACTCAATGGATTGATATGTCTGGAACATTTTAGTTTTTTCCTTAGCAGGGGAGGAAGCTAAGCCCATGTTATTAAAAATATATGAGCTGCAGAAAGTCAACGCCAGTACAGTAATGCAATCAGTTATGGACTTTTGTCAAAAACTCTGGCCTGCTGGAATCAAGTTTCAGCTGTTAACCAATTAAAGTCTTTATTTCCTAAGTTGAAGCATATGACATGCTTGGTTCATGCCCTTCACAGGGTTTGTGAATCCATAAGGAATGAATACGATATTGCAAATCAGTTCATCTCTGCCCTGAAGAAGATTGTGCTGAAAGCTCCGAATTGAGTTGTGGTCTGCAAGGAAACCACTGGCCTGCCCCTTCAAAATTTCCCAGTCATTACTCGGTGGTGATCTTGGATTGAGTGTGCTGCTATGTTGTATGAGAATTTTTACAAAATTAAACAGTTAGTGCTTTCTTTGGATCCAGCCAACACAGGTGCAATTTCCAACTTCTGTTGCCTGAGAAAATTCATAATTTGCAGACAGAACTGTGTTGTGTCCATAGTCCTAATATTACAGATTAAATGGACTACAGTGTTGTGGTAGACCAGAGGTTATCTGTTTGTGTTTGCCCTGGATTCAGTTCCCTTCGACCACTGTGTGCTTTACTACAAATTTCCTACACCGATGTAATGTAGCTATTTCTGCAGAGATTTACTTCAGTTAAAATAAACTCTCCTAAGAATAACCACTAATACACGATAGAGAGGAGAGAAATTAATGTGAATGTTAAAAAAAATAAAACATTTAAGAAAAGGTCTGTGTGTGTGTTTACAGCATAAATAAAAAAACAAAGTCTCGGTTAAGTACCAAATATGGTATTTAACTTCAGCATCTTCCAAGAATTCCATATGAAGATTCTGAAGAAAACCCCCACCCCACACTATGCTTCATATGGAACGCTTTTAAACTATTGTATGCTATAGGAAATGGCTCTAACAATTTTAATTAAAATGCAACAACTTTAATATATTTTTATTACAAATGAAATGCATATGTTAAATTTTCTGCAAATAGTCTCTCAAGTTCTCTTTATTCTGAAGAATTTTTGTGTAACTAGTAAACTGTAAGGAATACACAAAATATTACTATACAAAGAATGTTGTTGTTGACTAATGCTGGATTTCTAACAATGAAGTCATTAGCCCTCTTACTCTCCAATATTTTTCACTGATGGAAAGCTTTGTGATCACCACTCAGTCCACAGTGAGCTGGTATCCATTGGAAGACTAGGCGTTTTTGAAGTGCTGTTAGGTGGCTAAGGATTTTCCAACATTCTATGATTCTATGATTAGAAACTATTATAATTCTATAATAGTTTGGTTTTTTGGTGACAACTTGGAAGTAATTGCTATAATTGCTGCCCTGGAATCTGAGAGAATAACTGCTTGGTGAAAATGTGAGATTCTGTACAAAAGACTTTGTAGCGCCATTCGAATTGCTTCAATTTCTCCATCGAAGTTTGTACTCTCATAGCCTAAAGATTTGTAATAGGAAATGAGGTGGCACATGACTCCAGCCCCTGCTCCATCTCGGTTTGATATCAGTGTTCCATCAGTATAAATATGGAGCCATTCATGTTCCGGAAATCTAGTACTGATTGTCTCTATTGCCAATAATTTTTGAACACTAGTTGGAGTATCACTTTTCTTAACTTCTTCTGTCAGGTGTAAATAATATATGTGTAATGTTTGTATCAGATTGACTTTATATGTGAAGTTTTCCTTTGAATTAAGAAGGTATACATTCTTCTTGAGGTCTTGAATGTTGGAAAGAAAGCTCTCCTGAGTCTTTAGAGTATGTGTAAAATTTCTCTTGTTCCATGTATTGAATGGGAGTCTGATCAACTTTTCATGTTGAATAAGAGCTGCTTTTCTATTTCATATTCCATTTCATATTCATTTTTCTATTTCATTTTCAACTTCACTGCAGTAAGTAAATAATGGCTTTATATATACACTGTATGTTGTGTTAAGAGTTGCTCTAGAACATCCCCACTTCATTGCTGTTAGAAGTTTTAACACTGAAAGGCACCTTTCTGCTCTTTGTATTACATTTTCTATTTGTTTGGTCCATGTACATAAGTTTGGTATCAAATGTAGCTCCTAAATACTTTGCTTCCTTTGTTTCTGGTAATTGTTGACCCTCAAAATTTAGTTTCATTTTTAGTGGTTTTTTTCCTTAGTGAAAAAATTTGGTAGTTTGTTTTTGTTGTATGTCATTAAATTTTCTTTGGTCTAGTTTTGTAGGTTGGTTAATCACTGTTGAATGGTTACTTCTAGTTCTGTACTTTTGTTTTTTGGTTTTGAAGTCCACATTAAGTCACTGGCAAACAGTGCGCACTTCATTCCTGATCATTGTATTTCCTTTTGCAGATCATTAATAAACATATTAAAAAGTGTTGTGCTGAGCACTGCACCTTGTGGTAAGCCACAGTGTACTTGTTTATATTTAGATACATTCCTTCCATATCTGGTAGCAATAAAATGTTGAATTGGGAAACAACATAGCCATGAAAACATTGGACCTTGTATCCCTATCCTCAGAGGTCCTCATGTAGGGGATATGTGAATGGCAACCACAAGGTACCCAAGCTGAGCAGAACATTACTTTCACTTTCTGGTGTTTTGCTTCACTGTATCTTTTCCATCTGACCTCATGATCTTATCTTGGTCATCTCATGTTCTCTTCCGACCCTGATGCTATTAGGGTACCCAAGGGCTAGGAAGTCTTTATATTTCCAACCTTTCCATTACTCTAATTTTTCTCTAACCTCTTAACCCCTAACATGGTGAGGTGTCATGGCATGTAATGCATCCTCTGATTGATAATCAGAGACCCATAAACCAATGACATGTGTGGTTCTCCAGACATTTGGGGATACCAAAAGAGCAATGTGACTGCCAAAATGTAAAAATATGGTGTTCTCTAAAAAAGAGGACACTTTTACTGCTATATGGCTCTCTTATACAAAAAATGTAGATTTTGTTAAAGTGCACAATTTATGTTGAATATGGTTTCTTTTTCTGGAGATAACCATTTTCCAGGTATTTGTTTGAATTTTCTGATAATGATACTTTTCTCAAATAGGAAGTTGTTATATTTTTCTTCCTTGGCTATATAGAGAGAACAGAATTTCATAGTCATCATATAGAACCAGCTTTAAGACATTTGGCTATCACCCAAAGCCTACTATATTCTCATATTCCTCTTGTATCTACAAGAAAATTACCAATAAGATCACTTCTGCAAATGTTTATCTCTACTAACATGAAGAAGAAGAAGAAGAAGAAGAAGCAGAAGAAGAAGAAGCAGAAGAAGAAGAAGAAGAAGGAGGAGGAGAAGGACGAAGGACTGAGGACTGAGGACTGAGGACGGAGGACGGAGGACTGAGGGCAGAGGATGGAGGGTGGAGGACGGAGGACGGAGGACGAGAACGAGAAGAAGGAGGAGAAGGAGGAGAAGAAGCAGAAGGAGAAGAAGGAGATGGAGAAGAAGGAGAAGAAGGAGAAGAAGGAGATGGAGAAGAAGGAGATGAAGGAGATGAAGAAGAAGGAGATGAAGGAGATGAAGAAGGAGATGAAGGAGATGAAGAAGAAGGAGATGAAGAAGAAAATGAAGAAGATGAAGAAGAAGATGAAGAAGATGAAGAAGAAGATGAAGAGGATGCAGATGAAGAGGAAGATGAAGAAGAAGATGAAGAGGATGAAGATGAAGAAGAAGATGAAGAAGAAGGAGATGAAGAAGATGAAGAAGAAGATGAAGAAGATGAAGATGAAGAAGAAGATGAAGAAGAAGATGAAGAAGATGAAGATGAAGAAGCAGATTAAGAAGAAGATGAAGAAGAAGATGAAGAAGATGAAGATGAAGAAGATGAAGATGTAGAAGATGAAGAAGATGAAGAAGAGGAAGATGAAGAAGCAGATTAAGAAGAAGATGAAGATGAAGAAGAAGATGAAGGTGAAGAAGAAGATGAAGATGAAGAAGAAGTGTTTGTAAGAATAGTTAGTACAAGAGTAGAGAAAGTCATGTGAGTGCAACACATAGGATTTTTTAAATGATAAATTTGCTTATATCGAATTTTGGTGTTGTGTGGGGATGCAGGAACTAAAATCTGACATTAAATATAGTTCCTCTACCTGCAATAGATACAAGTGTCAGAGAAGATAGGAAAGATGAAGAACTGGGCCCAGTTTAAACTTGAAACAGAAACATGAGCTACTCTATATAACCAGGGCAGGTGTCTGACCAGATGGGTCCATGCTGGGCAGGGTTGCCAGCATTTAAAAGTAAAATTATTGTACCAGCCACCCAAATTCATAGATTTGGATTCAGAATTATCGTACATCATAAAGCAAATGCTACAACAATAAAAATATCAGTATAATACTTATGAAAATATAAGAGTAATGATGTTTATTATATCCACTTACAAGATTGATAACCTCAACAAATATTACAACTTTAGCACTTATGTTTCTCGCACTATTCATCTGAAAGATCTTCTTCCTCAACCGTTGCAGCATTGCACAAATTTGTTGTTGAGATAAACGTTAACATCTTCTCGGTGACTTGCAGATTTTAAGATCTACCACGTTCTTTCATAGAGACGACAAAATGAGTTCATTTACTGTATCTAGTGTCAATCTGTTTCTAACTTTGGTTTTTATTAAGCCCAGTTTAGAAAAAAAACCTCTTTCATAATAGCATGTATTCCGAGTTTTCTACATTGCTCATCAATTTTATTCTTCATTAAGATGATCAGACCTGGGCACACTGGCAATAAGAGGATAAAGGGTAGCAGGCTTAGTAGCTATGAGGTGGAGACAGACAATGAGGACAAAAGTGGCATTATTTGTAATTAGTTTCACTTCGCTGGAGTGACAAACCAGTGAAAATGATATTTCGGTGATATCGAACTATCATACATTCATGAGTTAAAACTGATAATAAAAGCTTTTAGAGTAGTCATGGGCATGGGAGGAGACGTAGTGATTGAACTTGCGTCACTCACCCCACATTTTCTTGCTGAGTGATTAAGGTTGTTTGATACAACACTTGCAGTGGTGGCTTCATTCCACCTGCATGTTAATAATAATTTCTACACTTTTATTACCTATTCTGCGTATATTAAACATATTTTGTATACAATAATTATTTCAGCCACCTACTCTAGTTAGGAAAATTACATAATCTTCAAGTTTATATCTTTCCTTTATCTTATGCACATGATATTCTTACTCTACTTTATGTTAACATATTAAATTGTGTCTCTTTCACAATAAGTAAAGCAGTAAAGTTCTGAGAGGTAGAACTGGAACTTGGAGGTTCAGTGGCACAGCTGGGATTTGAACCGCAGGCCTTCCGCTTGCCAGGCGGCTGCTCTGACCATTGAGCTGTTGTGACAGGCTGCCAGAGTGGCATTGGGTTCTCAAACCAGTTTGTGTTTTTCCTGGTAGACCGCGGAGGCGGTCTCGCATCGGAGGCGGGTTGCCCCAATGGTGACTTACTGTTGTGGGTGCTTTGTGTCCCAGGGTTGAATAACCTTCAGATGGTAACTATTATTTATTTATGCCAACAAACTTAATGTTGGTGTTTTTAAACACATAAGCCGTGTGTGGGCAAAGTTCGAGAGGTAGAACTAGAACTTAAAAATTCATTGCCACAACTGGGATTTGAACCACAGACCTGATTTAATCCTGGGACATGGGGTGCTTACGGTGGTGGGTCACCATTGGGGTGATTTGTCTCTGGTGTGAGGCTGCCTTTGTGGTTTGCCAGGGGGGGTGCGAGCTGGTTTGAGAATTTGATGCCGTTCTGGCGGTTTGTCACGGTGGCTCGGTGGTTGGAGCGGCTGCCTGGTGGGCGGGGGGTCTGTGGTTCGGGTCCCGGTTGTGGCGTTGAATTTTTGGGTTCTGGTTCTGCCTCTCAAACTTTGCCCACACACGGCTTGTGTGTTTAAAAACACCAACATTAAGTTTGTTACCATTTGACAGAAGTATAAGTTCTACAAAATTTACACAAATAATGAGAAAATCTACATTTAGCAAGATCTACATTTTTCTAGGAGTTATTTCCGGGCTGTTATGCCGTGGTCTGCTGGAGTTTAAGCATCCAGACAGTTTGTCCACAACTGCGGTGGACATCTTCAGTGGCGCAATCGTAGTCTCCTTGGAGAAGTTAATGTGGCATCTGAGGTGTGGACTGTGTGAGTTACTGTATTTATCCCTCAAGTGGCCTCCGCTGATTGGTCCAGATGGCGTACAGCAGGAGGGAGGGGACGTGCTTCACCCAAGGTTTTGTTTCCTAGTGATTGGTTCACTTGAATTTATCCTGTTTCTTGCCAAGTCACTTGTAGATTGTGCTTCTCGCATTTGCGAGCCACATTTATTATGACAAGAACTCTGCCACCTTGAACAAGCTTTATTAGATAATGGTTACTCAATCAAAGAAGTTAAGAGAGCCTGCCGTCCTGCCAGGACAAAACCTGCTTCACAAAAAACAGACAAGTCAGACCATAGTTTCATAGTTTCATCATAGTTTCATTGCCATACTTCCAGAGTGTCACCGATCGATAAATACAGTGGCTCAGACAGTCCACACCTCAATTGATTTGTTGTTATGACAATAGCATTCAGATATTGTGTTGCTTTAAGACACTTTCTCGTGACATCTGACGTCATGTTTCGCGTATTACAATTAATCTCAGGGGTTTCCATCTAGGGGATATGTGAATGGCAACCACAAGGTACCCAAGCTGAGCAGAACATTACTTCCACTTACTGGTGTTTTGCTCCTCACTGTAACTTTTCTACCTGACCTTACCTTGGTCATCTCTTGTTCTCTTCCGACCCCGATGCTATTAGGGTTCCTGAGGGCTAGGGAGTCTTTATTTTTCCAACCTCTCCATTTCTCTAATTTCTCTATGAAACCTTAACCCCTAACATGCTGACCTGTCATGGCATGTAATATGTCCTCTGATTGGTAATCAGAGGATATGGTCGGTGAATTTATTTTGATAATTCTCCCGGTCAGGTCGGTGAGACCCGTAAACCAACGACAGGTGTGGTCCTCCAGACATTCTGGGGGTTGTGAGAGAGTGATGTGACCGCCGAAACATAAAAATATGGTGCTCTCTAAAAAGCGGTTACATTTACTGCTAAGTCTCTTCAATATTTATATTGAAAAGTATTGGAGAGCAAGAGGATTAATGACTTCATTGTCAGAAATCCAGCATTAGCTAACAACAACATTCAAATTATCGTACACCCCCATAATTATCGTATGGGTTGACAACCATCGCACAAAGATTAAAATTATCGTATGCCCCCATAATTATCGTACAAGTTGGCAACCCTGATGCTGGGGCTGTAGATCAGCTCCTCATTTTTGGGCCTGTTTTCAAATCAGTTGCTGACCTTACACCCCACACAAATCCTATTTTACTAAATGTTCACTTTTCTGTGATAGTGGCAAACTATAAGAGATAGACAGAGACTTACTCTACAAAGACATATATAGAAATCATTAAAGCAATTTATAGATGAGAGTAATTTGTAAAGTAAGTTCCGATGTTTTATACATATCAAATCATCATAGATAGCTGCAAAAGGTTTGTTTTATTTAATTCCTTACAACTTTCTCTATTTTTACACGCTTTATATTAGCTTCACCTGCATGTATATATGTAACGGAATCTTTCGATGTAATTTTCACCCACTTAAAGTCACCTAATTGACTTGAAATTTGGCACACATGTCAAGCACTGATGACAATACAATCATTTATCCTAAGGTCCTAAATCAGGATCATCAGGATAAATAAAATTAATTAGCTAAATTTATCAATTTAACGGAATCTTTAGACGTAATTCTCACTAATTTACAGTCGTCTGACTTAAAACTTTGCATACATGTCAAGGACTGATGACAATATAATAGTATCATAACTTTAGCTTAAGGTACTTACCAGGGTCATTAGGACAACACAGAATCATCAAGATAAAAAGGGACTTAGGTAACTTTATCAAAGTAACTTTATTTTCAGCTAATTGAGTCGTCTGATAAACTTGAAAATTTGCACACATGTCAAGGACCAATGACAATGTAGCAATATCATGACCTTGTCTTGATGTCCTGTCCAGCATCAACAGGATGAAAAATTAACTTGGCTAAATTTAACAATGTAATGTAATTTCACCAACTTGAGACGTCTGATTGACTTGAATATTTGCACACATGTCAAGCATCGATGATAATATAATTAGGGCTAGGAAGTTCATGCATTTGCATGTTTTTTCATAGGAGTCAAAAATGTATGCTTTTACATTATGTGCACGAATTATGGAATTTTCAGTTATTTGGACATGATTTTATGGTGCATATAATTGCAAACAAAGAACCTGTTCAAAAACAGCTAGTAGAGTGTTTAGGAAGTAGGGTTACTGAATTTTCCTATGACTTGTGTCAAGCATTTTTAGCTGTTGATATTCTCTTGTTCAAAATTAATAATCGACATTTAAAAACTTTCTTGCTAAGTGCAACTTGACAACATGTGCCTGAAGAAAGTACACTGCATAAGACTTATGCAGAACATTGTTACAATAACGCATTGTCAAATATACAAAATGAATTAGCGGATCAGTTTGTGTGGTTGTCTGTTGATGAAACCCCTGATTCTGAGCGCCGTTCTATTGCTAATATAATCGTGGGGGCTCTAAATAATGAACAAAAGACTACATCTTATCTTCTTAATGTGGGCGAATTATCAGCCACTGACAATGTAACTATAACCCAGTTGGTGATGGACTCTTTGAAATTACTATGGCCACGTGGGATCAAATATGACTGGTTACTTTTATTTATTACTGATGAAGGTCCTTATATGGTAAAATCAGGACAAGCTCATAAAGGTATTTTTCCTAACTTAATTCATATAACTTGTTTGGCACATGCTCTTCATCGCATTTCTGAGACAATACGTAGTTCTCTCCCAATGGTAGATAGATTTGTGTCCAGTACAAAGAGAATTTTTGTTAAATCTCCTAAAAGAGTTAAGTTGTTTAGATCAACAGCACCTAATATCCGACTTTCTCCTGCACCGGTGTTAACTCGATGGAGAACATGGGTCAATGTAGTTTTATATTATGCTGAGAACATAGAAATAGTCAAAGAGGATGTTAAATCATTGGACTTGAAAGATGTTTCATCAATAGAAACTGTGCAAAATATTCTGTCAGACACTGGGTTGAAAGAGGATCTTAGTTTCATATCTGCCCATTTTTCTTTCTTACCAACAGCCATAACGGCATTGGAAGCTGTAGGATCTCCTTTGCATGAATCAATTACTGTCTTTAAAAAAACAATATGTGATCTAAGTTTGGTTCCTGGTAGGACAAAAAGTGGAAAAGAAAGTAAATTATGTAATTTCAAAAAAATTCTGGTTATAAATTTCAATAAATTCTGCGATATTTGAGACATCCTTGAAAGAAAACCATCGGTCACACCAAGAGACTTGACTCTCTCTGTGAAGCAGTTAACATCATTTAAATATGCTCCGACGTGGAGAGAAGTTTTTCACGTTACAAAAGTGTTTTGCGAGACAGACGATGTTTTACAGTTGAAAATTTGTGCAAAGTGTTGGGTGTGAACTGCAATTTAACAATTAATACTAGTAGCGGGACCACTTCTGCTTCAACCTCTAAGGAATAAAGTAACTTTATTATTTATACTAACTTGTGTTGTCTACTGCAAAGGGACATTAATTGTTTTAATTAAATACAGCATATTTCTTGGCATATTTTGAAGTTTTTAAGAGCATATTTGAATGCATATTTCAGTGATTTTTAGGGCATGAACTTCCTAGCCCTAATAATAATATCATAATTTTATCCTAAGATCCTGACAAGGATCATCAGGATAAACAAAATTAATTATCTAAATCTATCAATGTAATGGAGTATTTCGACATAGTTTTCACCAACATACTGATTGACATGAAAATGTGCATACATGTCAAGGACCAATGACAATACAATAATATTATAACTGTACCCTAATATCCTAACCAGGAACATCAAGACAGTAAATTATAGTTTAAAAAAGCTAAAAACATGCTTTTATAACAAAACGAACTAAAAAGTGGAAAATAAATTATAGTTTAAAAAAACTATAAAGTCAACTAGTTCATTATATTTCAAAATGTTGTAACAAGTTTAAAATAAAAACTAATTTATATTAACAAAATAATATTTTTTTTTTTTTTTTTTTGTAAAACAGCATGAGGTGCTTTTCACCTTACTTTTATCATAACTTTACTTTTGTAAACAGCTACCAATGTAACTATTTATAGCATTGGATATCTAACACCCCATGCTTTTTTAGAACAAAAATTTGTTATTTTGTTAATATAAATTAGTTTTTATTTTAAACTTGTTACATTTTGAAATATAATGAACTAGTTGATTTTATATTGATATAGAACAAACTCTAGATACTTAACATTATTTTCCACTTTTTCGTTCGGTTTGTTATAAAAGCGTGTCTTTTTAGTTTTTTAAACTATAATTTATTTTCCACTATTTAGTTCGGTTTGTTATAAAAGCATGTCTTTTTAGTTTTTTTAAACTATAATTTATTAGTTTCTTAAACTGTAATTTATTACTTTCTCTACTACATATAGTAAGTAGCGGAAGTATTGTATTCCACCCAAAAGTTCGATATTGAGATCTCACCAGAAATATATGTCTTGAGGCCCCTTGAATGAAAAAAAGAAGCATTTCTAGAAAAAGTTTAGTGTGTGGGCCTGCGCATGTGTGTATCTGTTTGTGTGTCAGTCTGTGGGTAGCATAATCTCAAAAATGAAAAGTCAGTGAAAAACCAAAGTTGGTATTTAAGTAAATGTCTTTCAAGGATGCAACACAAAGATAATGAAGAAAATTAATCCACCAAAAACTACGCTTCACATGGAAAATGTTTTGAAAATGTTGATGTTTATGAAAATGGCTCTAATGATTTTGATTAAAATGTTTAAGATATTTTTATGACAAATGCGATGTATATTTTGAATTTTCTGGGTATTGCCCATGTGGTCCTGTTTACTCTTGATGATTTTTGAATAACTCATAGACTGTAAGAGATAGACCAAATCTTAGCATACAAAAATGTAGATCTTGCTAAAACACAATTTATACCCAAATTAATTTTGTTTGTGAAGTGAGCCATTTCGGAGATATTCCTTGTTATTTTTATGAGTTTTGGAATACTTAAACTTTTGTCAAATCGAAGATCGTCATTCATTTTTTATATCTTAGCTGTGCAAAGAAAACAGAATCTTAAGGCTTTAAAAGATTTGACTATCACTCAAAGCCTATTGTATTCCCATATTCCCCTTGCACCTACAAGGAAATAAGCAATAAGATAATTTCTGCAAATGTTTATCTTTACTAGCACAAAGAAGATATAGGAATAAGAGTTTGTATGAATGGTTTGCACAAGAGTAGAGAAAGTTATGTGAGTGCAACACATCAGATTTTTTATCTGGTAGTATTTTGTGTATCCCTTACAGTTTACCATTTATGCAAAAGTCATTCAGAATTAAGAGGATTTCAGAGACTATTTGTAGAAAATTCAAGATATGCATTTCATTTGTCAAAATGAATTTCTTTAAAAAAAAGAAAATTTAAACAAAATTGTCAGAACTATTTTAAAGAAGAAACAATAATAAAGCATTTTGCATATATAAAGTATGGTTTGTGGTGGATAAATTTTCTTTGAAATCTTTGTCTGACATCACTGGAAGGTCATGAACTTAAGTAGCAATATTCATATTTAACAGACTTTTTGTGCTTAAGTTGTGTCTTGTGCAGCCCACATGGAAAGGACAAGACCTAAGTGTGCCTTGAGTTTGGTTGCCCACAGCAGTGGGGTTGAATCCCCAGCTGTGGCCAACATTTATGATATGTGTCCAAACTATACTGTTCTTTATGTACTAGGAAACTGGGCAATACTGTTGCCTAGGGGCCTACTATGGTAGGTTTGGTGCACCTGGGGTCCTGAGCCATATTCTCGATTGGGTTCCTCTAAGGGGTGAGAGAGCATCTGCTAAACGCCCAATCAATTATGGTCCACATTTGTGTTTGACCTCCCCCCTGATAACTCCCTGAACACAGTCTGATGAGTAACCTATGGGCAGGTTGTAGGTGGATGGTGTGATCCAAGGGGTGACTGGGTAATCCTGTAATTCACAGCTCCTGGTTATCAAGTAGGATCTGTGTTCGTATTTGCTGATAAAGGTCAGTCTCGGGGAGGGGCCACTGCATGAACTGATGCACTCCTGAAGGCGATTGGGTCCCTCTGTCTATACACTGGGAGGTGAGACCCTTGGGTGAGTGAGGTCCAGGCCGGGACTCTCACCTAAGCCGAGGTGGTGCCCAGGATGTGAGCATGCCATCGGAGACATTTGCAATGGTGGAAGATTAACTGGCCATGGTGCATATAAAAACACAAAAACAAAAACCAAGTGAAAAAGAAATAGTTGAGTCTTGTGGTCCTCACTACTTAGTGATAGCTAGAACTAAGGAAGGTAAGAAGTTTATATCAGTGAGCCCATTTACCATTCAAAAGTGTTTGGATAACATTGCTGGTCCAGTAAAGTCATGCACTAGATCTCACAATGGCGTGCTGCTGGTTGAAGCGCATTCATCCTCCCACGCATCTAAAATACTGAAAGCCAAGGTCAGCAAGTTATCCAATATGTGTTGAGATGCATAGGACCTTGGACTCCTCACACAGTGTCATAAATACCCATGCATTGGATGGTTTAACCAATGAGGAGATTAAAGAAAATCTTTTGGAACAAAGCGTTACTGACATTTACCAGGTTCAAAGCAAAGAAGATGGTAAATTAAAGCCAACATGTACCTAGTTCCTGATCTTTGATTGTGTAGATCTCCCATAAAGAATTAAGGCAAGGTATGAATCCATCGAAGTTAGGCCTTTCATCCCAAACCTGCTCCGATGTTTCAAGTTTCAGTGCTTGCTACATGCCCTAACTATGGAGACAAATTCCACGATGGTGCATGTGATGCAGCTCCTTCATGTGTGAACTGCAGAGGTGAACATCCATCCAGTTACCAAGATTGCCGCTGTTTTGTAGAGGAAAGAGCGATACAAGAGATATGGGTTGGAAAGAAGTTGCCCTTCTCAGAAGCCCGGAAACTCTTGCGTTTACGCCAACTGTCTGTGCCAAGCTCTGGTACTTATAGCTCAGTTGCAGCTAAACCAGTATTGAGGCGAGAAATCACAACACAGACCAGTGATTTCAATGGGGCAACAATTTCAGAAAAGACTCTTGTAGCCCGTAGCTCAATTTCAAAGCCTTCTACATTGACACACACATCTGTGTCAACGCCTACCAAGTCCCTAGGTGAAAAGAACATCAGCATTAAATCACCAAAAAAAGCATCAAGCTCAACACTGAAGACTAGCAAGCCAGTAATATATGACGCCTCACTGATAAAGTTTAAAAAGGGTTACACAAAGAACGACTTCCTCAAGGAAAATAGTATGTCTGATCCCAATACATTGAAGGGATATAAAAGTCCATGAACATTTCCTAGAAGACCCTTTTCTGGGGAATCTTCCGGGGTGGACTCTGATCGGAGTCTTTCGTCTTCGCCGATCCCCCTTAGCAACCGGCTTGAGACACTCAAATCCAAGTTTGCTATGGGAACATGGATGTCCTTAGCAGAGGACATGGAGCTAGAGGAATCTGCCCACACTGGGAGTGCCCCAGTGGAAAAGAAGCAGGAAAACACCTCAGACAAGAATGTCAGCCCAAGACAGAAGAAAAGGGGTGAATCAATTTGACAACTGCCTACTTCAAAGTAATGCAGAGTTACCTTGGTGTACTTGCCCCATACAAATTTTAGTATAGCTACCCTACAATATAATATTCGTGGAATTAGAACACAATGACCAGAGCTAGAACTTTTGCTCAATAAGAATGAGCCTTTGGTCCCATGTTTAAAGAGACTAAGTTGCATCTAAGATGGTACACCCCATTATGGTGTGATGCTACACCAGAACAGGGTGTTCTGGCACATGGGGCACTATGATGCTTGTCAGAGATGATGTATATATGGAATCTGTACCCTTACGGTCTGATATACAATCAATTGCCGTAAGGGTTCTACTGCCAAACATCCAGTTCACCATTTGTAACTTACATTTGCTTCCATCCCATGACTTCCCACACATTGATTTAGAAGATCTAGTTTCCCAGTTACCAACACCATTTCTGTTGATGGGAGACTTAAATGCGCACCACCCACTCTGGGGTTCAAATCGCTCTTGTGCGAGAGGCAACCTGATTGCTGATTTCTTGGACCATTACAACCTAGCTCTCCTCAACACTGGAAAGCCTACATTTCTTTCTGACTCCTTAGATAGTTTTTCATACCTTGATCTTCCAGTTTATTCACCTCAGTTGGCAGTCTTCTTACAATGGAATGTCATCTCTGATTTACACTCTAGTGACCACTTTCCATGCCTTATTAGTCTCTTAATGCAAGATACATGTTCCACACATATGCCTAGATGGCATTTGGACCATGCCAAATTGGAACCCTTACACCCAGTTGGCGTGTTCACTTACAACGAGCACAGCTCAGTGCATGATTTGGCGCACCATCTCACCAAGAGGATTCTCTCTGTTGCTGATCAGTCTATTCTGTGGTCAACTTCCTAACCACATCGATTTCCTGTCCCTTGAGGGATGGAAGAATGTCATTCGTGCTTGAAGGCATGCTCTTAGGGCTTTTCAGTGTCACCCTACTTTGGATAATCTAATCCAATACAAGAACATGCACACCATGTCCACACAAATCATGAAGGTTAGCAAAAAGACAACATGGAGCAAATCTGTAGCTTCAATTAACCAGCATACACCTTTCTTGTTTGTATGGGATAATTTAAGGTGTGTAGCCACTAAATCAACCCATATACCAATTGCGGGTTTGAAAACAGCTACAGGAGCTGTTGTTGATTCATTTGAAGTGGTGAACATGTTTGGTAGTGCTTTCGCTCAAGTATCTAGCTCGGATAACTACCCCCCTGAGTTCCTTCCAATTAAAACTCAGGTGGAATTTCAGGGCTTCATGTTTCATTCAATAAGCATAGAAGATTACAATAGCCTTTTCATCATGGCAGAGTTAGAACACTCTCTTTTAACTTCATGACTATCAGCACCAGAACCAGATGGTATTCGGTGCAAATGCTACAACAGCTCTCTCCTGAAGGAAAGGTATTTCTGCTCGAGGTCTATAATTGTGTTTGGGTTGACAGTATAATTCCAGAAAATTGGCAGGAGGCCACTGTTATTTCTATTTTGAAAGCTGGAAAGGATCGTCATCTTCCCTTCAGCTATTTCCCTCGCCAGTTGCGTTTGCAAGGTGATGGAAGGCATGATCAACGGACGGTTGGTATGGTGGTTAGAAAGTCATAACCTAGTGACTAATATCCAGTGTGGTTTTCGACAATGCTGTTCTACTGCAGACCATCCTGTGTTGATGTTAATGAAGATAATGAATGCATTTATGAAGAACTGTCACACTGTTGACATATTTTTCAATGTCGAGAAGGGTTATGATATGTGCTGGCGAGCAGCGATTCTACGTTCCCTGTATACCAGGAACATATGTGGATGCCTACCGCTGTTCATTCAGGAGCTTATGAAATATCGGTTTTTCTGAGTAAGGGTCAGCTCGGTTTTTTCTAGTTCTTTTGTTCCGGAGAAGGGAGTACCTCAGGATTTGGTACTAAGTGTCATGCTTTTTCTATAGCAATTAACTTCATCTGGAAATGTGTTCCACCTTGAGTTTTGTCATGCCTATTCATGGACGACTTTACCATCTATTGTACTTCTCAGTGCACGGCATTTCTACAATGATGTCTGCAGCAGTGTTTAGACAACCTTCAAGAATGAAGCTCAAAAAACGACTTTTGTTTCGCAACTGGGAAGTCAATCTGCATAAATTTCTGGCACCGTATGAGACGATTATCACCTTCGCTCCATTTCAGTTCAGATTTACTTCCCTTCGCAGATGAGGCCCATTTTCTGGGGTTGATCATGGATAGGAAGCTTAGTTGGTCATCGCATATAGCACAGCTAAGAGCACAATGTGACCGTTCCCTGAATATCTTGGAGGTACTAAACGGCAAATCGTGGGGAGTGGATTAGATGATTTTGCTGCGAACATATCGCCCACTGGTCCAATCCAAACTAGACTATGGGTGGATTATTTATTCGTCAGCACAACCATCTGTGCTAAGAAGATTAGATGTGGTCCATAATAGGGGCAGGTGCATGGCAATAGGAGCTTTTCCAACAAGGCCAGTTGTGAGGCTTTATGCCTGGTGCAGTTTTTGTAATTAATTTAACTTTGTTGGGTCTTTGAGCTATTGAGATCTTTGTGATCTCAGGGCGTGGTAACGGATGGAATGAAAAATCACACGATGTTTCTTCACCACAATGTATTATTTTATTAACACTTTTTCGATATTTTACATTAAATAATTCCTCTTAGCACCATTCTAAATGATTTAAAATGTTTCCACATTTTCATTTAGTGGAACTAATGCTTGATGAAAGTCTGGTGAAAGTTCTATGTTCACATGTTACACAAATACGTCCTTATGCCTTGATTACACACACGCTAATGGGAAGATTATGGCATCACCTCACTTGACACCGCCTTTTTCTAACACATCCACGTATGCGTCCATCAAATAGTTCTTTCTTGTTAGGGAAGCGATCCCTAACCATCCTCCCCTACTTTTATTATGGAACACATATAATTCTAATATTTATATATATATATTAAAATCAAATATGGAAATATTTATGACGTCTTTAAACTAACTTAGTTGTTCGTAACAATGAACATTTGTAACACGTTTTCGTCATTTGACCAACACATACCAACATCAAAAAACAAATTACAGTTTTAACAAATATTCACATAAACGATTTTCTTTTGGGGTCTTCTAATATTCTGTCTCACATACCCCTTGTTTTGTTTTTCCAGTTGTCACCTATATTTACAATCTTGAAACACAATACAATACTTCTCCCTATTCCTCTGATACAATCACTTTGTACAATACTCTTTTTTTTTTTTAATTTTTTTATTTTACAGTCTTCCTCGCTGTTTGTTTTTGTCTTTTGTTTTGGCATGACACAGCATATCTTTATAAATTTCACATATTCAGTTACTACACAATACATGTTCAGTTATTATACATCACATATTCAGTTATTATACAATACATATTCAGTTATTGTACAACACATTCAGTTATTATACAAGATATCCAGTTATTATACAACATATGTTCAGTTATTGTACAACACATATTCAGTTATTATTAAATACATATTCCTAAGATTTGACATTTGACATTGACATAAATATAATTTAAGTGTATCATGGTTTATTGTGTGGCTTTTGACTTATGTTCCTCGTTATGAGGAGAGAAAAACAGGATACTAATCTTGAGCTAACGATTATGATCATATTTATGGCAATATTTTATTCAGTTCTTTGCCTTCTTTGTCTTGTAAGCTTATTATGTATAGACAGGTCGTTGAGTCGGTTCTTAAACTCTGATGGTACCATTTTGTTCTTTTTTTTTTTTTTAATTGGGTTTTTATTCATTATTGTTTGGTTCAACATTTCTTCAAGGTTAGCATTGGCTATATCCATCTTAATTCGTGGGCATTGCTTTTCTGATTATGGTTTTTCTTACTTCACTAATTGTCACCTCTTTATCTCTTATCTCTATAAGAGAAAACTTCTATACTTATAATTATTCTACAATTGTATTATTTTCCTTCTCTATTCACCCTTGACACCTTTGTGTCATAAATATTTTATTTTTGTCATCACAATTGATTCCTTTTTATTGTTTTGTCCCTGACATCTTTATGTCAAAAACACATTATTTTCCGTCGCTATTCACTTCTTTAATGACAATCAGTGTCCTCATCTGTCTTTGTTGACAATGCTCTTTGTGGTCAATATAGCCAATGACTATGTTGATTTTCTTTCTTGTTGTATTTTCTAATCTGAACATAATTTTCTATAAGTAACCCATTAAAAATTGTTATTTTCCATCATCTCTACTATTTCTGCCTTACATTTTTGTTGGCAAAGACTATTTGGTCCTTTCTTTGTATGGCTTTAATTTATTTTTATGGTATCTTCCTACCAACTTGCCATTTGTATTCTGTAGCTCATACGTGTGGTCAACCAGCTGTTTTGTTATGACCAGTGGTCCAGTGTATGGTAGTTCCATTTTTCTCTCTGTGTAGCCATCATGTGTCGATGTCAATTGTTAGTTGCTTAGGGTTTGTGTTGTTGGTCATCCAGCCAGTTGGGACGAACTTAGTCGTGGTAATTTCCCTGAGTGTTAATGGTGGTTGTTGTTTCTGTATTCTGTGCAGCATCTGCCCTATTTGGCACACTTTCATCTACTTCCTGCTGTCTTATGTTGCCAGTGTACCATTGGTTTCTGCCCCTTTGGCGTGAACCCCTGTTGTATGACGGCCTTTGGTTGTTGAAGTATTCCCTACAGAATCGTATGTGATTCACTTGATGGGTACGGTCTCCTGGTCTTCCACGATCATATGTATATGTTTGGTATCTCGATTCACCCCTTGGTATTGTGTCGTGGTACCGCCGTCTGGTGTTCTCCATCCTTTCGCCATGATTGTGTGATGGTGGGAAATGGTGTGCCCCTCTCCCTCTGTCATGGGTACTCCTAATATTTCTATCTTCCCCCTCATTCTGGTTGTTCGTAGCCGTGCTCCGATTTAAGATAATTGAGTTTGGGTGACCGTTCCTATGTCTATGCTCATTAGGCCGACCATTATGTGTTTCGAAGGCTGTCAGTAATTGTATCATGTCTGCAAAATCTACTATCCTCACAACAATTAACCCTGTTCTCACTGTGTCTGGGAAATGTCTTGTTATGCTGGTAATTAACTCTGCTTCCGACAGATTAGGGTCTAATAGCTTTCCTTTGTTGGCTACTTTCATAAAATAATCGACTAGTGATAACCCTTTGGTTGGATCATATCTACCTGTCGCTAGCTCTACCCCAGTTTGGTTTTGCTTAGCTGGGCCCCAATACCTTGATAGGAATAGATTTCTGAATGAGCTATATGATTCATGACCAGCTAGTGTTAGCCTAAGCCATTCCAGTGCCTTGTTTTTTAAGCTTTTCTTAACTATCATCATCCTAAGCTCATTTGGTATGCTTTTCACTTTAAAATACTCTTCCATCGCTTTAACAAAGAGTTTTGGATCGTCTCCCTTCTCCTCGTCAAATGTAGGTGGTGTGATTTCATGTAATATGGTATTGGTGTAGCATGTATCAGTATCAGTATCAGTATCAGTTTATTCACCAATGTAATAAAATTTACAAGGTTCGTCAGATAAAAAAAATAAAAAAAACATATAAATTTTACAATTTGAAGAATTTTGTACATAAGACAAGTGAATACATTTACAATTTTTATAATTTTAAGAGTTTCATGAGATTACAATTTTAGTTACGTATACGCAAGTATTTGATTTTAACTTCAGAGCTACTCTTAAAGGAGAGGTAAACTAACAGCGTACATTTCTTCCTGCCATATACTCTTCTACAGAATAAAATACGTTTTTGATGAGATAGGACTTTATTTCCATTTTCATTTTCACCTCATTCTTTATTTCCTTAATTTCACCAGGTAAGTGATTATATAAATCCTTTGCATTACTCTCAATACATTTCTTTCCAAGGGAGCCTCTTAATCTACTTCTAAAATAGTTTTGCCTAGTTCTAGTGTCATGACTGTGTACATTCATGTTTTTATCGTCTTTATGTGCCTTTATTACATGCTTGAGACATTCATAAATGTACAAGCAAGGTAGTGTTAGTAAATTTAATTCTTTGAAAGAGTCTCTACATGAGATTCTAGTCTGTATTTTTTTTATTACCCTTATTGCTCTTTTTTGTAGCCTGAATATTTTCAGTAAATGTCTCATATTTGCTGATCCCCATAGTATCAGCCCGTATTTGAGATGCGAATGTACAAAAGCATAATACTTGTGTTGTGTGTTGTGTCATTGTTTCATTGTGAACCTCTTTCTCTGTATGGTGAGTCAACATTTTGTACATTATTCAAATAACTCTCATCTTGTACATTACTTACATCTAAATCATCTTGCCTTTGTAGTGCATTCACAACATCATTTACATTAGCCAAACTTTCTTTTCCTTTTTTCAGTTCTTCACAAATTGATTTTAAATCATTCTTTATTTCTAAGTGACTTTGTTTCATATCATTTATAGCATCCTGTTGCGAATGTACTACATCAGCCATAGTCCTAATTTTAGGAATTACAATTTGTTCTACAGTTTCATTAATAATGCCTTTCTTTACTACCTCAATCTCTTTCCTTAATTCCTCAGTTATTTCTGCTTTTACATTTGTAATCTTACAGTCTACACTTGTATTACATTCTGTTATTTCATCTCTACATCTAGCAGTTTCTTCTTCTAATACAATCTTATTTTCTCTCATTTCCGATTCAATTTTTCCCATCCTATCTCCTATGATTTCTATCCTAGCTTCTAAAGCTTCCTTTGTCTCATTTAAGTTTTTATGTACTAATTTTAAATTAGTCTCCATTACTTTCATATTTTCTTTACACTCCTGTCTTCCTAATTCTATTTTCTGTTCTAAGTTCTGTCTTACTTCCTCCACTTTCTGACCTATATCTTTTCTATTTTATTCTAAATCCTGTCTCATCTCTTTTTTATTATTTTCTAAGTCCTCTCTCACTCCTTCTATTTCCTGACCTATCTCTTCCCTATTCTGTTCCATTTTCTGACCTAAACTTTGTTCTAGTCTTTCAAACATGATCACCTTTGGTCTTTTCCTATTGCTACCTGTTCCACGCTTTCTGGTTCTATTTGATAACTAGGCCTATCTGCCCCTTCCTCTACTCCTGTTACTAGATCTCTCTCTTTTCGCGACATTTTAGTTTCTTTATTCAGTTCACTTTGGCTTAAAAGTCCCACTATTTTGCCGCTTTGCAGTAACATAAAAATAAAAATAAACTGGATGTAAAAATAAAAATTTTTGGTCCTACTTTTTTCTCGTTGATTTGTCCAGTTACGTGCGTCTCCTGGGCAGTTGGCTTCGCTAGATGATCTCTGGTGTTTTCCCGCGTTGATTATCCGTTCATCGATGTTCTGATGTATTGAATTTCAAACGATGGTCTAATGGCGTCTTCTTTCTTTTTGGCGCGAAGATATGGCGTCACTTGGTATTTCGCGTAAGTTCATTTCCCGTAATTTCCATTCCATCCAAAATTCGTGTTCCATGTAGGCAAGCCATTTGGTGCAGTTTTTTTAATTAATTTAACTTCGTTGGGTCTTTGAGCTATTGAGATCTTTGTGATCTCAGGCCGTGGTAACGGATGGAATGAAAAATCACACGATGTTTCTTCACCACAATGTATTATTTTATTAACACTTTTTCGATATTTTACATTAAATAATTCCTCTTAGCACCATTCTAAATGATTTAAAACGTTTCCACTTTTCATTTAGTGGAACTAATGCTTGATGAAAGTCTGGTGAAATTTCTATGTTCACACGTTACACCAATACGTCCTTATGCCTTGATTACACACACGCTAATGGGAAGATTATGGCATCACCTCACGTGACACCGCCTTTTTCGTATACATCCACGTATGCGTCCATCAAATAGTTCTTTCTTGTTAGGGAAGCGATCCCTAACCATCCTCCCCTACTTTTATTATGGAACACATATAATTCTAATATTTATACATATATATTAAAATCAAATATGGAAATATTTATGACGCCTTTAAACTAACTTAGTTGTTCGTAACAATGAACATTTGTAACACGTTTTCGTCATTTGACCAACACATACCAACATCAAAAAACAAATTACACTTTTAACAAATATTCACATAAACGATTTTCTTTTGGGGTCTTCTAATATTCTGTCTCATGCCTAAACCACAGAACCTCTTCTACAATATTGGTGTGAGATTGTCTTAGCAAATTATGGCTGTGCACTTAGATTTATGCCTAAGCACCCAACCTTCAGTTCATTTTTACCACCACGCTAACAGAATGATATAGGAAAAGCACCCTTAGTTCTAAGCCAGTGGGTTTTCATTTCCAGGAGCTTCTGAGGAAGTTTGCAGTTGAAATGCCAAGCATGTTTCCCAAGGACAAGAAGCTCTACCTCTCTTGGTTACCTGGTACACCCCATGTAGATCTTGGGACTTACACTGTAAGTTCAGGATGCCTATTTCAAGTGCCCACACTTGTTTTTTAGAATTTGCGACAGGCTACACTGACCGAAATATTATTTACATTGATGGATCAAAGAGCATCAGTGGTGTTGGATATGCTTATGTTTATGGAACCAAAGCACATACATTCAGTTTCCATAATAGCACTTAAATTTATACTGCAGAGCTGTATGCAATATACTGAGCCATTTTATATGTGCGCCATCGTAATTAGGTGACTGCCTGATTTTGAGTGACCCTCTTAGTGCACTTCAGAACCTTTATGAGCTGCACAGTTTCCATCCTATTGTACAATGTATCCAGAATGCCCTCCATATTTTACAGGTTTCTGGTGTTCACATGGTGTGTGCATGGATTCCTGGTCATGTAGGTGTGCCGGGGAATGAAATGGCAGATTTGGCAGCGAAGGCGGCAAATACAGAACCCAGTATTACCATCTCTCATGTTACTTCGAAAGACTTTAGGCTTGAAGTTTGGAGAGTGGTGCTGTTGTGCTGGTACAAAGAATGGTTAGCTCTCTGCAGTAATAAGCTTAGAGAAGTGAAAGGACTTCCAATAAACTGGGTAACTTCCTCTCGCTACCTCCTCACAAGATTAACTTGGCTCATTTGTGAATTGGCCACTGCAATGTTTCACTTTTCAAATCATCCAATTCACCTGCTTTGATATCATTCTCTTCCTCACTATTATACCTGGTGCTTGGCTGACCAGCCGCTTTCAGGTCTTCAATCTGTCCGGCTCATAGCTTCCTCTGCTCCCCAACAAGCATGTGACCCTAGGCACTAGCTTGTAAGTCCTAGGGGTGTAAGTGCTAGATAAGTGGAGGGTAGGGTAATAATAATAATAATAATAATAATAATAATAATAATAATAATAATAATAATAATAATAATAATAATAATAATAATAATAATAATAATAATAATAATAATAATAATAATAATAATAATAATAATAATAATAATAATAATAATAATAATAATAATAATAATAATAATAATAATAATAATAATAATAATAATAATAATAATAATAATAATAATAATAATAATAATAATAATAATAATAATAATAATAATAATAATAATAATAATAATAATAATAATAATAATAATAATAATAATAATAATAATAATAATAATAATAATAATAATAATAATAATAATAATAATAATAATAATAATAATAATAATAATAATAATAATAATAATAATAATAATAATAATAATAATAATAATAATAATAATAATAATAATAATAATAATAATAATAATAATAATAATGATAATGATAATGATAACGATAATGATAATGATAATGATAATGATAATGATAACGATAACGATAATGATAACGATAACGATAACGAGAAGGAGAAGGAGAAGAAGAAAAGAAGATCAGATGCCACGTTTAACAACAGAAATAAAAATTAATACAGAAGCAGCAAAGCCGAAGATAAATGCAGAAGAATGAATGTGAAATAAAGTGAATGAAAATTGATGCATAAAAGGAAAAGAAAGTATTACAAAAAGAAATAATCAGTGAAGCAGGAGATAGCAGTACTGAAAATATAGTTACAGATTTATATTCTGTGTTTAATGGCTATAAAATCAAACAGTTATGTACATACAATTCTAAAGTTCACCAGCTTGACTAAAAATTCAGAATGTATTTTATATATTTTATTCCCCTTAGAGTAACTCTGTGGCCTTAGCTTTAATTCATATAGGTTAATGTCATTCCAACCTAAAACATTGAGAATTTATTGAAAGTAATATGTTGTACTACAGCATTAAGAATACAGCAGCCATGGTGGTAGAGTTGCTCATCATTCCAATGAGGATTTACAGTGTGCAGTCCATCCATTATATGATTATGCTCTCACATAAAAAGTGTGTAGTGCAGTCAAAGCAAGTTGCTCACTTGCTCTACCATCACCTACAAAGTATAAAAATATTAAATGTCCAGTGTAAAATATTTGTCAGAAAGAACACATTTTCTAAAATTCTTATAAAGAAAATAGATCATTATTTCAATAGAAATCATAGTAAAGTGTTTGCCAAATCAGTCCCCCTTCTCTTGAGACAGAATATTGACCAATAGAAAATCGTTCATATAAATGCTTTTTTAAGAGTGTATAAATTTCTAGTTCTTGTTTGGGTGTATCAGGGACTTATTTTTAATATTCAGGATAGCCTATGATTTCTTGTCACTTTGTGTTCAACCAATAAAAACTATTTGCGCGGATGAATACAAAAAAATGGCGGTGTTGCGTCAGAGAGACGCCAAGGACTATTTTCATTAGCGTCTGTATGCTCAAGATGATAAGACGTGTTTTTTGGTAGTGTGTGAACATGGAACTTTCACCAAACTTTTATCCAGTGTAGATTCTACCTAATTGTGAAAGTTGTTGATTAATTAATATGGTGCTGGGAGTGTAAAATAACGAAGTGTTAATGAATAAATATGTTGTGATAAAAGAACATTGATTTATGCATTCCATTCTGTAACCACAACCCTGTAGATAAGAGTCGTGTCTGCTATCAAAGTATTTCATCTTTCAGTAAGAACATTATTCCGGTATGCTATGTAAAGAATCTTTATAAAAACAGCACCAAAATGGCTTACCCAACGTGGAACGCGAATTTAGAATGGAATGCAAAATTACGAAAATTGAAATTACAATAAACACCAACTGACGCAATCCCATCGCACAGGAAAAAGACGCCATTAGACCATCGTTCGATATCACCAACAGAACATCGATACACGGAGAATCAGCGTGGGAAAAACACCGGAGATCATCTAGCGAAGCCAACTACCCAGGAGACGTAAATAACTGGACGAAGAACCAACGGAAAAGGAAGTACGATCAAAATTTTTTGTTTTTACATACATTTTATTTCCATTTTTATGTTAGTGAGAAGCGGCAAAGTAGTGGGACTTTTAACCTTAAGTGAATTGGATAAAGAAATTAAAATGTCGCGAAAAGAGATAGAAACAGGAGTGGGGGAAGGGGCAGATAGGCCTAGTTATCAGGTAGAATTAGAAAATGAGGAACAGGTGGAAATAAGCAAAGACCAAAGGTTAATGATGATCATGTTTGAAAGACTGGAACAAAGTTTAGGTCAGAAAATGGACCAGAATAGGGCAGAATTAAAACAGGACATAGAACAAAGTTTAGGTCAGAAAATGGAACAGAATAGGGCAGAATTAAAACAGGACATAGAACAAAGTTTAGGTCAGAAAATGGAGGAAGTGAGACAGAACTGAGAACAGAAAATGGAATTAGGAAGACAGAACTTAGAACAGAAAATAGAATTAGGAAGACAGGAGTGTAAAGAAAATATGAAAGTAATGGAAACTAATTTAAAATTAGTACATAAAAACTTAAATGAAACAAAGGAAGCCTTAGAAGCTAGGATAGAAATTGTAGGAGATAGGATGGGAAAGATAGAATCAGAGATGAGAGAGAATAAGATTGTGTTAGAAGGAGAAATTGTTAGGTGTAGAGAGGAAATAACAGAATGTAATGCAAGTGTAGACTGTAAGATTACAAATGTAAAAGCAGAAATAACTGAGGAATTAAGGAAAGAGAATGAGGTAGTAAGGAAAGACATTATTACTGAAACTGTAGAACAAATTGTAATTCCTAAAATTAAGACAATGAATGATGTGATGCATTCACAACAGGATGCTATAAATGATATGAAACAAAGCCACTTAGAAATAAAGAATGATTTAAAATCAATTTGTGAAGAAATGAAAAAAGGGAAAGAAAGTTTGGCTAATGTAAATGATGTTGTGAATGCATTACAAAGACAAGATGATTTAGATGTAAGTAATGTACAAGATGAGAGTTACTTGAATAATATACAAAATGTTGACTCACCATACAGAGAAAGAGGTTCGCAACCAAACAATGACACGACACACAACACATGTTACACCAACAGCATATTACACGAAATCACACCACCTACATTTGACGAGGAGAAGGGAGACGATCCAAAACTCTTTGTTAAAGAGATGGAAGAATATTTTAAAGTGAAAAGGATACCAAACGAGCTTAGGATGATGATAGTTAAGAAAAGCTTAAAAAACAAGGCATTAGAATGGCTCAGGTTAACACTAGCTGGTCATGAGTGGTATAGCTCATTCAGAAATTTATTCCTATCAAGGTATTGGGGCCCAGCTAAACAAAACCAAACTAGGGTAGAGCTAGCGACAGGTAGATACGATCCAACCAAAGGGTTATCGCTAGTCGATTATTTTATGAAAATAGCCAACAAAGGAAAGCTATTAGACCCCAACTTGTCGGAAGCAGAACTAATTACCAGCATAACAAGACATTTCCCAGACACGGTGAGAACAGGGTTAATTGTAGCGAGGCCAGTAGATTTTGCAGATATGATAGAATTGCTGACAGCCTTCGAAACACAAAATGGTCAGCCTAATGAGCATAGACATAGGAATGGTCACCCAAACTCACTCATCCTAAACCGGAACACGGCTACGAACAACCAGATTGAGGGAGAACATAGAAATACTAGGAGCACCCATGAAAGGGGGAGAGAGGCACACCATTTCCCACAACCACATAATCATGGCGAGAGGATGGAGAACACAAGACAGCGCTACCACGACACGATATCGAGGGGTGAATCGAGATACAGAACGCATAGATATGATCGTGGAAGACCAGGAGACCGTACCCATCAAGTGAATCATATACGATTCTGTAGGGAATACTTGAACAGCCAAAGGCCGTCATACAATAGGGGTTCACGTCAAAGGGGCAGAAACCAATGGAACACCGACAACGTAAGACGACAGGAACAGAATGAGAATGTGCCGGATAGGACCGATGCTGCACAGAATACAGAAACGACGATCACCTCCAACCTCCAGGAAAACTAAGTACAAGTCAACTTTGTGTCCCGGAAGTTGACCTGTGTGGCAGTAGGGGCAATATTGACCAATGTAATGTAGGTACCTTGAGAAGACAGGCGAGTGAAAGAAAGGAAATAACCAATCCACCAATGATTAGGCTGAAGGTATGGGGTATCGAATTGCCAGCGATGATTGATACAGGAGCCAGCACATCAGTATGTGACGAACAGCTATTCCAGGAACTGATAACTAAAAGAAATGCTGAATTCTTGCCTGTGTGTGGAGTGTATTGCAGCACAGCAATTGGCAAGAAAAAGGAACATGTTAAATACCAGGTAAGGCTGGTAATAGAAATCGGAAGTTGGAAGTTCAATTTTATTGCCCTGGTAATACCTAGACTAACAGCTACCCTAATCATTGGCAGTGATTTGCTTAATCTTTGGAGGTCGGTGATTAATTATGACCTACATGAATTCATTATTAAGGAAGGAACCTCAGAATGCACTGCGAAGTTCCTGGAGGAAGAAACATGCCAGGAGGAACCAGACCAGACAGGGATCCATCCGGATGAACAATTCTTTGTGGAGAACATCAATGTCCACAAGAATAGGTTGGTTGACCTAAGGGTAAATAAGAAGAAAACAGGTTGGACGAGCCAGGAGGAAACTAATGTTTGCAGTCATTGGATCTGCACTGAAGACGAGTATGTTACCTCGGACAACTACCAACCTGAACCACTACCAACAGATGGAGAAGAATCGATGTCACAGCTAATCGATGAGAAGGTCTGGGGGGCACATGGCATCTCTGAAGAGGAAAAGAACCAACTTAGGAAAATATTGGTTAAAAACAGGAAAGTTTTTAATAAAAAGCCAGGTACGTGTAATAAGTACGTACATACTTTTACAGTAACAGATATCACCCCCTATTCACATAAATCCAGGCCCATCCCCAACTCCATCAGGGAGGAAGCTGACAGAGTGATCCAGAAAATGTTAGCGGACGGAATAATAGAGCCGTCGGACTCATGTTATGTGAATCCAGTGGTATGGGTCCATAAGAAAGGGGGAAAATTGAGGATGACCATCGATGCAAGGAAGATAAACGCACATACCTTGCCAGATCATTACAGGCCTGAGGGGGTAGACCAACTAATATCGAAATTGAAGGGAGGTCAACATTTTACAAGTCTTGACTTGACAGCATCATTCTGGCAAATTCCTCTTCATCCAGATGTCAGGAAATATACCTGTTTCTTGCACAAAGGAAAGGTATACCATTTTTTAAAATGTGCCTTTGGACTATCGACCAGTAGCAGTGCACTACTGAGGGCTCTAGACAAAGTTTTTGGGGATACCATTGAGACTTTTGTAACGCAATATGTCGACGATTTTTTGATATACAGCAAGAATCCCGAGTCGCACTTACATCACATAGATTATGTATTATCCAGGTTCCAGGAAAGCTACATGACCCTAAATTTAGAAAAGTGTGAATTTTTCGTCAAAGAGGCTGAATTTCTAGGCCACATCATTACACCTGATGGTATACAACCTAATCCGGAGAGGGTCAAGGCCATAGAGCATATACCACCCCCACGTAACTTAAAACAGTTGAGAAGGTTTCTGGGCATTTTACAGTACCAGTCAAAATTCGTGGTCAACTACGCTAAGGAATTGGTACCCCTTAGAGCACTGTTGAAAAAAGATACTAAGTGGGAATGGAATGCTGAACACCAGGTGGCCTTTGAGAATATCAAAGAACTTTTCAAGCACAGTATTCTCCTGGAACGACCGGATCCAAATTCACCTTTTCTAGTATACACCGATGCTAGTGCACTCATATGGAGCAATATTAGCACAAGAAGATGCAGATGGCAACAAACATGTGATTGCCACAGCTTATAGATTTTTAAACAAGATAGAAGCCAATGCCTGCATAACCGAATTAGAAATAGGGGAAATCCATTTTGCGTTACAAAAGTTCAGACAATATATATATTATTATAAAATAATTATATATACAGATCACGTAAGCCTGTCCTTCATTCAAAAATGCAAGCTAACCAACTCCAAAATCTCAAGGTACATACATGAGATAACGTCACACGACATAGAGGTCAAACATATCCCGGGGAAGGAGAACATCTTCAGTGACTTATTGTCAAGGTTAAGGTTGGAGATTCACATACCCGAGACGATATACAATCCACACCATGAAATTAAAATCATGCAGATAAATAGCAAAGAAAGCAACAAAATCTTACAAGACTTCAAAAACATAGCGAAGCTACAACAAGAAGACCCTGAATTGAAGAGGCTATTCGACAAGGCTCCAGACATAATACCAAAATTGGAAGCCAAAATAGGCAAATTTAGGAACATCCTATTTAAATTGCATGGTCGCGACGTAAGGAAGTGGAAGATGATGGTACCAAATTCCTTACAGGACAGGGTCATTTTGGCATTCCACCACTCGATGCTTCACTCTGGTACTGAGAGAACAATGCTTGCAATCGAGGAAGTATTGTACATCAAACATCTTGGCAAGAAAGTCAGGAAGTTAATTTCCTCATGCGACCTATGTCAGAAGGCCAAGCCAATTATTGTAAGGTACGATGTCGTTCCAGAATCCATCGTGAGGAACGAGAAAAATGCATTGGTGTGTATTGACGAGCATGGAGAGCTACCAAGGGGGAAAGATGGAAACAGATACATCTTTGTCATGTTTGATGTTTTCACGAAATTCACCAAAATATACCCCATTAAGAACATTAAAAGCAAAACATGCCTAGATAAAATCGTCAAGGGCTACATCCCAAAATATGGGAGGATAAAATGTATTCTGTCGGACAATGCAACAATGCATAAGAGCAAGTTATTCCAGAACACCTTAGAAACATTAGGAATAAAATTGTACTATTCCTCAGCGTATTATCCCTAAGGAAACCCGACTGAGAGAATCATGAGGGATATAAGTATTTATTTCCGTCTACTCTGCCACAGAGACCACACTTCCTGGACGGAAAAATGCGGATATATAGAGGAGGTGATTAACCATTCGGTGAACCCCACGACCAAGTTCGCCCCAATCGAATTGATGACCAACACGAAACCCAAGAAATTAGCAATTGACATTGACACTACGATGGCTGCCCAAAGAGAATTATCAGAGAAGGAAAAATGTCAATTGGCATTCAGAAGATTACAGCAGAAGGCTGAAAAAGGGAGGAACAAAGTAAAAAGATTCGTCAGGAAATGGTCCCCACAAATTGGAGAAAAAGTGCTCTTAAAAAGTCACAAAGCATCCAAGGCATCTGAGAAGAGATCTGGAAAGATGGAGCTATTGTATACTGGACCACTGGTCATAACAAAACTGCTGGGTGACCACATGTATGAGCTACAGAATACAAATGGCAAGTTGGTAGGAAGATACCATAAAAATAAATTAAAGCCATACAAAGAAAGGACCAAATAATCTTTGCCAACAAATGTGTAAGGCAGGAGTAGTAGAGATGAAGGAAGATAAAAATTTTTAATGGGTTACTTATAGAAAATTATGTTCAGATTAAGAATTACAACAAGGAAGAAAATCAACATAGTCATTGGCTATATCGACCACAAAGAGCATTGTCAACAAAGACAGATGAGGACACTGATTGTCATTAAATAAATGAATTATAGCGACAGAAGATAATATGTTTTTGACATAAGGATGTCAGGGACAAAAATAAAAAGGAATCAGTTGTGATGACAAAGATATAATATTTTGACACAAAGATGTCGAGGGTAAATTGAGAAGAAAAATAATACAATTACAGAATAATTATAAGTATAGAAGTTTTCTCTTATAGAAATAAGAGACAAAGAAGTGACAATTAGTGAAGTGAGGAAAACCATAATCAGAAAAACAATGCCCATGAATTAAGATGAATATAGCCAATGCTAAGCTCGAAGAAATGTTGAACCAAACAACAATGAATAATAACCCAATTAAGAAAAATAGTACCATTAGTAACATCAGAGTTTAAGAACCGACTCAACAACCTGCCTATACATAAACTTATAAGACAAAGAAGGCAAAGAACTGAATAAAATATTGCCATAAACATGATCATAATCATTAGCTCAAAATTTGTATCCTGTTTTTCTCTCCTCATAGCAATGAATACAAGTCAAAAACCACATAATAAACCATGATACACTTAAATTATATTTGTGTCAATATGAAATGTACAATAACTGAGTATGTGTTGTATAAGAACTGAATATGTGTTGTACAATAACTGAATATGTATTGTATGATAACTGGATATATTGTGTAATAACTGGATATGTTGAGTAATAACTAAATGTGTTGTACAAAAACTGAATATGTATTGTGTAATAACTGAATATGTATTGTATATTAACAGAACATATGTGGTATGATAGCTGGATATATTGTACAATGACTGAATATATATTGTATAATAATTGGACATGTTGTGTAATAACTAAATGTGTTATACAATAACTGAATATGTATTGTATAATAACTGAATGTATTGTGTAGTAATCGAATATGTGAAATTTATAAAGACATGCTATATCATGCCAAAACAAAAGACAAAGACAAACAGTGAAGAAGACTGTAAAGAAAAAAAAAAAAAAATATTGTACAAAGTGATTGAATCAGAGGAATAGGGAGAAGTATTGTATTGTGTTTCAAGATTGTAAATATAGGTGACAACTTGAAAAACAAAACAAGGGGCATATGAGACAGAATATTGACCAATAGAAAATCGTTCATATAAATGTTTTTTTAAGAGCGTATAAATTTCTAGTTCTTGTTTGGGTGTATCAGGGACTTATTTTTAATATTCAGGATAGCCAATGATTTCTTGTCACTTTGTGTTCAACCAATAAAAACTATTTGCGCGGATGAATACAAAAAAATGGCGGTGTTGCGTCAGAGAGACGCCAAGGACTATTTTCATTAGTGTCTGTATGCTCAAGATGATAAGACGTGTTTTTTGGTAGTGTGTGAACATGGAACTTTCACCAAACTTTTATCCAGTGTAGATTCTACCTAATTGTGAAAGTTGTTGATTAATTAATATGGTGCTGGGAGTGTAAAATAACGAAGTGTTAATGAATAAATATGTTGTGATAAAAGAACATTGATTTATGCATTCCATTCTGTAACCACAACCCTGTAGATAAGAGTCGCGTCTGCTATCAAAGTATTTCATCTTTCAGTAAGAACATTATTCCGGTATGCTATGTAAAGAATCTTTATAAAAACAGCACCACTCTTAAACATCTCCTCATCTAATACATGAATGTTGTAAGTTGAATTTTGGAACACTTTTGCTTCAGTCACACTGCAAATTAACAGGACATGTTTCTGAAGCTCTCACTTCCATCATCCACTGTAAACTGACTGGCAACATTGGCATCTTCTCCCCTGTGGTGCCCGGTAGATGGACTGATGAACTTGGTATAGATGTCAGGAGGTGGGATTTCAAAGTTCATAATTCTATGACTGTGTTTCTGAGTGAAAATCTTCTCCCATATGGGGAGTTCTAGAAGGTGGAAGCGAGAACTTTGGAAACATGTCCTGTTAATTTATAGTGTCAGTGAAGCAAAACTGTTCCAACATTTTACTCGCAACATTCATTCATTTGAACTTGCATTCACTGTACACAGCTTCAAAAAAGTTAATTGATCTACTCATCTTCTATATATGATGGGGGGTGTGCATGTGGTTTTCTTTGAATATCTTTAATAGTGGTTTTGTGTGATAAACGACAGACATGCTTTTTCAGTTGACATTCTCTTAGGACTTGTAGTGTACATAAATGTGTCACTGAAATCTTTAATGAACCAATACTGAAATAGAGAGTTGAAAGTTCTGTGAGTTGCAATTGTTAACAAAAAGTATCATCTCTCTGTGCCCTTGCTTGTGGTCTTAGTTTATTAAAGAGAATAAGTTGCTGTTTCACAAATAAACACAGAAAGAAGCTAATTTTACAATAATATCCTCCTCCTCCTCATCACCACCACCACCGCCACCGCCACCGCCACCGCCACCGCCACCGCCACATGGCTTGATCTCCTTTGTGGCTAAATTAGAAGTGCTCAATAAATATTGTTAGGCATACAACTCACTTTGAAAAGCACTTTCAAAGTTGAACATCTCAGTTACAATGAGAGATAAACGCAATATGAAGCAAATTTTGGAAAAATATGAGTTTGCTTTGACAAAATAATAAAATAAGATATACATATATCAAAATTAGAATACATTATTTCATTGGCCATTTCGTTTTGGACATTAATAGATTTTCTTCTCAACTTAAAATGGTTCAGTCAAATAAAACTACTTGTCATCATGAAATCCATTCTAAAAGCAGCAATTTCCCCCTCCAAAAAATATTAAGCAGTAACACACACATACACATTTACACACACATACACACTACACTATATTATTTATTATGTAATAGGCAACATCTTTCAGAAACAATGGAGATATTATACTGTGACAAAACAGCAATTTGATGAATCCCACTCCTGACGCCAATGTAACAAAATGACAAAAGTCCAATCCAGTTACTTTTCTATCACTTTATTGTCTTCTAATCTTTTGCACAAAAACACAGTTCTCTTCTACTGATGTCAACACAGTCTACAGTCTTTCATGATATTACAACTCACAACTGTTTACTTCTCATAACCTTGACTCAGCTCTTTCACTGTCTTTCTTCACTTTCTTTGTCTCTCTCATACACTAACTCCGATCAAATACTTGACACTCATTAGATCTTCTTCACTTCAGCATGATGTACCTTTCATGACTACCGTACTACATACACACAGCTGTCTCACACTCACTGACACACTGACTCATGTCTGTAACTCTCTCCTGACTAACTTGTTTTTGCTTTGCCTCCTTATATAGCAGGATGAAGTAACATGGATATTTTGCAAACTTCTTCAAACAAGCCAGCCACTGGACACTTCTTGAATCATCTGGAGAAAACGTCTTTTGGTTCTGACACTCTGTTATCACCTGTTTGCTCGTATGAGTAGTGTGAGGAAACTTGACAGTGAATATCTTTGATATGCACTCCACACATTGTTGTTAGTCACATATACAAAAATAGTCACATGAGGCAGCCTGACTTTGAGCACCTTTGTTTGCTCACTGGCCTGGTATGTGGTTTGAAGTAGCTTATCCCTGACCATACTTTGTTGTGCACCATGCCCCAACATCACAATATAGAAAGAAAAATAAACAAGTATTTGGAAAGTACTTTAAACATCTGAAGCCCACATAAAATATTTAATAATGTGCTATTCGACTTGTGCACATATGTTCATAGTATGGTAACATTGAAAAACCTGGATTGAGTTTTAGGTACCTGTTTTACTTCCTTCGTTTGTTTGTAATTTTCAAATAATAGTGGAAAGGTAGCTTAAGTTCTCCCAAATATTTATAAATTCAACTGTTTTGTACATTTGTGCATGTGTAATAATCTGTAGGTCCAAAGTGAAATAACTTATGTTATACTTGTGATAATAAAATTGCTTTTAACTGAAAAATTAATTTTTTATAGTTAATGTTGTCTGATTCTGAGCCCTTGATATTAAATGTTATAATTAGATAGTCTCCATTTATGATTTAATTATATTGTGGGCTATCAAAGCTATCACTGAAGCCCATATCAAAGTAAGTTAAAACTTAATAAGTAATATTAATAATTACAATAATAGCTAGTTTCCTTCATGAAAAATAAGTGTGTAAGAAGAAATTTGTCTCGAATATGTCTCGTTCTCTACGGTTGAACACAGGAGAGAGTAGAACTTTGGATGATTGCTCCCGCAGCCTTCACTAGAATGCAGGAAGAGACAGGTGAGGTGGCAGAATGCAGGAATAAGCACTCCAAGGCTTCAGACTCCTGTGTTGCTATATTCACATGAGCATCTCCAAAATGTGCTGTGTGAACACGACTGGATGCACAGCAATAGCATGTGGAGTTAAAAGCAAGAAAGAACATGTTTTTAAGGGCATGCACAACTAAAATTGCTATTTTCTAAACTATCAATCCAATCTGTCTGAAATTTGAACCATATATTTATCTCGTAATGCTAAAGCAGTTTTATGAATTTAAAGGCAAAATCTTCAGTAGTTTTTTTATTTATAAATTTTCAAAAATGCAAAATTATTTATTTCATAGTGTACAGTGCACCAAGACAGTTGCTAGTGCTAATGCTTTGAAATGGATGAACAATGTGTAGTAAACAATTAGTAAAATGACCATACTCACAGTTGAAATACAAGGATAAATTAGTGATAGTAAAACGGGGGAGGCCCTACTCCAGCTCTTCTGAACTTGCAGTGTGAGCAGAAGCAAAAGAAATAAGATTACTTACAAAATGTATTTTAATATAAATGATTATGACTAGTATGTTGTAGGTTTATTGTTGGCTATGCTTGTTGTTTGCAATTGAAAAAACATTCTGGTATATGACAAGTTTCGCAAATTTGGTGTATTTAATCCCAGATTTGGATAAACATAAGAGATGCATATAAAAATCTTTTACAGATTTAAAAACATTCCACACTCAATGGACAGACCATTCATTGAACTATTAAAAAAAAGTAAGGTGTGTTGCGCTCACATGACTTTCTCTACTCTTGGACTAACCATTCTTACAAACTCTAATTCCTATATCTTCTTTGTGTTAGTTGAAATAAACACTTTCAGAAATTATCTATTGTGTATCTTCTTGTAGGTACAAGGAGAATATGGGAATACAGTAGACTGAGCGATAGCCAAAACTTTTAAAGCTTTCAAATTTCATTCTCTTTGCATGGTTAAGATATAAAAAAATCTGATGTTTTGCACGTATGACTTTCTCTGCTCTTGTACATGCTAACCATTCTTACAAACTCTTATTCCTATATCTTCTTCATGTTAGTTGATATAAACATTTGCACAAATTCTCTTACTGTTTATTTCCTTGTAGGTGCAAGGGGAATTTTAGAATACAGTAGGCTTTGTGCGATAGTCAAATCCTTTAAAGCTTTGGGATTCCCTTCTCTTTGCACACTTGACATAAAAAAATGAACACTGTTCCATTTCATGAAATAATTAAGTTTTCCAAAACTCACACACATAACAAGGAATATCTCTGAAATAATTCACCCTACAAGAAAATTTATTTGGACGTAAATTGTGTATTTTAGCAAGATCTACATTTTTTGTACAGTATGATTTGGTCTATCTCTAATAGTTTACTAGTTATGCAAAAGTCATTCAGAGTAGATATGACTACAGGTGCTATAGCCAGAAAATTCAAAATATATGTTTCATTTGTCATCAAAATATCTCAACATATGTCATTTTAATCAAAATCGTTAAGAGCCATTTTCAAGAAAATAAACATTTTCGAAAAATTTTTCATGGGAAGGGTAACTTATGATGGAGGAATTTTTTAAAAAATCTTTGGCTTGCATCCTTGAAAGACATTAAACCTGAATACCAACTTTGGTTTCTAACCAACATTTAGTTTTTGGGTTAGCTGTCCACAGACTGACAGATACACATACATACATACAGAGCTTTTTCTAAAAATGCTTTATTTTTATTCAGGGGGTCTCAAAATATATTTCTGGTGAAATCTTGACATTGAATTTTTGGGTGGAATACAATACTTCCTCTACTTTACTATACATAGTAGAGAAAGTAAAAACTTGTTGACCGTTTGAATAATGAAGGGATTAAAGAAAATAGAAACATATTGTATAGATTGACTGATGCCTTTCTTATAATTCTCTAATTTGTGAATTTTATTAAGGAAACCAGATAATTCTTTGTTTCTCTTAATGGTTTACCCACTTTTTTACTTTCTCTAATGGTAAGTATGGTAAGTATTGTATTCCACCCAAAAATTTGATAAAGATTTCACCGCAAATATAGGTTTTTGAGACCCCTGAATCCAAAAAATGCATTTTTAGAAAAAGGTCTGTGTGTGTGTCTGTGTATGTGTGTGTCTGTGTGTCTGTGGACAGCATAACTCAAAAACGAAAAGTTGGTTAAAAACTAAAGTTGGTATTTAAGTTTAATGTATTTCAAGGATGCGATACAAAGATTTTGAAGATAATAGCCCCACCCTAAATTACCCTTTACATGGAAAATTGTGATTTTCTTGAAAATGGCTCTAACAATTTTGATTAAAATGTCATATGTTAGAGACATTTTTATGACAAATGAAATGTATATCTTGAATTTTCTGGCTATAGCCCCTGTAGTCGTATTTACTCTGGACGACTTTTGCATAACCAGTAAACCATTAGAGGTAGACCAAATCATACTATACAAAAAATGTAGATCTTGCTAAAATACACAATTTATGTCCAAATAAATTTTCTTGTAAGGTGAACCATTTCGGAGATATTCCTTGTTATGTGTGTGAGTTTTGGAAAACTTATAACTTTTGTGAAATGGATCATCGTTGTTCATTTTTTTTGTCTGTTAAGTGTGCAAAGACAACAGAATCTCAAAGCTTTAAAATGTTTGACTATCACACAAAACCTACTGTATTCTAACATTCCCCTTGCACCTACAAGGAAATAAGTAATAAGATAATTTGTGGAAATGTTTATCTTAACTAACACAAAGGAGATGTAGGAATAAGAGTTTGTAAGAATGGTTAGTACAAGAGTAGAGAAAGTCATGTGAGTGCAACACATCAGATTTTTTCATTATGCACTCCATGTACATTTCAAATTACAAGTTATATACCTGAATATTGCAATTTATTATCTTTTCCTGTAGTGTAAATTATAATGTATACTGTATTCATACTACATTTTATCTATCTTTAACCATCTAGTAAGATGGTCTAATCAAAGCTGTGCATTTAAGCTAAATGAAGCTAAATATGGGAGTTAAGAAAAAATTAAGTTTAAAAAATAAATAGAAGCATATAAGCACAAAAATATAGCATGGGCCCAATGGTGTTCTACCAGGGTATGCATCTAATGCAAATCAACAACCCCTTTTAGTACAGATCTGGTAGATCTAGTGATAGCCCAAGTCACAGTCCCAACATATGCCACTGATACAGTTGTTTTACAACAGAGGAAAACACAATGTGGAAACTGCATTGGTATAAAATTACCTGCTATGAAGTAATAACCTGAAGGAGCTTTACATTCTGTGTGAACTGGAGAAGTTGGTAATAGGTCTTTTCCCTTTCAATTAAATTACACATCTACAAAAACTCTAAAGGATGATTTCATGATGGTGTTAGAAACTTTCAGGGAAGATTCAGGAGGATAATTATCTCTGAGGAGGATAATTAATCTGATATAAGGAACCTTGGTCCAAAAACGCCTCCTTTACACAATTACAGGCAAGAGTTTGCAATACCTGTGAATGTGAAATTATGAGAATCTAGGAATATCTGAATTTTATTTCTCTGTATTTACATTTACACAAGTCATAATATTACAAGAGCTGTTCAAAATGGCATCCTTCAGCAGTGATTCAGGCATGACCTCGTGTGATGTTCTGTCGTACTTGGATGAGCAACCCTGGAGTCTCTCTGACAATGTCACAGGCCACGAGAGCTCATGCTAGTAGATCCTGTTCATTTTCTACTGGTGTCACGTACACAAGGCTTTTCACGTGACCCCACAAGAAAAACACAAGTGGAGTCAGATCAGGCAAATGGGCTGGCCATGTAGCTGGACCTCCTGTTCCTATCCATCTTTCAGGGAACGTCTGGTTAAGGTGTTCTTGAGCATGATGTGAAAAGTGAGCAGCTGGGGCTCCATCTTGTTGAAAACATATATGTTGACATACTGCAAGTGGGATATGTTCCAACAGCCCAGGAAGTGTGTGTCTCAAACACACAGTGTGCACTGCTCCAGTTATTTGGGATGAAAGAACAAATGGGCCTATTACATCATCATTGGCTATACCCACCTATACATTCACTGTAAAACAGTTTTGATGGCCCCTTACAACTGTAGCGCAGGGATTCTCATCAACACAAACGTGACTATCTTGACTATTTAGCATGCTGTCTTTGGTGAAACAGGCTTCATTGGTGAAAAGTACACACAAAGGGAAGTGATGGTCGACCACACAGTGCTGCAGTAGCCACTGGTTGTGAACGACGTGAGGTGCAAAGTCAGCTGGAGACAGAGCATGTACTCGTTGTGGGTGGTAGGGGTGCAGTTGTTCCCAAAGTACATTCCAAACAGTACTTTGCATGACCCCCATTTCATTGCAACTGTTTGAGTACTTATTGAAGGCTCCTCAGCCAGATGATGAAGCACTTCCTCTTCCAAGATTGGAGCCTGTACAGTTCGCGTTCCTCCTTGGTCGTGATACTGTGGTTGCACCTGCCCAGTTTCCCTTAACTGCTGAAAAAGGCTCGGGAACGTGACATGTCGTGGATGTCTCTGATGTGGATATTTGTCCTGATATAGCCTTTCTGCTTCCATACTGTTTCCATTAGCTTGCCCGTAAACGAACACCATATCTGCATATTCTGCAACTGTGTACTTCATTTCACTGCGGTTGACTGATACACTTCCTCATGTAAACACCAACCAGACTCCGACCTGTACCCTGGGTAATGTTACAGGACAGCATGTCAGACAGTACACATCACACCATCTGCATTGAACTACTGTTGCCGTACGTAAGTTTAAAATGCCATCTGCATTGCCTTCATGGCGTTGTAATTCTAAATCACTCACGATACTCCTAGATGGCAGTTTGGTTATCTATCCTTATTACTAGGGCCAGACATTTAATGACCTATAATTTGGTAAAAAATGCAAAATAAAAAATGCATTTATGACCTAAAAATTACAAAAAATGACCCAAAAAGATGACCCCAAAAATGTTAAAGTTACCAAAAAATAAAGAATTGCCAATAAAAATGGTATTAATCATCATCATCATCATCATCATCATCATCATTACTACATTAAGCACTCACTTTGTTACTAAGTTACATAAAATATAACATAAAATGAAAATATAAAAGAAAATTATAAATATACATGTTAGAATATCTTTTATTGAAGAAATTCCATTTCAGTGCACTTTTATAACAATTTTAAGTTGCAGTTAACAATCACAAATTGGCGGAGATTCTCAAATGGAAATGACTGTCTATTGTCTGCTAGTACTAACTTATAAATGGAAAACCTCCTCTCTACTTCAACGGAAATAATTGGAGCATACTGAAAGCAAGCAATATCTCCTGGATTTAACTCACAGTCAGCAATAGAAAACTGTTCACCAGACAAAGCACTGCCAATTGAACACAATGTTTTGTACCCCCTATTCTTGTCTATACACATTGCCACTGCATCACCCACTTTACCATATGCACGGCTCAAATCATTCACTACTTTATCCACTATTTGTAGCTGTTCCATTAATGTCACTTGGGATTTTTCCAGAGAACTTATTGCATCTGAAAGGAATCCAAAATTGGTGTTTATGTAAGAAAGTTTACCCGCAATTTCATTATCAACCAGCAGTTCTTGCATCTTTTTTATTGACACAGACCATTATCAAGAGAATCGACTACTTTCTTCACTATGTCAAAATTCTTGCAATAGTAACTACAAGCCTCGAGTCATGTTCCCCATCTAGTCAAAACAGGTGAAAAGGGCAGTTGAATTTCTGGAGCTTCTACTTTGAATGCTACAACTGGAGAGGGGGCTTTCAAGAATACTTTCTTGATGTATCCAATTAATTTATCCACTTCAGGAAAATTTGTACGTACTTCTTCCGCGACCTGGTGCAATACGTGCGCTAAATATGTCACATGCACCATTTTTGGGTAGAGCGCACTTAAAGAAGCAGCAGCTTTTATCATGTTGGGTGCTGCATCTGTTATACACAGCAATACATTGGAATTTTGAATCCCATTAGGCCAAAGTATTCTCAATGCATGGTCAAATACTACAGATAGTTGAACAGTTCTCTTTGTCCAGCTGCTCACAGTGCAATAGAAATTGTTCTCCGGGGCTGTGTGCTTCTAGAACTCCAACAATAACATTCACTACATAACGGCCTACAGTGTCTGCTGTCTTGTCGATGGATACAAATATATTCTTTTCTCTGATCCTTTTTCTTATTTCTTGCAAAGTTTTGTTGTAGCACCAATCCACGTAGGTTCTTCTCAATGTTCTGGGATCTGGAATTAATTTTCGTGTCTCCTCTTCTAAGAAAGCACGCAGCTTAGAATGATTCAGCTTGTGAAGTGGAATATCGGCAGATAAAAATGCTTCACATAATTTCTCACAAAATGGTGAAAATGTGGAATGAGTTTCGCCCAGAAGCATCTGTTGTAAGCTTACACTGGATTTATTTTCAAGTCATTGCAGGCCACGTTTATGCTTCTCCCATGACATATGTTGTTCTACTGTAAACATTTTTTCAGCAGTCACTCTCACATCACAGATCTTGCAGAATAATATATGACCGTCTGTAGAAAAAAATATTTTCTCTATATTTTGAAACAAATGCCTTCAATTTAACACTAATACTTCCCTTCACTTTAGGCATTTTGCTCTTATGGTGCTCGTATAGGTGCTAGGAGCAACTGATCACCTCACTTAACAGCACAACAATGCTGTTTTACCTGGATATAGGAATTTCCTTGGGAGTGTGGGCAAGTCCATTAACCACATTCCTTGAAAAATAGGGGTAGGAGGTAGCTTAAGCTCTAAAAATTGAATTCCTAGAAGTGGGCCAGTTCATAATGCACATTCCATGAAAAATAGGGGTAGGAGTTAGCATAGCATTTACTTAAATCTAAGAAATTGTATTGACAAGGAAAAATACTGAATTTTAATTTTAAAAAAATTAATTAAATAAAATAATCTCCCAACCTTCTGGGAAAGTGCTAAAATGCTCAAAATGATCTAAAAATTGCCAAAAAATAACTTATCCATAAAAAAAGTAAGAAAATGCACAAAAATTCCCTAACAAATTGCTTATATTTAACTTGTTAGTCAATGCCATACCTTTCTGTATATGCAAGCAATGTTTCAACCTTCATAAGGAAAAGATGCAAAATGATTAATTGCCTTGCCCTACTTATTACTAATCACCTACCAACCTATGAAAACAACTTTTGCCTATAACTTGTGAAGGAGACATTTCCAAGCCAAGGTTCCTGCTATCAGATTATTGCATTTGTCCTCCTTAATCCTCCCTGAAGTTTTCTAACACCATCATGAAATCACCTGGTATTACATGCTGATGATACAAATGTTCCGACTGAGAAAATCATGAATTATTTTATACGTAATATCCTCATTATAAATACAGAAAAAACTGTAGCAATGGATATATACACTAACAGGAACAAAAATTACCTTGCTTCTAAGGTACAACTTCTTAATCACACACTTACAAAAGTTGAGTCCATCCATTCCTTGGTGTCTGGATACAAAGTCATTATGAAATGGGATACTCACATTAATGTAATAAAAACATAGTTTGCTGTGCTACATGATTAGAGTATTAATGACTTGTACAAGAAAAGAAACAGTTAGGGCAGCATACTTTGTGCATATCCACTCATTACTGAGATATGCCATAGCCTTCTGAGGTGGGTTTCCACTGAGTAAGGCAGCCTTCGCCACACAGAAAAAAATCATGAGAATCATAGAAGGCACTAGCCCAAAATCATCCTGCAAACCTCTGTTTAGAAAATTAGGTATCCTCTCACTTCCCTGCATTTGTATTCAAGAAACAATTATGCTCATACTTAATAAGATTAACACCGTTGATACACCATTTACAATGAATAACACAGTATGTAAACATAACACCCGAAAAAATACAAATCTGCATGTAACCAATCACAATACCTTACTCTATCAGAAAAGTACTCTACAATTGGGCATTAAGTTATGTAATAACCTGCCAAGCTACATCAAAGCAATAAAACCAGTTAGTCATTAGTCATTTCAAATCATGTCCCAGGGCACATCTAATTACAGTCAGTGAGAGTTAACCTGGCACTTGACGGCTAGCTGATCCACTTATCTTACAAGGCTAGCCCTTTCTTGTCCAATAATGTTACAAACATATCACACAACGATTAGTCGATTGGACAGGGTATGGTTAGCCTCATTCGCTGGTAAGTGAATCAGCTAGCTGCCAAGTGCCAGGTTATTTCTCACCGACCATAACCACTGCTTTTATTCCATCAAGGATTATCTCAAGTATAAGTGTTAGTCATAAAGCTTTGCCTGAAAATATGTGTTTGTTTATATTTTGACATGTCCAATACTGAATGTATCTATGTATGTAATCTCATAGTTTGTAATGCTAATCTTGATGTGTCATAAATTTAGGAGCATTAGCTCAACAGTGTAAGTGTAATGTTTGAATAAATGAATAAATCACAGCCGATTTTTCTGTATTGAAATCATATGGTGAATAAAATTAAATGAATTGAATTAATACGAGGGTTGTCTGTAAAATAAGGTTCCCAATTTTTTTCACAATGAAAAACATATTTATTGACATTGAATAATGCAGTTTTGGAAAGCTTAGACTTTTTTCTATTTTTCAACATAATTGGCATTCTGATCAATGCATTTTTGCATGTAGTATACCTTCTTTTGTATGCCTGAATCATAGAACTCTCCCACCGCATGGCGGAGATAGCTTAAAAAATTTTCTTCAGTTCCTCTCCAGTTCTGAAATGTGTCCCACCCAAGTGTTTCTTCAAGTTAGGGAAGAGATGGTAGTCACTTGGGGCTAAATCTGGGCTGTAAGGAGGGTGTGTGACAATATCTAATCCATATTTGTTGATGAGATTGGTTGTCACATGGGCAATGTGCAGACGAGCGTTGTCCTGATGGAAATGTACTCCCTTCGTAACCATGTCTCCACCCACCTTGGTATACCCTAACTGATCTGTCAAAGTTTTGTGAGTGTAGGTATTGTTAACATCAGGGATCATCCTGCAGATCTCCTGAACCATCACCCTTTGATCTTTCAGCATTGCTTCTTCCACATTCTCAATCGTCTCATCCGAAACCGATGGTCATCCAAAAGAAGAAGTAGAAGAAGAAGGGGAAGAAGGAGAAGGAGGAGGAAAATGACAAGAACAAGAAGAAGAAGAAGAAGAAGAAGCTATAATTGTGTATGTGTGTGCATGCATGCGTATGTGTGTGCATGTGTAGGTGTGTGCATGTTTACACGTGCATGTATGTTGTTAGCTAATGCTGGATTTCTGACAATGAAGTCATTAATCCTCTTGCTCTCCAATATTTTTCAATGATGGATGGGGCATTAGAAGTGGCCGGGCATATTTGAAGGTGGTCTCGGTCCATTTCCTCTTGCAGATCACATAGAGGACAGAGTGGTGAAGAATATATCCCAATTCTGTTTAAATGTTTTGCCAGACAATCATGTCCTGTAATCAACCTGAAGGTTGCAACTGCTGTTTTTCGAGGATACTCAGGAATTACTGTTTGAATGTTTGGTAGCTCCCATCTTTTATTCTCTGATTTTTCATAGTAATATTTTGCAATAATTTTTTTGAATTCAGAGTTGACTAATCTTTTAGCTGCATAAAATGGTACATTAACTATAGATTTTTGTACACAGCTGGTACCCTTTTTTGCAAGAAAATCAGCTTTCTCATTACCACTCAGTCCACAGTGAGCTGGTATCCATTGGAAGACTAGGTGTTTTTGAAGTGCTGTTAGATGGGTAAGGATTTTCCAACATTCTATAATTGTTTGGTTTTTTGGTGACAACTTGGAGGTAATTGCTATAATTGCTGCCCTGGAATCTGAGAGAATAACTGCTTGCTGAAAATGTGAAATTCTGTACAAAAGATTTTGTAGGGCCATTCAAATTGCTTCAATTTCTCCATCAAAGTTTGTAGTTCCATAACTTAAAGATTTGTAATAGGAAAAGAGCTGACATGTGACTCCAGCACCTGCTCCATCTTGGTTTGATATCAATGATCCATCAGTATAAATATGGAGCCATTCGTGTTCTGGAAATCTAGTATAGATTGTCTCTAATGCCAATAATTTTAGAACACTAGTTGGAGTATCACTTTTCTTAACTTCTTCTGTCAGGTGTAAATAATATGTGATGTCTAATGTTTGTGTCGGATTGACTTTAGATATGAAGTTTTCCCTTGAATTAGGAAGGTATACATTCTTCTTGATGTCTTGAATTTTGGAAAGAAAGCTCTCCTGAGTCTTTAGTGTATGTGTAAAATTTCTCTTGTGCCATGTATTGAATGGGAGTCTGATCAACTTTTCGTGTTGAATAAGAGCCGCTTTTTCTATTTCATATTCAATGGGGAATTGGTTGGTTAGTATTTCTATAGCTGCTATTGGTGTGGTTTTGATAGCACCTGTAATTAATCTCAGACTTTGGTTTTGAAAGATTTGAATCTTTTTTGTGTTTGTTGTTACAAGAACTTCGCTGCAGTAAGTAAATAATGGCTTTATGTATACATTGTATGTTGTGTTAAGAGTTGCTCTGGAACATCCCCACTTCATTCCTGTTAGACGTTTTAACAGTGAAAGGCGCCTCTCTGCTCTTTGTGTTACATTTTCTATTTGTTTGGTCCATGTAAGTTTAGTATCAAATGTAACTCCTAAATACTTTGCTTCCTTTGTTTCTGGTAATTGTTGACCCTCAAAATTTAGTTGTTTTTTTTAGTGGCTTTTTTCTTAGTGAAAAGATTTGGTAGTTTGATTTTGTTGTATTAACAGTCATTAAATTTTCTTTGGTCCACCTTTGTAATTTGGTTAAGGATTGTTGCATGGTTTTTTCTAGTTCTGTACTTTTGCTTTTTGGCTTTGAAGTCCACATTACTAAGTCATCAGCAAATAGTGCACACTTCACACCTGATTCCTGTATTTGTTGTGGCAGATCGTTAATAAATATATTAAAAAGTGTTGTGCTTAGCACTGCGCCTTGTGGTAAGCCACGGTGTACTTGTTTGTATTTAGATATGTTTCTTCCATATCTGGTTGCAATAAAGCGTTGTGTTAGGAAATGACATAGCCATGAAAACATTGGACCTTGTATCCCTATTTTTTTTTTACTTTCTTTAGTAGTTTTGTTCTGCATATAGAATCATATGCACTTTGGAAGTCAATAAAAACTGATAAATGATCTTCTTTTCTATTGAAGGAATCTTTGATTTCTTGACTGAGAAGTAAGACTTGTTCATTTGTAGAGTGGAACTCTCTGAATCCAGCTTGACATGGGGAAATTAAATTTTTTGATTCTAGAAACCAATTTAACCTGTTTGACACCATTCTTTCCATCACTTTTGCTATTATGCTAGTAAGAGCTATTGGTTTATAATTTTTTATTTCTGACGCTGTTTTGTCTTTCTTCAAGAGTGCGACAATTATTGCCTTTTGCCATTCAGCAGGTACAGTGGTTTTCCAGGATAGATTGTAGAGTTTCAGTAGTTGTTGTTTTGCTGTTTTTCCAAGGTTTTTTATGAACTCTGGATGTATGTGATCAGGTCCAGGGGACTTTTTGTTTTTGTGCATGTATGTATACAGTACCATTGTGAACTCTATAGATATGTCTTGATATTGAGCAACTTCAATGCATCATCCAATAAGTTCCTTGGTACAACTGCAAATGTGTCATCTGTATATCTGTGCCGTGTTTTAAAGATTAAATAGAAGGCACTTGCAGCATGTTTCTCTAACTAGCTCATGTAAGAGAGGTATAGTCTGATCATAACTAACCTTCAATTAATTCTAAATTTTATTTAAAGATCTGACACAAAGGATATCTTAACCTTATTATTAAAGGCTGTATCACTCTGTTCTTAACAACTAATAAATCTTAAAGTTTAATACTTATAATCCTGTTTACATACCAAGAAGTAGCTATCCTGGAAGTGACCTCATGAATGAAGAGCAATGTCTTTCTCCTGTTGAATGATTAACCCTAGGATAATGGTGGTCACCATGGAGCACAGGAATGGGCATACATTTAGGATGGATAGTGTGAGGAGAATCACATTTTCAACAATCTGACATTGAAGCAAAATAGCCTGAAACAAAAATTGCATTCTTTTTTTAACTGTTTAGGTAATATTCCTTTCCTCTGTTGCCTAGCTTTAGTAGAAAGAGGAAATGTAGTACTCTACCCACATATCCAATATCAACATTTGAGCAGAAAACATAGGTTAGAAAAACCTTTCTGTGTGTGCATATGTGCATGTACATAAGTGTGTGAAAGAGAGATATTCATTGCTCATAGTTTGAATTTTCAAAACTTTTTTTCCTTTTTATGTATGTGCTAAGTCACCATTCATTTGCTTCTCATTGTCATGCAAAGAGTGGAAGTCAAACCAGCAAATAGAAATCTACTATTTAAAGATTTGATTATCACTTCAGCCTCTTATATCCCCATTGTACATATCTACTACAAAATGTCTCTTGAAGCAATTTTGCAAACATTTATTTTGATTAACGTGAAGTAGATAGGATGATAAACTTTTGTAAGAATAGTTTGTAGAAGAGATACAAAGGAAAGTGATAGTGAGTAGGAAAAGCCACACAAGTATAACAATCAGACTTTTAGAGTATGCAGTTAGGAAATTATACTCACTAGAATACAGCGTTTAGTGATTTTGTTTATGGAACAAGCAAGGCAAATATTTCAAAGCATGACGTGTTACATTAACCCTTTTACTGCTGGAGTGTTAAGAAGCTCACAGACCCTCCTTGCTGAGTTATTTTAACTAAACATCAATTACTATATTGTTTGAAATTCATGCAGAATTAACATAAAATATCCTAAAACACACATCAAAGTTGTTGTAGATGGCTGCTGATGAAACACAATTAAAAAATAAAAGCTTTTAAAATAAGAAAAAATACCACACGCAACACACTTTACAAAGGGTTGTCCATGGGCCAAAAAAGAAAACACTAATGGAAACGTGATATATTGTGTTCTAAATTTTGACGTCTTAATTTTTTAAGCTACACTTTGCCAAAATATTAATGAACAGAAATTGATTAACAATTAGGGGCATCAAAATGTTGATTATTTACAAATGCTTTCTATGAGTATGAAGCAGATATGGTTATAAATTATACACAGTAAGAAGTTATCACCTCTGCATAATACTTTCAAAATCTAATTTATGTATGGTAAATTTTGAAACCGGGGTGTAAACATAAACTTATGTTGCATTTGGCACATATACACTTTGTCCCTTTTCCTTTTTTCTGGCCTAGAGTGGTGTTGGAGCACCCATGACACATTCTGGCAGGCTTTTTTATTTGGTTTTGATGGTATTAGTGAAATAAAATATCTTTATATCACTCTGAAGGGTTGGTCAACAGATATACAGTGGCGGCTCGCAGTCAAAATTTTAGGGTAGGCAAAGTGTGATAATGATGATGATGATGATGATGATGATAATAATCGTCATCGTGGCCGTGGTCGTGATCGTGATCGTTATCGTGATGATAATCATCATCATTATTATTGTTGTTGCCATTATTTTTATTATTATTAATTATTATTTTTATATAAAGGTCAGTGCATTGTATAGGAAACAATTTTGGAATTCCGTAAATTTAGAAGAGTCTACCAATAGGAGAAATTCTAACTTCTCTGTGAATCTTGTCTGTATTTGTAGAATAATGTTATCCAAAATTTCAAAATGTAGCTGTCGGTATTGTACTACGATTCTATTTGAGGTGAAAATTGCCATTTTGTGATTTCTTTATATCATTTGATATACTGATGTATTCTTCAGCTTTTTTCTTACTCCACATTTCCTCAAGTTTCTATATTTTCTTTTTTAGTGCTGAGAAATGATACTGTATATTCAATGACTTCTTGAAAATATGTCTTCATAAACATTTAACAAAAACATGAAATTAGAATTTTGGAGTTAATTCTTTAGCCCTATAGCGCCATTAATTATTGATTCAGGATTAGAGATGGGCTTATCTTCAATTTCGCTACAGGCATCAATTAATTTATCTCTCTCACAGAATATGGTCACGAAAATTTTGGCATTAGAGCTTCAACGTACATTGCAGGTCATCGGTATCCTTTTTCCTACTGCCCTATCTAAAACTGCTGTACGCTTGGACGACATATGAAAATAAGCAGGAAACGCCTTAAGACTAGATTAGAAAAGAAAAGACATACATCTTTTATACATTTAGCCCCATTTTGTAGTACAAGATCAAGTCTAAGGGCACAACAGTGTGTGAACAGAGCTTTTGGAGTATATCTTTTTACAAGGATTTGGAGTCCTGAAATCTCACCAGTGATTACGCTAGCCCAATCACAGCACTGACCAATTAACTTATCTTTGATATTATATTCCTTTAGAACTGCAAGTAATAAGGTGCACAAATCTACAGCAGTCCTGCTTGAACTAACGTTGTGAAAGCCAAGGAATCTATCTTGTACTGTTCCCAAATTATTTACATACTTTACAATATGTGATAATTGCGAGATTTCCGACACATCTGTCATATTGTGGTGCTTATATATTGTAAACCTTCTTATAGGCCTCGATTAGGGGGTAGCATGCAGATTGTGGAGCTTAAATCTGTACCAGGAATTGTCGAAAAGGTCACAATCTCTCTAAAAGCAAACACGAGAGGCTTCTAATACAAAAGGAGTCGTTTAATTAGGATTCTAAAAGGGAACACACAGTTACATAATTAACAGATAATATACATAAAGAGTACCTGATGATTACATGGTGATTGGAGAGATGCACTGCTTTGCATTGAACTGAAAAGAATCCAACTTCTTTGATTTCAGTATTTATTATTTTCATGATCTCTTCAAAAATGCAATCAATTAGATCATTTTGAATTGTTTTGGAGAGACAGGTCAAAGTTTTTCCCAATTCTTCCCAGTAGTGACACAACTCTTCATTATGACGGAAAAATCTGATAGGTTTCAATATAAATGCCCCTATTTAAACACATATCACTTTCGTCGTGCCCACCAAATGCCAATTCCTGTCTACACAACAGTTCAGCAGCATCAATTAGCCTCTTCATAATTTCTGTTTTTTCAACGCTTTTGTTATATTGTTGCTTTGAAATTTTCTCATGTTCAGACAGCATCTCTGAAATTAGACAGGTATTTTTTTAGCCTCTTCAGATTTACGGAATTAAAAATATGTTCTTTTTCACTCTCATGTCTTTGGATGGCTTTTGATATTTTTTTACATCAAAATAGCCGTCATGGTTCCAAGCTCCCTCTTTAGTAGACAACAAGAGACATGGCCAGCAATAAAGCCTGACTTTAACTTCAGAGCCGGACAGCCAACTATGTGACTGATACCACAATGGAGTAAATTTCCTGGTGCTTTATCAACCTTAATTGTATTTAACAATGGAGCAGGCCACCCTATAACTAAACCATTCCTCTTTTCAATGTCAGTGCGTCATGAAGAGGGACTTTGTAATAGTTCACTAATTAAGTCAGTCATACTGGTTTTATAACACAGTAAAATACAAAAACAATCTCCTAATTTGTAAGTATTTACAGGCAAAAGGTAATTATTTCCCATCAACACAAAAAAAGCCACAACGCATAATAATACTAGTACAGAATGACAAAGAAATGATTCCGCGATTCCGAGCTCAGAGATCTTCATTCGTGGAATATGGCTGTTCAGAAAAAGTCACATAAATTTGGATTTAAGCCTGCTCGGGGTACTGAGTGCTGGCAAACATGTCTATGCATGCTTGGAGTGTGTATAAAGATGGGAAATTTCCTTATCCTTGTTCAGGGGCCTTGTGCTGAGAAAAGGGGTTTGTGCCGGCAGAGGTTAAACTAGCCGGCTCTCCAGTACCCCCATACGTGTCATTTCTACCGCGCGTTTCAATCACATAGCATATTTTTGATGACTCAGAATTGAAATTGCAGGATTTCACCGTGTGCTTGTCATTATAGCTGAGAAAACCGTTGTTGAACTACAATAATTTAAGGAAAATGACGGTTTGAATGATAAAATGCAGAATCATAGCTAAACATTACTTGTTGATGTATTACGGTGGGACAGGTACTGCCTACCCTGAGGAGCCGTGCCTGCAGATAAAGGCCTCCCAGGTTTTGTGGTTAGTCTTGGTATATGGAATTCATGAAATGTTCTGTAATTAGAGTAAGTTGAAAGCCAGTTAATGTGATATTGTTATCAGTTTTGAAGTTATATAGTGAGTGTGCATTTAAAAGTGTCATGTCTAACAGATGAAAAAAGAATTTCCTATACCATTTCAATGTCTTCCTTATACACTCGAGGGAGCCTATCTGGCCTGTCCACAGCACCCAGATTCTTATTGTAGTCCAGGGTTCAAATTAATAGAGGGATGGGTGAATTTATCCCTCTCATTAAATAATTTCCCCAGCTTGTCTAAGAAGAATTCTTTCCCTGCTGCAGAAGTACTTTTCCTTTTTATTGAAAGTATTTACTATTACTGCTCTTTGAAAATACAAGAAGACATGGAATACTTTTGATACAGACTGTACATGGTATGAGTGTAAGCTGTGAGTAAGCAAACGTATGACATTAAATATAGCTATACAATAAACAACTCTCAGGTAGTTACATTAGTTGGCATGGGTCACAATTCCAGTAATGACGATTGTAGCTTGCAGTATTCAGTTCAGTTTATTGTTCATCAGCATGAATAAATTTGAGACAAGAAAGCAAAAAATTACAGAAAGTAATGACAGTGATGTATTCTGGGCTTCAACTTCAAGTAGTATTAATATTTCAGCTTCTCAAGTTAAAACTGCAGCATATGAAGTGACATATCTTAGTGAAAATAGTGAGAGTAAGTGCACTACACATGTGTCAATTTGAAAAATGGAAAACAAATTGCCCAGTTTTGGGAGAGTTATATGCCTGTACTGCTCAGAAACACAAAATCACAGTGTTCTTTAAGCCAGTAAAATCCATACTGCTGCTACATACATTTTATGTATATAACACACCAATACTACTACTACTGGTATTACTACCATTATTGCCATAAATATAACACTAATTGAAGTTCCACAGCCCCCTCTTCAGAAAGCCTGATTCGAACACTGTTGTCCATGACACAGTCAGGTTTCATTATTTGCATTTTTGTCTTTTTGTCAACTTTGCTTGCTGGTCTCATTGAGTCTGTGTGGAAAATATTTGGTATACACACCTCTCGTCTGTCCAACCACTTTAGTGCTGACATATTGTTTGTATGTCTAAATTCTAACTGTCCCTTGTCTAATTGTCCTGTGAGTCTAACAGTACCACAAGCACTTGTTCCATATGCATGTAGCCAGTTGCAAAGAAGAAGACTGGAATACCAATTTTCTAGCCCCAAGTTGTGCCCTTTATGCAGGTAGCTTGTAATGAGGGCTTGTACCACAGACCCTGACACCCCAAGGTTGCAGTCATCAACAATTTCTGTGGTTTTGCCTGTGTACACAATGATGTCCAGAATATAACCAGTCTTACAATCACATAGCATAAATGCTTTTACACCGAACCTGTGTCTTTTGGAAGGGATGCATTGTTTGAATGAAAGGCGACCTTTGAATAGCATAGGTCTTTCATCAATGCAGAGATTTTGAAATGGTGTGAATAACTCACTGAAAGTATGTCTAAATTTTTCAAAAATAGGTCTCAATTTATGCAGCCTGTCTCCATCACCCTGTGTTTTGTTGCCATTGAAGTGTAAAAGACTTAGAAGTATAGTTATAGTCTTGCTGTCCTACAAAGCTGCTGATAAGTTGGCAGAAGCAAAGTCCTGCGTCAACTGGAGTGCCAAGCTACAAAGGGCTCTTGAAACAGAGTTTCTCTCACAACAGATAGTCTCACAGGTAGATGTTCACTCTTCGCTGGTCAGATACCTGTGGGCATACTTTTTTTTCGAGTGGAGGAAAAATCCATTTATGGAGTTCCACTGTGCTGGGAGGGCACAGTGGGGACTGTAGGCTCTATCCAAAAAAGAAAACCTCCACTGGACAGAATTCAGAGGAGGAACTGCAGTAGTATCACTATTGCACCTGTGGATTCTGGGGGGCATACTGTGGCTTCTTAGCTTTATATACAGACAAGCAGGTCGAGGTGAACTTTGATTGGCCAGAAGTCTGCTGGACTGCTACATCACCATAATGCAGAATCACCACAATGTGACACAGGTGTCATAGAGTTCCTTTGTTTTCTTTTAGTTTTCCCAAAAATTTGAATACAAACTCAGTCTGGTTCAGCATGCTGGAAGTAAAGTGCTCCAACAGAATGAAGTTCTGAGGTCTTGTTCCTGATTTTGAAGAGAAATGCTTCAGCACTGACAGGGAAATGTTATTTTGTAAACTATGTGAATAAAAACTGGAGTTTGTTCAAACAACCTGTGTTGGATGTGGTAGTGTCACAACAAACAATTTGAAATTTCTCATCCAGTCCCCTAACTTTTATGGCATTCCAAACTGCCAATGTTTGTTTTTCCCACTATAATTCAGTAATATGGGCACACCTATTTATTTTATTGCTCCTCATTTTCATATGTTATGATGATCGGTAGTCTTTCAGTTCTTGAATCCCTGTCATTTAATGCCGGTACCAGCTTACCGCTCCAGTGAACAGCCACAAAAATTGAATTCTCTTTGAACAAATATTTAATATTTTCTGCCTGTTGTTTTCTGAATTGTTCTCGATATCTTTGAATCAAATTACGATTAAATGCTGCTTCATCAACATTATGTTCAAAGCCCTCAGCTGTAGCCTCAATGATGAACATAGCATCTCTCTGACTTAATTGACATCTGTTTAAAATGGTAACTAGTTTTGATGTCATAAAACACTTTCTTCCACGTTGATTTTCCTTTTCTGAATTTACCTTATTTCCATCCCAGGTTGCATCAGTACCGGAAATTAAAGCTGAGCTCCTGGTGTGCTGCAAAAATGGTATCACCATCAGAGTCACTCACTTCAGCTGTTTCTTCAGAGGAATTTTTAGTAATTTTTAAAAACAATGAACTGTTATCAATCACCCTTCATCCTCTGTACCTCTCATAAATCTAATCCTCGTCCTTTCCTCTTTTGCCACCAACTTCCAGTCAACAGCTCCAAGATAATCTTTACAGCCAGGTTCTCATTGATTTAATACAAAGACTTTATCCTCTTCTATTTTCATCACCTTCAAAGCATTAGCATGGATAACATCTAACAAATTATTTTAATTTGCAGAAAACTTATGTTCTCATTCTTTGTGAGTGTCTGTCTTTCTATGAGCACTATTTTACAGATTGAGTCACTCTGAATACAGGTCTACAAGTTTCTTTGTGCAGTGAGCTAAAGCTCTTGTAGGAATCCTAGCCTTCTTCCAAAATATTACACAGTGATGCCCAACCAAATTAGCACTTTCACTGATAGCCAATTTTACTGTGCATATATTATAAAACAATACTGATGAAACCTGTCAATTAGTTGGTAATTTATGTCCACTGATCCGGTGCATAATTCTACCATCTAAATAAATGTGTCCTCACTTCTTAAACTACTCTCCATGATGTAAATAAATGCTCACAATGTTATTCAATGGAAACTGAGGCTCTACTGAAGGTGGATGGTATAGCAACTGTCGAGCACACGTATAAACAGGAATAAGCAAAATGATAGGGGTTCCTCTTTGAAAAATGATCAGTTTGCTATCCCGCACAACATACTAAGTGTTGTCAGTGATTTTTTTGGGACACCCAGTATATAAGAGAAGCGCAAAACTCGATAGAGGACCAAAAGATGTTTTTACAGAAATTACAATTTTTTATTCTAGTACATAACCTTTCATTACACAAACTTTATTTTTGGCAATACTAAATATTATCATGGAACAATTTCAAACAACAGTGAAACTCCCATGGGATAACCATATTTTTCATAGTATTGACCAGTTAAGAAATGCTTGATTTTTCAAAACTCGATAGAGGACATGGACTATGAAACAAGCAAATTTGACTGAATTATATAGAAACTGATTATCCGGGCTTGTGGGCCATGGTCTAGTCAGGTTAAGGCAATGCCACTGAGGATGTTTGACGCAGCTTCGGACGAAACGTCTGGAAGGAGTTTCCTGACTAGACCACGGCCCACAAGCCCGGATAATCAGTTTCTATATAATGACACCGGCCGTGAAAGCCTACGCAGTTTGATGAATTTGACTGAACCTTAATTTGATCCTAGTTTTATTGTTTTTATTACTGTTTTGATTATACTTTCATTTCTTTGTAATTTATTTTTATGTACAGTAAAAATAAATTAGAAAGAAATGAAAATAAAATCAAAACATTTTATTTTTAAACAATTATTTTTATGTACAGATACATCAGAAGAACAGGAAATATACTTTGAAATGGAGCAGTACACTACACATATACTTCCAAAAGCTCGTCAAATAGCAAGTGGTATTCTTACAGGAATTAAAAGAAATATGAAAGCTACTATTCAAATAAAAAAAACAATGGAAGAACAAGATAAATCAGAAATAGTTAAAATTGAAGTATGGAAAAGTAACTACCACTATAGAATTTACAGTATATACAATCCTCCAGACAATACACTAGATCTAAATTCTATTCCCATAGAACCCAAAAATATTTTAATAGGTGATTTTAATGCACACTCCCCTAGGTGGGGCTACAGAGATATAAATTCAGCAGGAAGTCATAGAAGACCTGTTAAACTCATCAACAATGGAATTAATATTTAATCCAAATGATCCACCCACTTACCTTCATTATAATGGTTCGGGTACAAATCCTGATCTTCTGATGGTGTCATCTGACATAATTGACAATACAAAAAGAGAAATAATAGAAGACCCAGGTTCAGGCCACAGGATCAACCTGAACTCCATAAGAGGTCTAATAAATAAAAGTAACCAACCAAAAATTAAAACTTCTTGGAATTTTAAAAAAGCAGATTGGTCCAGTTTCCAAAATGAGATAGAAGGGAAGTGTAATATACTGTTAGAATCAGAGTTCAAGTCAACAGATGAAATGAATAAAAAAATTTTTGAAATATTATTGACAGCAGCCAAAACACATATCCTCAAAGGAAAGTTAAAGAAATATAGCTACTTTTGGTCTCCATCTTTATCTAAGTTAAAGCACGAAAGAAATATAGCAAGAGTCAAAGCCGAAAGACCCAAGTGTCCAGAAGATGTACAAAACTGGAGAAGAAAAGCAGCCATTTTTAAGAAAGAATTAATTACAGCAAAGAGGGCCAGTTTCACAAATTTTGTAGAACATATGGCCTATAGGAAAGATGGAAATAAAATATACAAATTCCTTAATAAAACAAAATTATCAAAAAATACAACTGAACCATTAAAACATAATAACAAAAGCTTAACTACACATAGGGAAATAGCAGAATCCCTTAACAAGTTTTATGCTCAGTCACAAAGAATACCTCAAGCGTATAAAAAACAAGATAAAGCTATCCAAAAAACTATCAGAGAAACTAATAAGCCCAAAGATATACGAAATGATATTTTTATTCAGGATTTTAACGAAACAGAACTAGATTTAGCAATAGAACAATTACAGAACAAAAAATCTCCAGGACCTGACAAGATCCACCCAGAGTTTATTAAACACCTTGGCAGGAAAGGAAAAGAAATCCTACTTAAACTGTATAACACGTGTTGGAGAATGACTGTACCTTCTGACTGGAAAAAAGCCATTATCATCCCGATTTTAAAGAAAAACAAACCCTCAAACAATATTAATAGTTTCAGGCCAATATCTTTGACCTGTGTTATTGCAAAAGTGATGGAAAGAATGGTGGCATCTAGACTTAACTGGTTCCTAGAATATTACAACTTAATTAATAGTTCACAGACCGGCTTCAGACAGAATCATAGTACAAGTACTAAGCCAAGACATCAAGGAAGCTTTCAATAGAAAGGAGGATACCTTAGCAGTATTCATTGATTTTAAATCAGCATATGACTTAGTCTGGAGAAACAAATTATTTGAGAAGTAGCAATCAATAGGTGCAAAAAGTAACATGCTTAAATGGATAACAGTTTATTTCACAAAGATTTTGTGCCACAAAATATAATACATACATTTCCAAATATAAACAAACACACCAAGGACTTCCACAAGGTGCTGTTCTGAGCACAACACTCTTTAATATATATATATATAAATGACCTTCCATCAATAATAAAAACTTTAGAAACCAAAATTGCTTTATTTGCTGCCGATGTAGTCGTCTGGACTCCAGGCTCTCCAAAAAAACCTGAATTAATTAAAGACAGAATAGAAACAGCCCTCATGCCTATCAATGTGGAAAAAACAAATTATGAATTATTTACACTAAAATACAAACGAGTTAATATTAACATAAGTTATAATGGTAAACCACTCAAAGCAGTTGATGATGCCAAATACTTAGTCATTACTTTCGACAGAAAGCTAAGGTGGAAAAAACATACAACAAACATCTCAGAAAAGTTTAAGAGGTAGAACTGGAACTTAAAAATTGAATGCCACAACTGGGATTTGTACCACAGACCTTCCGCTTACCGGGCGGACGCTCTAACCACTGAGCTATTGTGACAAACTGCCAGAATGGCATTAAATTCTCAAACCAGTTTGTATCAGTTTGTCACAATAGCTCAGTGGTTAGAGCGTCCGCCCGGTAAGCGGAAGGTCTGTGGTTCAAATCCCAGTGGTGGCATTGAATTTTTAAGTTCCAGTTCTACCTCTTAAACTTTGCCCACACCCGGCTTGTGTGTTTAAAAACACCAACACTAAGTTTGTTGGCATAAATAAATAATAATTACCATCTAAAGGTTATTTAATCCTGGGATATAAAGTACTTACAATAGTAAGTCACCATTGGGGTAATTTGTCTCTGATGTGAGACTGCCGTTGTGGTTTACCAGGAAAAATACGAACTGGTTTGAGAATTTAATGCCATTCTGGCAGTTTGTCACAATAGCTCAGTAGTTAGAGCTTCCGCCCGGTAAGCAGAAGGTCTGTGGTTCAAATCCCAGTTATGTCATTGAATTTTTAAGTTCCAGTTCTACCTCTTAAACTTTGCTCACACACGGCTTGCGTGTTTAAAAACACCAACAGTAAGCTTGTTGGCATAAATAAATAATAATCTCAGAAAAGGTTGAAAAGAAACTGCAAATCCTGAAAAGGTTAGCTGGTGCTAAATGCTGCTGCTCAAGGAGAGTCCTTAACACAACATACAAAATGTATGTTAAACCAAACCTCTTGTACTGTTCTGAAGCTTTAATAACAGCAGCAAATGCTAACATCAATAAACTTTAATAAATACAAAATCAGGCTCTTCGCCTAATCACTGGAGCAGTTAAATCCACACCTATTGATGCCATGCTTGCCTTAACACGGACCCCATTAATAACAACAAAAATAGAAGAACAAGCATTGCTCCAACACGAGAAAATGTTACGACTGCCAAACTCTAAATAGACAGAACAGAACCTCCCCCCATCAATCCTTAAAACTCATAGTAGTTTCCTAGAAAAGGTAACACAGATTAAATCCAAATTGAACATTCCTAACACCAGAGGAAATAAGTAAATCAGACACACCAAAAGAAATACAAAAACTTCTAGCTCTGGAAACAATCAATACTAGGTATCCCACAGAAGAATGGCTGCACATATTAAATATTCCCTTAAAGAAATTTAACAAGGCAATAATTCTTTCAGATTCTAAAGCTGCAATGCAGGGAATATGTTCAAATACTACAAAGAAGTCAACAAAAATTAGAGAATGCTACAAAATGTTAACACAACTCCAAATGGTTAATAAGACTGTTCATCTCCAATGGATTCCAGCACACTGTGGAGTCATGGGGAATGAAGCTGCAGACTTACTTGCAAAGAAAGGCACAACAATAAAACAAAAGTCTAAATTCAATTTCTCATATTCCTCAATAAAACGTTTGATCATTAAAAAATTTTCTCATTCATACCTACAAGAAATAGAAACAAATGCCAAAGATAAAAAATGGATTACACTACTTTCCAACCCAGATATAATCCCCCAGAGACCAAGGAAAACAGCGGTTGCAGCCTTCGACTACTGACAAATCACGACTGCTTAGCAAGTCATCTCTACAGAATAGGTATCTCAGCTTCACCAATATGTGTCCTGTGTAACAATCCAGCAGAAATGAACGAAGACCACTTGAAGACCTGTGAAGCATTAAGATCAGAAGAAACTACAGTTCAAAAGTATTGGAAAGCACGAATGCTAATGGCTTCATTGTCAGATGCAAGGCACTAGAAAACAACAAAATTTTTATGTACAGTATACAAATTTAATAAATGGTTAAATCAACATTGTTACATTAATGAAATAATAGACATCTATAAAAAGCTATAAAATTAATAAATACAGAAATCTAAGAATACAAAGTGATTAAACTAGTAAGTAATAATATGTACGCTTATTTTGATATCTTATCTGTCGCTGAGAACATCTTCATAAAATCCTTTTGCTTCTTCTGGAATTTCAAAGAATTGCATGATTTTTTTACATATTTCTTCTTCTCACTGGACACCATGTTTATCTTCTGTAGACATAAGGACCTCAGCATTTCTTTGTGGCATGTTTTAATTCCAGATTTAAAAATAGAAACCTCCATAGGTGATGCAGTGTAAGTGTTCTACACAGTTACAGAAACATTGCACATGTTTATAGAAGACTTTTTGTACGAGATGACACATTAGATTCCTATGTTAAATGGCAGCCTTGCTTTCACAATCTTCCGAGTAGTTGCCTTTAGTGTTTTGATATGCCAGTCCGTGTTGAGAACTTTGGTAACTCCATGGGATTGCAGAATTTGGTAGTATTCATTGGGGGACAAAATATCTTCCTTTCTTCTGTACTCCTTCTCAACCCTACCAAATACACGATCAGGAGCCATGTAACTGTGTCCTTATATGGGAAGAAATGACATATAGAAATACATTTTATACTTCTTTCCAAAAAGGCAATGAGCATGGTCATTACTACATTGTTCTCATTTTGACTTGGACATGAATCTGAGAAAAGATGAGTAATGAAAGGACTCTTCATTGTTTTTTTCTAGGTCTAACAGAAAATTCAACAAAGCAGATGCCACTTGATTACACCCCTTAGATGACTCAGTTTCCAACCAGGTGTAGAAATGTATATGCTCTTTCATCTGTGGTTTAGAGTTGGTGCCGTTTTTAAAATGTTTACTGGTAACACATAGCAGCAAGAATAATGTTCTTCTCAGAAAGATGGAATACTGTGATAGCAGACGCGTTTTCTATCTACAGGGTCGAGGTAACGATGGAATGCATATATCAATGTTTCTTTATCACAATGTATTTATTTATTAACACTTCAATATTTTACACTCTCAGCACCATATTAAATACTCAAAAACCTTCACACTTAAATGATTTGGTAGAATTTACGCTGGATAAAAGTTTGGTGAAAGTTCCATGTTCACACGCTACCAAAACACGTCTTATCACCTTGAACATATAGACGCTACTAAACTGTTTCTTGGCGTCGCTTTGACACGACACACCGCCATTTTGTATTCATCCACGCAAATAGTTTTTATTGTTAAAACACAAACAATTCTAATATTTATACACTTTTAACAAACATTTATATGAACGATTTTCTATTGGGGTCTAATATTCTGTCTCATATGCCCCTTGTTTTGTTTTTCAAGTTGTCACCTATATTTACAATCTTGAAACACAATACAATCCTTCTCCTTACCCCTCTGATGCAATCACTTTGTACAATATTTTTTTCTTTTCTTTACAGTCTTCTTCGCTGTTTGTCTTTGTCTCTTGTTTTGGCATGATACAGCATGTCTTTATAAATTTCACATATTCAATTACTACACAATATATATTCAGTTGTTATACATCACATATTCAGTTATTATACAATACATATTCAGTTATTGTACCACATGTGTTCAGTTATTATACAACATATCCAGTTATTATACAATACATATTCAGTTATTGTACAATATATCCAGTTATCATACATATTCATTTATTATACAATACATATTCAGTTATTGTACAACACATATTCAGTTCTTATATAACACATACTCAGTTATTGTACATTTGACATTGACACAAATATAATTTAGGTGTATCATGGTTTATTATGTGGTTTTTGACTTGTATTCTTTGCTATGAGGAGAGAAAAACAGGATACAAATTTTGAGCTAATGATTATGATCATGTTTATGGCAATATTTTATTCAGTTCTTTGCCTTCTTTGTCTTGTAAGCTTATGTATAGGTAGGTCATTGAGTCGGTTCTTAAACTCTGATGTTACTAATGGTACCATTTTTCTTAATTGGGTTATTATTCATTGTTGTTTGGTTCAACATTTCTTCGAGCATAGCATTGGCTATATCCATCTTAATTCATGGGCATTCCTTTTCTGATTATGGTTTTCCTTACTTCACTAATTGTCACTTCTTTGTCTCTTATTTCTATAAGAGAAAACTTCTATACTTATAATTATTCTGCAATTGTATTATTTTTCTTCTCAATTCACCCTCGACATCTTTGTGTCGAAATATTACATCTTTGTCATCATAATTGATTCCTTTTTATTTTTGTCCCTGACATCCTTATGTCAAAAACATATTATCTTCCGTCGCTATAATTCATTTCTTTAATGACAATTAGTGTCCTCATCTGTCTTTGTTGGCAATGCTCTTTGTGGTCAATATAGCCAATGACTATGTTGATTTTCTTTCTTGTTGTATTTTCTAATCTGAACATAATTTTCTATAAGTAACCCATTAAAAATTGTTATTTTCCATCATCTCTACTATTTCTGCCTTACATATTTGTTGGCAAAGACTATTTGGTCCTTTCTTTGTATGGCTTTAATTTATTTTTATGGTATCTTCCTACCAACTTGCCATTTGTATTCTGTAGCTCATACGTGTGGTCACCCAGCTGTTTTGTTATGACCAGTGGTCCAGTGTACAGTAGTTCCATCTTTCCAGATCTTTTCTCAGATGCCTTGGATGCTTTGTGGCTTTTTAAGAGCACCTTTTCTCCAATTTGTGGGGACCATTTCCTGACAAATCTTTTTACCTTGTTCCTCCCTTTTTCAGCCTTTTGCTGTAATCTTCTGAATGCCAATTGACATTTTTCCTTCTCTGACAATTCCCTTTGAGCAGCCATCGTAGTGTCAATGTCAATTGTCAATCTCTTGGGTTTCGTGTTGGTCATCAATTCGATTGGGGCGAACTTGGTCGTGGGGTTCACCGAATGGTTAATCACCTCCTCTATGTACCCGCATTTTTCCGTCCAGGAAGTGTGGTCTCTGTGGCAGAGTAGGCTGAAATATATGCTTATATCCCTCATGGTTCTCTCAGTCGGGTTTCCTTGGGGATAATACGCTGAGGAATAGTACAATTTTATTCCTAATGTTCTTAAGGTGTTCTGGAATAACTTACTCTTATGCATTGTTGCATTGTCCGATAGAATACATTTTATCTTCCCATATTTTGGGATGTAGTCGTTGACGATTTTATCTAGGCAAGTTCTGCTTTTAATGTTCTAAATGGGGTATATTTTAGTGAATTTTGTGAAAACATCAAACATGACAAAGATGTATCTGTTTCCATCTTTCCCCCTTGGTAGCTCTCCATGCTCGTCAATACACACCAATGCATTTTTCTCGTTCCTCACGATGGATTGTGGAACGACATCGTATCTTACATTAATTGGCTTGGCCTTCTGACATAGGTCGCATGAGGAAATTAACTTCCTGACTTTCTTGCCAAGATGTTTGATGTACAGTACTTCCTCAATTGCAAGCATTGTTCTCTCAGTACCAGAGTGAAGCATCGAGTGGTGGAATGCCAAAATGACCCTGTCCTGTAAGGAATTTGGTACCATCATTTTCCACTTCCTTACGTCGCAACCATGTAGTTTAAATAGGATGTTCCTAAATTTGCCTATCTTGGCTTCCAGTTTTGGTACTATGTCTGGAGCCTTGTCGAATAGCCTCTTCAGTTCAGGGTCTTCTTGTTGTAGCTTCGCTATGTTTTTGAAGTCTTGTAAGATTTTGTTGCTTTCTTTACTATTTATCTGCGTGATTTTAATTTCATGGTGTGGACTGTATATCGTCTCGGGTATGTGACTCTCCGACCTTAACCTTGACAATAAGTCACTAAAGATGTTCTCCTTCCCTGGGATATGTTTGACCTCTATGTCGTGTGATGTTATTTCGTGTATGTACCTTGAGATTTTGGAGTTGGTTGGTTTGCATTTTTGAATGAAGGACAGGCTTACGTGATCTGTATATATAATTATTTTATAATGATATATATATTGCCTGAACTTTTGTAACGCAAAATGGATTGCACCTATTTCTAATTCGGTTATGCAGGCATTGGCTTCTATCTTGTTTAGAAATCTAGAAGCTGTGGCAATCACATGTTTGTTGCCATCTGCATCTTCTTGTGCTAATATTGCCCCATATGAGTGCGCACTAGCACTCTGGCAAGGTATGTGCATTTATTTTCCTTGCGTCGATGGTCATCCTCAATTTTCCCTCTTTCTTATGGACCCATACCACTGGGTTCACATAACATGAGTCCGACGGCTCTATTATTCTGTCTGCTAACATTTTCTGGATCACTCTGTCAGCTTCCTCCCTGATGGAGTTGGGGATGGGCCTGGATTTATGTGAATAGGGGGTGATATCTTTTACTGTAAAAGTATGTACGTACTTATTACACGTACCTGTCTTTTTATTAAAAACTTTCCTGTTTTTAATCAATATTTTTCTAAGTTGGTTCCTTTCCTCTTCAGAGATGCCATGTGCCCCCCAGACCTTCTCATCGATTAGCTGTGACATCGGTTTTTCTCCATCTGTTGGTAGTGGTTCAGGTAGGTAGTTGTCCGAGGTAACATACTCGTCTTCTGTGCAGATCCAATGGCTGCAAACATTAGTTTCCTCCTCGCTCGTCCAACCTGTTTTCTCCTTGCTTACCCTCAAGTCTACCAACCTATTCTTGTGGACATTGATGTTCTCCACAAGGAATTGTTCATCCGGATGGATCCCTGTCTGGTCTGGTTCCTCCTGGCATGTTTCTTCCTCCAGGAACTTCGCAGTGCATTCTGAGGTTCCTTCCTTAATAATGAATTCATGTAGGTCATAATTAATCACCGACCTCCAAAGATTAAGCAAATCACTGCCAATGATTAGGGTAGCTGTTAGTCTAGGTATTACCAGGGCAATAAAATTGAACTTCCAACTTCCGATTTCTATTACCAGCCTTACCTGGTATTTAACATGTTCCTTTTTCTTGCCAATTGCTGTGCTGCAATACACTCCACACACAGGCAAGAATTCAGCATTTCTTTTAGTTATTAATTCCTGGAATATCTGTTCGTCACATACTGATGTGCTGGCTCCTGTATCAATCATCGCTGGCAATTCGATACCCCATATCTTCAGCCTAATCATTGGTGGATTGGTTATTTCCTTTCTTTCACTTGCCTGTCTTCTCAAGGTACCTACATTATATTGGTCAATATTGCCCCTACTGCCACACAGATCAACTTCCGGGACACAAAGTTGACTTGTACTTAGTTTTCCTGGGCGTTGGAGGTGATTGTTGTTTCTGTATTCTGCGCAGCATCGGTCCTATCTGGCACATTTTCATTCTGTTCCTGTCGTCTTACGTTGTCGGTGTTCCATTGGTTTCTGCCCCTTTGGCGTGAACCCCTATTGTATGATGGCCTTTGGCTGTTTAAGTATTCCCTACAGAATCGTATGTGATTCACTTGATGGGTACGGTCTCCTAGACTTCCACGATCATATCTATGCGTTCTGTATCTCGGATTCACCCCTCGGTATTGTGTCGTGGTACCGCTGTCTTGTGTTCTCCATCCTCTCGCCATGATTATGTGGTTGTGGGAAATGGTGTGCCCCTCTCCCCCTTTCATGGGTGCTCCTAGTATTTGTATCTTCTCCCTCACTCTGGTTGTTCGTAGCCATGCTCCGGTTTAAGATGGGTGAGTTTGGGTGACCGTTCCTATGTCTATGCTCATTAGGTCGACCATTTTGTGTTTTGAAGGCTGTCAGCAATTCTATCATATCTGCAAAATCTACTGGCCTCGCAACAATTAATCCTGTTCTCACTGTGTCTGGGAAATGTCTTGTTATGCTGGTAATTAGTTCTGTTTCCGACAAGTTAGGGTCTAATAGCTTTCCTTTGTTGGCTACTTTCATAAAATAATCGACTAGCGATAACCCTTTGGTTGGATCGTATCTACCTGTCGCTAGCTCTACCCTAGTTTGGTTTTGCTTAGCTGGGCCCCAATACCTTGATAGGAATAAATTTCTGAATGAACTATACGACTCATGACCAGCTAGTGTTAACCTGAGCCATTCTAATGCCTTGTTTTTTAAGCTTTTCTTAACTATCATCATCCTAAGCTCATTTGGTATCCTTTTCACTTAAAAATATTCTTCCATCTCTTTAACAAAGAGTTTTGGATCGTCTCCCTTCTCCTCGTCAAATGTAGGTGGTGTGATATCATGTAATATGCTGTTAGTGTAACATGTGTTATGTGTTGTGTCATTGTTTGGTTGTGAACCTCTTTCTCTGTATGGTGAGTCAACATTTTGTACATTATTCAAATAACTCTCATCTTGTACATTACTTACATCTAAATCATCTTGCCTTTGTAGTGCATTCACAACATCATTTACATTAGCCAAACTTTCTTTCCCTTTTTTCATTTCTTCACAAATTGATTTTAAATCATTCTTTATTTCTAAGTGACTCTGTTTCATATCATTTATAGCGTCCTGTTGTAAATGCATCACATCAGTCATCATCTTAATTTTAGGAATTACAATTTGTTCTACAGTTTCATTAATAATGTCTTTCTTTACTACCTCAATCTCTTTCCTTAATTCCTCAGTTATTTCTGCTTTTACATTTGTAATCTTACAGTCTACACTTGTATTACTTTCTGTTATTTCATCTCTACATCTAGCAATTTCTCCTTCTAACACAATCTTATTTTCTCTCATTTCTGATTCTATTTTTCCCATCCTATCTCCTATGATTTCTATCCTAGCTTCTAAGGCTTCCTTTGTTTCATTTAAGTTTTTATGTACTAATTTTAAATTAGTTTCCATTACTTTCATATTTTCTTTACACTCCTGTCTTCCTAATTCTATTTTCTGTTCTAAGTTCTGTCTTCCTAATTCCATTTTCTGTTCTAAGTTCTGTCTCACTTCCTCCATTTTCTGACCTAAACTTTGTTCTATGTCCTGCTTTAATTCTACTTTAGTTTGTTCCATTTTCTGGCCTATTTCTTTTTTGTTTTGTTCTAGTTTTTGTTCTATACTCTGACCTAAACTTTGTTCTATGTCCTGTTTTAATTCTACCTTATTTTGTTCCATTTTCTGACCTAATTCTTTCATATTCTGTTCTAGTTTTTCAAACATGATCATCATTAACCTTTGGTCTTTGCTTATTGCTAGCTGTTCTTCACTTTCTGATTCTACCTGATAACTAGGCCTATCTGCCCCTTCCCCCACTCCTGTTTCTATCTCTTTTCGTGACATTTTAGTTTCTTTATTCAATTCACTTAGGGTTAAAAGTCCCACTACTTTGCCGCTTCTCAGTAACATAAAAATGAAAATAAACTGTATGTGAAAACAAAAATTTTTGATCCTACTTTTTTTTCCGTTGCTTCGTCCAGTTATTTACGTCTCCGGGGCGGTTGGCTTCGCTAGATGATCTCCGGTGCTTTTCCCGCATTGATTATCCATGCATCGGTGTCCTGATGGCGATATCAAATGATGGTCTAATGGCGTCTTCTTTCCTGCGCGATGAGATGGCGTCACTTGATGTTAATCATGATTTCAATTCCCGTAATTTTGCATTCCATCCTAAATTCGAGCTCCACGTTGGGTAAGCCATTTTGGTGCCGTTTTTAAAATGTTTACTGGTAACACATAGCAGAAAGAATAATGTTCTTCTCAGAAAGATGGAATACTGTGATAGCAGACGCGTTTTCTATCTACAGGGTCGAGGTAACGGATGGAATGCATATATCAATGTTTCTTTATCACAATGTATTTATTTATTAACACTTCGATATTTTACACTCTCAGCACCATATTAAATACTCAAAAACCTTCACACTTAAATGATTTGGTAGAATTTACGCTGGATAAAAGTTTGGTGAAAGTTCCATGTTCACACGCTACCAAAACACGTCTTATCACCTTGAACATATAGACGCTACTAAACTGTTTCTTGGCGTCGCTTTGACACGACACACCGCCATTTTGTATTCATCCACGCAAATAGTTTTTATTGTTAAAACACAAACAATTCTAATATTTATACACTTTTAACAAACATTTATATGAACGATTTTCTATTGGGGTCTAATATTCTGTCTCAGAGTGAATCATAATGCAAAGATTATAGTACCAAACTTGCCTGGAATAATACACTTCACCTACTGATAATTTAGGTAGTGCCTGATTTTGCTGTATATCGAAACAGATTTTGATTACATCAAGATTTTCTTCTTTCATTATAGTATAAAACTTCTTTGCACAAAGTTTATGCAGTCTGTAGTTTGTCCTATATTCATTCCTCTTCTCCAAACCTGTCTCTTGCTTTATGGAAATTAGTCCCATCTTGCACGTGGAGCATGTATCAGTATGTGGTGTCTTGAATGAGAGATTAAAACACTTGTAGAAAATAAACTTATATTTGGGTAAAGGGCAAGTGGATAGTTTTTCCTTTTCTCTTTTTTCGCAAGACATTTTCCACATTATTTTTAACATTTAATTCCTATAATAGGTAATTTCTTGAAGATTTTTGTCTACTGTAGTGGCTTGTGGCATGTAGCTCTTAATATAATTTCTCACAGCAATGATAAGCTCCTTGTCCTTTGCACCAGTTCTATCCCCTCCTCAATTTTCTTTAGGTGAATTCCCAGTAGAATAAAATTTTCTTGCAAGGAGGGACTGTCTATCCTTAGACATGCCCTCTATTCCCTGAAAACTTGTAGCACAGATTGGTAAAACATCTCCATTTTTCTTTCTGATGCTATCTTTAATACTCACAGATTGTTTTCTTTTAGAATTTTCCTCCTTCACTATCCTTCATTTTGGAGAATTAATTCTCATGTATTTAAGCAGGAATTTGTCTTGGTCCACTTTATTTAGATGTTTTACTTTATTATGGAAATCATTAATGTCTTCATATGTCAGATCTCCTACTCTGCATTCCTTACTTTCCCTTTTTATTATCTTCAATGGATAATCTTGAATTCCATGATTACATTTTATGGATGGTTCTTTATTATCAGGCTTTGTAGCTTGAACAAGTTCTTCTATTTTTCCTGCCACCATCTGATTCAGTCACTGGAGAGTCAAACCCTGCACTTTTGTCCATGACTTGCTTGCGAGACCTGGTTCAATCTATGTACATAACACTAGTAACACAGTCACAGAAGTGATTCAGAAAACATAACATTCTTTACTGTGTCATAAACAATGATTTTAAACAATGGCCTATGTTACAGTAATGCCATGCTATCTTGAGTGTGGAATGTGTTTGATTGTTAGCTCTTTGTAATGCCACTTTGAGAGCGATGTTGATAAAAGGTTCTGAAAGAGTATGTGACAACAGAGTTTGTTGTTGATATAAACCACCTGTCAAGTAGCATTGTCATTCTCTTCCCTTCGAATCAGGAAAGTGTGGTGATAATACCAAATGAACCATTCTGTATATTATTTAGAAGTGGGAAGGCTTTGAAATAATTATATGGTTTTTGTATAGCATTTAATTCCAGGAAAGCAAGGTCAGACACACGAAATATTGCAAATTATTATCAGGTCAGTGATGGGTCTTGACAGGTGGCAAATCTTTTCATTTAGACTGTGCTGTACTGAGTTTTGTAAAATCCCTTTGCATGCGCTCTGTCGACTTATGAAAAAACGCTCATGATTCACCAAGCTATACGCATTGCAAATATTGAGTTGTGCAAAATCTGATTTTGCAGACTGATTGGTGGCATCAAGAACATACCGATCCCATAATAACTCATTTTCTCAAAATTTGTGCTCTATCGAGTTTTGAAAAAATGCTCCTCATATATAATGACCAGATAAGATAAGTTTAAGATGGATATGTGCCTCTAGTAGCACACTGACAAAGATTACTACTGTCTATAGTGCTCTGGCATATAAATATTTTACTGCATATAATGATGTGATGAATAAATGTGGTGAAGCAGTTTGCTTTACTTTATGAATCAGTCTGAGGTCTGTGTGTTTAATTGCACCAGAGCAAAATTTGGAGGTGGTTAATGAAAGTATAATGCCAGTAGCTCAAGAATTTAAATTAGGTACCTGAAACAGAAATAATGAAAATAGATTTTTAGTGGTCAAAATTAGCTGTCATTCAATGGAGAAATATTGGTAATACAATAGAACTTTGGTAAGAGATAACATCATATAAAGATTCAAGCTAACAACATCCATTTCAGGAGCTCTCAAATTTTGCAATGACGCTTTTGATGTTCCCTTGATCAAATGCTGAGGTCAAAGGAGCATTTAGTATGCTAAATAATGTGATAGTGTTAAATGCCCACTTTTACTACATACGGCACCACAGGCGGGTGACACTGATGATTAGAGGGCAGACTTCTGCATATTTGCATTTTTATTCATTCAAATATAAGCATATGCATGGAAGAGTAAAATGCATTTCATGTCATTTGGAATTTAATTAGCAAGGTTTTACAGTGCATAGAAATGCATATTCACAGGACCAGTGCATATTTCACTAATATGTGCATATGGGTGCATATATTACACTGTTTTGTCCACTTAATGTTAAAATGTTAGTTTTTAACCTCATAAAATGACAATTTTTACCTTTCTTGTCATGTTTTTGCAAATGAAGATAATTTTTTCTTCATAGAAACCCAGCATCCCTGTGTATATAAAATATTCGCCTTTTTGCACAACAGTTGCAATGCCCAGCAGGAGTCTGCAGTCTTTATTTTCAACAGGTCAATAAAGCAATATAGTCTAAACCATTTCCTAAAGGGAAGATTTCAGAAGAAAGGAACGTGCATGCCAACAATGGACACTTGATGGTAATTGCCTTGTTTTTCGTTTTCAACTGGTGATATTCTTTGAAATTTGAACATCAGTTTTATTGTACATTATTTTTGACCATGGTGACAAAACAAAGTGGGATTTGAAGTTTAAATTCTTAGCGGCTTCTCAAATACCATTTTGTGAGTGTTAGTGGATCAAGACAAATGTATTTCAATGCCGAAGGAAAAATCTAGTAAAATACTTTTGCTTCATCAATGGATTGGCGAAAAGTCTGTCACAAACATGTGAGTATTTTAAATAACTTATCAGTTTATCACACTATTAAATCAATATAACTCTGTACTGAACGTATTTTCATATACAATAAAGTAAGGTGAATTAGATTTCACTACTTACTCATTTTTACGTACAGGTTCCCTGTGACAGAAACTTTCAGATCATGCAACATTTACAAACAGCAGCTCACAAGAAAGCAGGTGCTGCTCAGAAAACCACATCAAAAATTCAGGCAACTTTAACATCACAATCTTCAGCAAGAAACAGAGGAAATTATGTTTCTTCAACAGACCTGTCACCAGCTTTGCTGTCGACAAACATTCCTTTAAATAAGTAAACAATTCAGAACTACAAGGATTCTTGGAGAAATATTGCATAAGAAACCTCCTGATGAGTCAACACTAAGGGAAAATTACATTGGCCCTCTTTATGAATAGGCAAGTTTGTTTAATTAATGAAATTATGAAAACGAATAAACTTGAATATTATATAAGAGTCGTATTTTTTATGAGAGGAATATGCATGAGTTTCTTTTTTTTTTTCAAAACCTTTTTCTTAGTAAAAATTAATAATTAATTAACTAAAACTCATTAACAAGTACTGGGTAACAAAGCAAGTAGTCTCATTCAACACCTTTATTTGTTATTTCAATCACGTGATAATCAATATGTAATTTTTATTTCTTAACACCAATATATTCGGAAAATCATGTAGAAATTTAATAAGCTGGAACTGCTATTATAATTTATAGATATTTTCTTTTTAATATAATTTTATATTATGTAGTTATTTTATGAAAATTACTTATGTAACATTTGAGTTGCTAATTCCTCTTATATTGAGTCAAAAATATGATATTTCATTTTATGATATTTCCACAGGAATGGCGTTATGTTTAACAACAAAATAAGCTATTTTACTTCACAAACAAATAAAGCCCATGTATAATTTAATGAAGATTTTTAGGAATTTTATTGTAATGTTTAAAATATGTTTAATCTTGTATGTTTTATTTTATTTTAGGTGATCCAAGGGATCAGAGAAACTATCTGTAGACAAAACAACCAATTGGTGTGGAAGATACATTGCAAACGTCACTTTGGGAAAACTTGTGGAATATTAACCAGGAACACTCCAACTTATTGCCTCCAGAGTACTAGAGGAAACAAACCGCTCTCCGTTGCGTGTATTGTTCATGATGGAGTGTTCTATGTCCTATTCAGGAAAATCAAGAAAAACCTTTGTTGATAGTGACAGATGCAAAAGCGTATATGATTAACGCAGCAAAAGCTTTAAAAATATTTTATCCAAAGGCAATGCATCTGACATGTCTAACTCATGGCCTTCATAGATTGGCAGAAGAGATCAGAGCAAAATTTCCAGAAGTTGTTGTTGTTGTTTTCTAGTGACTTGCATTTGGCAATAAAGCCATTAGCATTCGTGCTTTCCATTACTTTTGAACTATAGTTTCTTCTGATCTTAATGCTTCACAGGTCTTCAAGTGGTCTTCGTTCATTTCTGCTGGATCGTTACACAGGACACATATTGGTGAGGATGAGATACCTATTCTGTAGAGATGACTTGCTAAGCAGTTGTGATTTGTCAATAGTCGGAAGGCTGCAACCGCTGTTTTCCTTGGTCTCTGGGGGATTATATCTGGGTTGGAAAGTAGTGTAATCCATTTTTTATCTTTGGCATTTGTTTCTATTTCTTGTAGGTATAAATGAGAAAATTTTTTAATGATCAAGCGTTTTATTGAGGAATATGAGAAATTGAATTTAGATTTTTCTTTTATTGTTGTGCCTTTCTTTGCAAGTGAGTCTGCAGCTTCATTCCCCATGACTCCACAGTGTGCTGGAATCTATTGGAGATGAACAGTCTTATTAACCTTTTGGAGTTGTGTTAACATTTTGTAGCATTCTCTAATTTTTGTTGACTTCTTTGTAGTATTTGAACATATTCCCTGAATTGCAGCTTTAGAATCTGAAAGAATTACTGCCTTGTTAAATTTATTTAAGGGAAGATTTAATAATTGTCGGAGAGCAATGTGTATAGCCTCTATTTCTCCATCATAATTTGTTGTGTCTCTGCCAACAGAATGATAAAAGGAAAAATGTGAACACGTAACTCCAGCTCCAGTAAGGTTTTCCTTGGAGGATCCATCAGTATATATGTGCAGCCATTCTTCTGTGGGATACCTAGTATTGATTGTTTCCAGAGCTAGAAGTTTTTGTATTTCTTTTGGTGTGTCTGATTTACTTATTTCCTCTATTAATTCCAAACTGAAGGTAGGTTGTATTAATTCCAATGGATTTTCTCTTATAAGTATATTTTCTCTGGTGTTAGGAATGTTCAATTTGGATTTAATCTGTGTTACCTTTTCTAGGAAACTACTATGAGTTTTAAGGATTGAAGAGGTCCATTTAGAGTTTGGCAGTCGTAACATTTTCTCGTGTTGGAGCAATGCTTGTTCTTCTATTTTTGTTGTTATTGATGGGGTCCGTGTTAAGGCAAGCATGGCATCAATAGGTGTGGATTTAACTGCTCCAGTGATTAGGCGAAGAGCCTGATTTTGCATTTGTTCAAGTTTATTGATGTTAGCATTTGCTGCTGTTATTAAAGCTTCAGAACAGTACAAGAGGTTTGGTTTAACATACATTTTGTATGTTGTGTTAAGTACTCTCCTTGAGCAGCAGCATTTAGCACCAGCTAACCTTTTCAGGATTTGCAGTTTCTTTTCAACCTTTTCTGAGATGTTTGTTATATGTTTTTTCCAACTTAGCTTTCTGTCGAAAGTGATGCCTAAGTATTTGGCATCATCAACTGCTTTGAGTGGTTTACCATTATAATTTATGTTAATATTAACTGGTTTGTATTTTAGTGTAAATAATTCATAATGTCTTTAATTAATTCAGTTTTTTTTGGAGAGTCTGAAGACCAAATGACTACATCGTCAGCATATAAAGCAATTTTGGTTTCTAAAGTTTTTATTACTGATGGAAGGTCATTTATATATATGTTAAAGAGTGTTGGGCTCAGAACAGCACCTTGTGGAAGTCCTCGGTGTGTTTGTTAATATTTGGAAATGTATGTATTATATTTTGTGGCACAAAATCTTTGTGAAATAAACTGAGTTATCCATTTAAGCATGTTACTTTTCACACCTATTGATTGCAACTTCTCAATTAATTTGTTTCTCCAGACTGAGTCATATGCTGATTTGAAATCAATGAATACTGCTAAGGTATCCTCCTTTCTATTGAAAGCTTCCTTGATGTCTTGGCTTAGTAGGAGTACATTTTCACTTGTACTATGATTCTGTCTGAAGCCGGTCTGTGAACTGTTAATTAAGTTGTAATATTCTAGGAACCAGTTAAGTCTAGATGCCACGATTCTTTCCATCACTTTTGCAATAACACTGGTCAAAGATATTGGTCTGAAACTATTAATATTGTTTGAAGGTTTGTTTTTCTTTAAAATCGGGATGATAATGGCTTTTTTCCAGTCGGAAGGTACAGTCATTTTCCAACACGTGTTATACAGTTTAAGTAGGATTTCTTTTCTTTCCTGCCAAGGTGTTTAATAAACTCTGGGTGGATCTTGTCAGGTCCTGGAGATTTTTTGTTCTGTAATTGTTCTATTGCTAAATCCAGTTGTTTCGTTAAAATCCAGAAGTAAATGTCTTAATTTCTTCTGTGAAAAAAGTTTTAATGAACACTCCATCAGGAGTGAAATTGTTTTCTCAAATGGTGCCAGATACTCATCTTCTGCCAGAGCCAATCCTTACAAGTTGGGGAATATAATAGAAGCAGCATTGTGTTACTGTGACCACCTAGAAGACGTGAAAAAGGTGTGGAAGCTTTGGATGTGAATGAAGCATCAAGTATTGCAGTTCCAGTGAATGAATGCAATGAGAAAAGCTTACAGGCTAAATTAGCTTTTATTCAAATCTATTTTTGTAAGCTACCAAACACAATCATCAGTCACTATCTTCTGCCCTGCAGATGCATGAAGCTGCCAGTGCCCAAGAAGTGCCCAGAGAAACTGGAAAGACACTTTGGGAGAAAATTAAAAAAAAATTGAAGCCAGCAATCCAATCTAGGGTTTATTCGGGATGTGAACCATGTGTTACGAGGTGAATTTGAAAAATAATTTAATTCTTATTCTGTGAGTGGCATAGCCTCTTTGCGATATTTCCCTGTAACCTCATGTGAAATGTAGAGATCATTCCCTTTATTCACACATTTTAAGTGAGAGAAGGAAGGGTTTTCTACCAGAAAATTTAGAAAAATATTTGTTTGTTTATTGTAACAAAAATTGATATGTGATTAATCATTAAGTGATTGTTGACTTATATTTCATATTGATTAGTTAACTACACATAATATTAATTAGAATGGCAACATAAATTATAATAACTTCAAGTAGCAGCAAAAAAAGTAAAAATGTTACAATTATTGTTGCTTTATAAAAATAATAAAACAATGTGAGGAAATAATGTATTTTACTATTAAACGAAAATACATTTTTGTGCATATTTTTTTAATTTTAAGGACATATTTTCAAGTTTTTTTTTTGCTGCATAGTTGCATGCATATATTTATGGTTTTTAGTACATATAAATCCGTCCTCTACTGATGCTACACAGAATGAAGATGGAGCACCGGTGAAATGAGATATCGGGGCAAACCGGAGAACCCGGAGGAAAACCGACCCAGCACCGTTTCGTGCACCACAAAAACCACATGCGGTTGCCTGGGATCGAACCCGGGCCACTTTGGTGAGGGCCGAATAATGTCATGTCATGTAGTGTTTAACGCCCGCTTTTGCTACATATGGCACCGCAGGCGGTGACACTGATGATGCATGGAATGAAGATGGAGCACCGGTGGAATGAGATGGAGAACCCAGAGGAAACCCGCTCCACAAATCCCACATGCGGTTGACTTGGATCGAACCCGGGTCGCTTTGGTGAGAAGCTAATGGTGTAACCACTCGGCTATGGCGCAGCCGCCTAATTAATGTGAAAATCTCCCCCAGGAGTAGACTTAAAAACTGTACGTTAAACTAAATTCCCACTGTGCGGGCCGGCCTTAAAAGCACGTGAAAAAGTAGGTACTGTCATAATTAAGTCCTACCACAAAATGTTTTGAAGCAAATTGACAGTTGGCTCCGTACCGAGGAGTAGAACAACCCAACACTTCAACTATAGAAGAGGCAGAGGACGATGTGGATGAATTGTTTTAATCAACACCGGTGAGTAAGCATATATAAATTTGTTTGTCGTTGTTACATTAAGATATGAAGTAGTTCTATTTTCTTATATTTTTACGGAGTTTGGTTGATAATGTATGTCCCACACATGAACGAAGTCGTAGTAACCACAGAACACGACAAGAACGGGTGTCATGTTTAATATAAGTTTTAATTTATTCTATAGTTTTGAAAGAAAATAGGGAAATTTATAATTTTTACGGATTTTTTGGAGTTGATGGAAAAATAATCATAATGTAATCATATATAATAAATAACAATAAATCATAATCATGTGTTGGCAGCACTGACACGTTATTAGTCGTTACCACAGATCACACCACAGATTATACATTAGTATGGTCGTTACTATGGAAGCTGAAAGAAACAAGTATTCTCTCTCTCTCTTTTATTTTTTATTTTTTTATTTTTAATTATTAATTTTTAGCTGAGTTCAATAGGTGTTCGACATTCCTTCATTGGAGCTCGCTACGTGTACACCTCTCCTCGCTCTGCTGGACTTGCTGTGTACGTGACTGGCTGCACGCGCCACTGCTTCGTGACCGGGCAACAGACGGCTGGCTGGCCTCTATTTTAGAGAGTTAGTCACGTGGTTGTCTGCGCGCTGCCTGGCGTACGTGACGGCTTGCAAACTGGTTCCTGCCAGAGTGGACCACGTGCTCCCTGCACGTATTTCGACATTGCCTTAAGGCAAAAGCACATTTTTTCTGCGATACAAGTGACAGCAAGTGGTGGGGTATCGCAGCAACACTTCTTCTGCGCTTCTTCGCTGCATCAAACCTGCACTCGGAGGGGGTGTGCATTGGAAAAAAATCAGGTAACTATTCCCGACAGACTTACGGACTAACGGACCACGAGACAACGGGGCTTACAAGGCCATAGCCAATGGTGAGGAGCTCTGGTCCTATACCTCAAGCCGTAAAGGCTTGCATAGGCGCCTCCTCCACCTCGGAGGGGGTCGGGTCCGCTACAAGCAGCCGGATGGCACCCGTGCCGACCGACTCTAAGACCGGACGAGACATGGACACCGGCGGGCAACAACCAGGGACTAGTTCCCAACCAACACCACCTGAAGTGGCAGAACCCGCCGCAAAGAGGCTCAAGGGGTCCAAACGCAAGGGCTTGGCCCCTCAAAAGGTACTTCAACCATCAAAGATACCTGTACCAAACAACCCGCACCTCCCGCTGTCTGAGACAGAATCAGAGGACGAAGCCATGGCGCAAGACGACGGCTTCACCGTCGTTGAGCGCAGGAGGAAGAGAAAATCCTCCAATACAAGTCTGCATCCCCCAGAAGGGGCCGAAGACCCACCCTTACCCGAAAAGGGCCTTAAGATTCCGCCCATCATAGCGGATTCTTTCACAAACCATATAAAAATCATGAAACTTCTTGCGGCCAAATTGGTCAAGGGTTTCGAGGCTCAAAGGAAGCCAAGAAAGGTTCATATCCGAACCTACACGCCCGAGGATTTCGAAAGGGCGAAACAAGTCTTAAGAGAGGAGCAGATTCATTTCTACTCCTACTCAATCCAGCGTCCTAACGTTGAAAGACGCATTATTAGGGGACTCTCCTCTGAGTGTACACCAGAGGAAATCACCCAGGCACCCCTAGAGGAGCATAGTATCAAAATCTCAGCTGCAGCGCAACTGAGAAAAACTATTTGGACCGAGGAGGGGTCCAAAAAGGTACCTATGCCACTATACCTAGTGGTAGTAGATAAAGTCATGGACCAACAGGTACAACCCATAGACGCCATACGCACCTTGTTCCACACTGTGGTCAAGGTGGAGCCCTTCTATGGGCAAAATGGCCCAGCCCAATGCCGTAGGTGCATGGGCTTTCACCACTCCAGCCAAGCATGCGAACGAAAGCTGGCATGCTTGCACTGTGCTGGGGAGCACCTCGTCGCAAATTGCGACAAAGAGGAAAAGGAGTGTGCCAATTGCCACAAACCCCACGTAAGTGTTTACAAGGGGTGTGAAGTGCGGCAAAAAATTATAGACAGCCGCCGCCGCGGTCCTAAAAATGTGGCACCAGTCCGTGCAGGGGTGAGCTTTGCCGCCGCCCTTACAGAGGCTGAGCAAATTGTGCAGCAAGTGGAACATGCACAAACCACACCCGCACAGGTACAAACTGTGCAACCTACACTAGATACTAGTGTAAAGGAGAGTGTAGCTCCACCTCCCCGCCCCTCTCGCGAAAAGCGAGAGAGGAAGCAAAGAAAGGCTGAAAGACAACAGTCAGCTCTTCTTGAGCAAATGACTGAGTCTGACGCAGTCACCGCCACTGCCGAGGAACCCAACCCGACCCCAACCCAACGAGCCCAACCGGCACGCGCTGCTCCGGTGGCCCCATTGACCTCACTCGGAGGTGTTATATCCTCGGCAGACCTAGAGGAATTCAGGACCCTGTCCAACTGGTTCGGGGACATGATTAAACGGACACTTCCCATTTTGAGGAAGTGTATGCAGACACTAACGGACGCCAATGTTGACGTCCTACAAAAACACCAAATCCTGCTGCAAACACTAGAGCAGCTGTTCCCTAGATCCTCCCAGTAATGGCCTACCGCGTCGTGCGTAGACCATTACGAGCCGCTTTCTGGAATGCCAACGGCGTCAGGGAACAACGTCCAGGCATTCTAGAATTTGTACAGTCCTACGGGATCGACATCCTCATGGTGACCGAAACACACCTGCATGCTGGTATACACTTCTCGCTGCCAAGTTACGTCGCCCATCGGTCTGATCGGGTCGGCCGACAGGGCGGAGGTACAGCAATCTTCATCAAAAGCATCATCACCCATACACCCTTCCCTCTTCCTGCCCTTCAACATGTGGAAGCTACTGCCATCAGGCTTGCCATTGGTGGTGTGGACACTTTGTTGATTGCGGCTTATGACCCTCCAGATCATCGCTTCTATGAAGCAGATTACACCACACTCCTCAACCTACACCCAGTAGTCTGCATCGCTGGAGATCTCAACGCGAAACATGGGCTCTGGCACAGTCGCATTAGCAACCAGAGGGGGCGAGGGCTCTACCGCCTCATCAGCGGAGACCCAAACCTCGTCGCGCACGGGCCGAGAGGTCCTACATTCCATCCGGCCCGCGGCAGGCCTGACGTCTTAGACATCATGATCACCAAGAACATGCCATTACATTTTGATCTCTCGGTAGTAAATGAGCTGGATTCTGACCATGACCCTGTTGTGGTAGATTCCACCATAGCCATGCCAGCTCTGTTAAACTCAGACTGGACATTTGAGACCGACTGGGATGCAGCAGACCTAGAACTTAACCGTTCCGTCGACCCTCGACCTCGCATCGATGATATCGAGGCGCTGGAAGAGGCAGCGTCGGACTTTTCCCACCAGATCCTAAATGCGGTACGCGCACACACCCACCGCATTCCCATCAACACCCCAGACCCTAGAACCATACCAATAGAACTCCGACAGTTGATAAAAGCCAAGGCAACTGTTCGGAAGCTATGGCAGCGTTTCCGCCATCCCAGGATAGGAGCAGTCTACCAGAGGTTCAAATCCCTGGTAAGGCGACTGCTCCGTGCGCATAGAACATCAGCCTGGGAAAATACAATGCAAACTGTAAATCTACAGGAAAAGAAACCCTGGCGGATTATAAAGGCCTTGAGGAAGGACAAGGCCCTATACCAGCATCCTCTGCACGGCACTCGTGTGAGACTCGCTTTTGAGCCCGACGAGAAGGCCACTGTGTTCGCGGATCACCTTGAGGTACAGTTTGAACCCCGGGAGGACCCGCAAGACGAAGACTTTACCGAACTCGTGGATGCAACCGTGGATTACCTCTATGAGGAACCACGGCGACTACATGAGAGGATCCATCTCCCTATAATCACCCCGAAAGCGGTGATTTCTGAAATCCTAAGTCTGAACCCAAACAAATCCCCTGGACATGACGGCGTCACGGCGCTCATGCTTCAGCACCTACCCAAAAAGGCTGTGGTTCGTTTGACTCGGATCTTCAATGCATGCCTCCGTCTCCGCTACTTTCCGGTTTTCTGGAAGGAAGCGAGGGTGGTATGTTTATTGAAGCCGACCAAAAACCCAGTCTTTCCTAACAACTACCGTTCCATCAGCATTCTCCCAATCGTCTCAAAAGTTTTTGAGCGGTTGCTCCACACCCGCCTATTACCTCTGTTTGAGGAGAGGCAACTCCTACCGGATCACCAGTTTGGTTTTCGTCGGGGTCATTCCACGTCCATGCAGTTGCTGCGTGTGGCCGAGATGGTATCCCTGGGATTCCAGGGAAACATCAAGACCGTAGCGGTGCTGCTGGATGTGGAAAAGGCTTTCGCCACAACTTGGCACCAGGGCCTTCTGTACAAACTTAAGCAGGCAAATATCCCTCCACCATATCTCACAATCCTTAGCAGTTTCCTTCAGGACCGCACTTTCAGAGTGAAAGTGGAAGGAAAACTGTCTACCAAAAGACAAATAGCGGCCGGAGTCCCAGAGGGCAGTGTACTCTCCCCGCTACTCTTCGCAGCTTAAATGTCCGATTTCCCCACGGAACAACACACTGCGACATGCCAGTATGCGGACGACGTCCTCATCATGGCACAGAACAAAAATGTGAGATATTGCCTCCCTCCCCTTCAACGACAACTCGACGTCGTCGACCGTTGGAGTGAAAAGTGGAGAATGGCTATTAGTCCGGGGAAAAGCTCCGCTCTCCTCCTTGGTAAGGTTCGCAATTGGCGACCGGATCGGTCACTTCGGCTCAGGCGGAGAAATATCCCATGGGTAACCTCTGCCAAATACTTAGGCGTTGTCCTCGATCGCGGGCTAACATACGCCCCACACGTCCGCGCCAAGGCCAAAGTTGGTCACGCTGCGCTCAGACAGCTCTACCCTATCCTCAAATCTACTATGCCAAACCACCTTAAATTAAGGATTTACCGGGCCATCATTCCGCCCATGATCCTTTATGGCTGCGAAGCCTGGGGATCAGCTGCACCTTCACACATCATCAAACTTCAGTCGGTGCAGAACAGGGCACTTAGAATGATCTTCAATACCGGACGTAGATTCCCGTCTCACATCCTACATACCCAAACAGGACTTCCCTACATCGAGGACTTGGTAAAGGAGCGATCCCGAACCATGTACTCGAAAATCAACTCCCACACCAATCAGCTGGTACGGGTATTAGGTCAATACGACCACTTAGCCCCTAGAAGGAAGAAAAGCTACCGCTTACCCAAGGACGTCCTTGGATAAGGGTAACGCCACTCCCATCCTCCAACACATCATTACCCACCACCTATTCCTGCCCCCTTTCTGTATCCTGAATTAGGTATGCAGAAAGAAACCTTTGCCCAGAACAAACACGCACGACAATACACGGACAACCTCCCATATCGCACAGATAAAGCCGCTGAAGCGGCTAGGTGCTGTGCGAAAAGACACACCGTACAGGAGTACCTGTACGACCTGATAATGGTTCTGGTTCTGGTTCTAGGTGTTCGAAGTTACATATTTATTAGCAGAAAAAAGATAAGGCATATAAAAGGGATTTGCTTGGATTCAAATCCTAATCTTCAAAATGCGACTGTGTGGGAATTATTAATTCATTTTATGCTAAAAGAGCTTAAAGCACAACCTTGAGGACCTTTGCAAGATTATCTACAGCATGTGCACCGCACAGTAGTGGCACATCTTGTAGAATGGCAGTTGCATTTCGCCTCACCACTTCATCCTGATGCCGTAAGTTATAAACAGAAAATTTCATTTCTTATATTTCAAAACATGCGCACATGTGCAACTCCAAAATCTACTACGCTACGCTTTTTCTTGTTTGTTCTGGTGCTCCAGCACCAGCAGTTCAGGAGGGTCAGAATAGGTGCCTGTCGAAAAGTATTGTATGATTGACTTAATATACACTTAATAATCAGTGGTGTAGCTAAGATTTTTTTTTTGGGGGGGGGGGGTCTGCAAAGAAATGATGGGGCCCTACTTACTAATAAAGCTTAAAAATGGATATTTACTAACAGAGAATAAGTGTTAAAATAACACCCCCTGATTACCAACACTAATGGTTATTTTTGCTAAATAAACAATATACACTCGCTAAACGCATAATGCACATAGGTGAAACAAAATGGTTACAGTCAAACTTCTAGGTAACTCAGGTAATAACCCAAGCAAACTTCTATTTGTGGAACCTCAGATATCGTTCAGAAGCAATAACACTGAACAACTAGTTAGAACAACACATTGATATTTTATGCTTATACCTTGTGACCAAATTCTAAAACAATCCAATTTATTGGCTAATCGAGTACATTTTCAGGCAGGTATTAGTCGTATATAGTATGTACTTTGTTCGGCTTTTATATTAATTGCATTGAATACAATGCTGTACCTTAATGAGTATTTAATATTCCTACTTGACTGTGAATGCGTTTGAGAACATACACATTTGGAGGTAAGCTTGTTTCACACATTTAAGTAAGAAAGCATAGGAAATGCTTATATGGTACACTTCTGTTGTCAGTATGTCGTCAGTGAACTGTATCTGTTCCAGCGCTTCTTCCTAACCATTTTCCATGGTTGAATTGAGATAAAATGTTCTTTCTAAGAAAACTATTAAAGGCAGTCTGGGGGCCCCTAAAGATCGGGGGCCCTCCGCGCCGCAGGGTCTGCAGGGCCATTATTTACGCCACTGCTTATCGCTCTGGCGTCACTGCTTTATTTCAAGTATATTTCAAGTATAATTATATATGAACGTCGGCAGACCTTTTTCCAGGGGGGCCACATGTTGGAAGTGTGCAATTAAACAATATTAATTCATTATTCTATTGCCAATACCTGTAAAAGATGAGTTATATATTTGTTACGGATAAACATATTAATTTATGCTAAATAAAAGCTGTTCTTTACATCAATATTAAAACAATAGTCTAATAGCAATTGATTGCACATTACATTTATTATTTTCCAAGAGGAGGGCGCGGTCCCCAAGTGCCCCCTTCGCGACGCTCTTATATATATGAGTTGTAATTACATTAGAACTGCAATTATAGATTGGATTTCTGCTAAAACACTCAACATCACTTGTGCACATACAGTATTATATTGCATTCGTTTATTGGACAACTTGTAGTAACACATGTCATATGCAGTTATATGTGCTTGAAACAAAGGTATGTAAGTAAAGTCGCTTGGAAGGGACTTTTCCGGTCTCATGTAATTTTAATATTAGTTTAAGGGAAGTTCAAAATGACACAAAATAAAATAATGTAATTAAGCAAAGAACAATGTGTTAATGTGGTTACATAAATTAATAAGGACATTCTATAAGCAATTGATATATTTTGCGAGAAAATACTAAGTGTTAATTTCATCAGTCATTGCAATGCACAACAAACACCACTTGTAGATTTTCAAAGGAAAATTACTCAATTATCTGCTAACAAAGCCTTATGTATGGAGAAGCTCCTTTCCTCCTGCACTGATACTAGAGGAGCATGCTTAAAGTAAATTATGTCACTTGCCCCCAAGTTTCCGGTAATTCTCCAAGACAGAAGTTCCTACCCGAGAGTACTTATGCAATTGAAGGCAAGAAAGCAAACCATTTGTTTAATTCAAAATGAGCATTAGTTTGCTTGCCACAACCTTATTCCCATACACATTTTCCAAGTTATTTGCCATTTTTTCACTATCTCTTGCTGTTCCACTAACTTAACTCGAGATTTTTCTGTTCAAGTTAAAACACCAGATAGGAATCCAAAATTTGACTTTATGTACAAAAGTTTACCTGCAAATTCGCTGTCTGAAAGAAGTTCGAGCAACTTTGATAGAGGCCGCATCACTACTATGAAACGTATCAATGATTTTGTTCATAACTTTTATGTTCTCGCCAGTGGCGGCTCGCAGTCAAAATTTTAGGGTAGGCAAAGTGTAACAGCAGCAGCAACAACAACAACAATAATGATGATGATGATAATAATAATAATAATAATAATAATAATAATAATAATAATAATAATAATAATAATAATAATAATAATAATAATAATAATAATAATAATAATAATAATAATAATAATAATAATAATAATAATAATAATAATAATAATAATAATAATAATAATAATAATAATAATAATAATAATAATAATAATAATAATAATAATAATAATAATAATAATAATAATAATAATAATAATAATAATAAACCCCGTTTATCCGAAATATAGGGGGCGAAGTCATTGCGGATAACGCAAACAATATATTGTTTGGTTGTTTAATAAGAGCAGAGCGAATGAGTGTGACTTACGGACGAATTACCGCCAAAACTAAAATCACGAGTGTCGGCAGACTTGTTTCCACATGTTGGATATTTGCAATCATATAATATTAAATCATTATTTTACTGTCAAAATTTATAGTATTTGTTGCAGATAACCGTATTAATTTGCACTAAACAAAAATTCTTCTTTACGCCAAAATTAAAATAATAGTTGAATAGTCAGTAACTGACTGCACATTAAGTTCACCAACTTCCAAGGCCCCCCCCCCCTTGTGGCCCCCCTTGCCCCCGTTTCGCGACGTCCATGACTAAAATGGATTAAGAAATTGAAAAATTGTCTGACTGCAGCTTTGTGTTAAATAGCTGAAACACTCCTCTTTTCATTGTCAGTGCGCCGCGAAAGCGGAATTTGTAATAGTTCACTAATTAAGTCGGTCATACTGGTATTACACAGAGTGATAACGACACGATTCAGATCTCTGAGATCTTCGTTCGTGGAGTATGGCTGTTCGGAAAATGTCGCATAAATTCGGATTTGGGCAGGCAAGTGTTCGGAGTGCTGGCAGACGCGTCTACGCATGCTCGGAGTGCGAATACAGACGGAATGTTTCCTTATCCCTGTTCAAGGGCCTCGTACTGAGGAAATGGGGCCGGGCAGGCAGAGGTCAAGCTAGCTGGCTCTCCACTACCCAGGTTACATGCGTATCATTTGTGCCGCGCGTTTCAAACACGCAGGGCAGTTTTGATGAATCGGAATTTAGATTAAAGGATTTGACCATGCGCTGGTCATTATAACCGAGAAAACTTTTCTTGGACTGCAATTAAGGGAAAATGACGGTTCAAATGATAAAATGCAGAATCATAGTTAAACATTATTTGTTGATGTATTACGATAGGGTAGGCAATGCCTACCCTGCCTACCCTGAGGAGCCGCGCCTGGTTCTAGCAGTAGAGAACAAAGGAGCATCAGGGACATCAGACTTGAATGCTGCATCTCGAAACACTGCCTTCAACAAGATTCTCTTGATGCAGTCTATTAGTCGGCCAACTTCAGGAAATTGATTTCGCATCTCTGTGTAAGGCATGTGCTAGGCATATTACACGCACCATCTTCAAGTAAAGAGCTTTAAGAGAATTAGCAGCATTTACCATGTATGTGCAGCACTGGTCAACAAGGGTATGTTATCCTGTTGAACGACATTGGGTTACAGTAAACCAATAGGCATGTGTCAAACATTTTGCTGATTGTTGAAAATTTATTTTTTATAACTCCTCGCAGTTGATTAGGAATTGCTCTCTTGAATCAGCTTCCATTGTGTTTACCACGACATTTGTCACATAATGGTCTAACGAGTCTCTACTTTCATCAATACATACCCATTTTTTTCCTGACGCTTTTGCATGATCTCCTGCATTGTTCTTTGTTAGCATCTACTAACATAAATATTTCTTCAAGTTGAAGAATATGCTAAATGCTTTCCATTGTTTTTCTAGGAAGGTGCATGACTTGGGTTTATTCACTTTGTTCAATGGAATATCAGCACAAATGAATGCTTCACAGAGTTCTTCAAAGAAAAATGAACCTGCAGAAGAGCCACCCTCTGCAAGTAACTTTTGGTGTGCTGTGTTCTCCATTCAAGCAACTATAGACCTGGAATATGTTTATCTCTCTTCACATGTTGGTCTATAGTAAACCCCTTTTCGGCTGCCAGTTTCACTTCGCAACACTTACAGAAAAATCTATTTCCATCCATAGAGAAAACTTTTTCGCCATAATGCGAAACAAAATGCTTTAACTTATGTACCACACTGCTTTACTTTAGGCATGACGAACTCCACACCTCAATTCTTTATACTGTGCAGTGGCGTGCGATGGTCAGAGCAATTACCCCAGCGGTATAGGTTACAGTACTGAAAAATCATCCTATACTTTAAAATAAATAATCCTTACTCCAAAATGGTCAGGTTATAAATAGTAGAAGTACTTGTTATCCTAAATGCTTTAAGATTTTAAATTTGCACAATTTCTAACTGGCTTACCATTTGGTAACAGATAACGAAACACAATCACCATTTGAAAAAGAGATGAAATGTGAGATGTTTCATAGGCCATTACAGCAATATACTCTGCTTTAGAAATTACTTGTTGGTATACCCACGTCAAGCATACACTGCAATAAATCATTTTGTATTTCTTTCGACGTTCCCCGAAAAACATAGGCTCGCTTAAGATGTTATTTCACTGCGGAATGTAATTCTGCTGTGAAGTTTATCAGTCCTCAAAACACGCCGGGGTTCAATGAATTCCGACTTTCGTCGTGTCCCCGAGAGCCAACTCGCACGCTCCGCAGAATTTGATGCAATTAATTATCTGTGACAAGACCTGTTCTTAGTAATTTCCTCATTGCGTTTTTCCGTGTTACGCCTAAAAGCACCATCTAACTGCCGAGATATATTTTCCCTAGTACATTTAGTTCTAATTCCAATTCATATGGACCATCAGCACTTCCACCAAGTGACCGATATCACCACAACCATTACTTGTCCGGGTGCCGCTTCTGTCACTCGCAAATAATAAACACTGAAAACAGAAGAGCCGGTTGGTTACTTCACAAGCACACATCTACCAAAAAGTTGAATACACACTTTCATTAAATTTTTTTGTAAGGGTCTTCCCTTTACAATTAGTCACCTGAACTAAATTGGTGGCAGCGGTCTGCCTTCGTTTTAATTTTCAGCTTCTTTTCCGAGGATTAAATGGAGAGATTTATCTCCTTTAGTGTCGCAACGTTGTTCATTTCCACAGTTGCACACGCAAAACATTCACCTTATGGGAAGTGGAAGCACAGATTTCTACAATTGCACAAATTGAAATTTACTGCCAAGATCAGACACAAATGCATATAGTTCGCTACCAGAAACACAAACCTAACAAATAGAAAATATAAACACAGTAACAAAACAACTATCCCAAACTGAAGCACCGGCCTTAGTGAATTATAAAGATAAATTGCATGCATTTATAATGGTTTAATAAAAGGGAGCATGGGCGTCGCGAACGGGGGGCAAGGGGAGGGCCGCGGCGCCCCCTTGGAAGTTGGGCAATCAATTACTGACTATTGAACTATTATTTTAATTAAGAACAATTGTTATTTAGCATAAATCAATACGGTTCTATGCAACAAATATAAATTTTGACAATAAAATAATGAATTAATAATATATGATTGCAAATTTCCAACATGTGCCTCCCCCCCCCCCCCCCCCGGAAAAAAGTCTGCCGACGCTCATGCTACAGAGAATGGCTTCATTTATGTTTAGAAATGTAAAGTTGGCTACACCGGTAGCAGGCTGATCCCTACTTCTGCGAAACGAGAGGGAGGGAAATGGTCGTTGAGGGGAAGTCGAGAAGGAAATGAATATGACTTGTACGGGAACGCAGTGCGCATGCTCGTTAAGAATCGCATCGCTCGGGTTTGTCAATTGTACCGCATTCAAGGTAAGTAGAGTAGAAAGAAGGTAGGTCACTCCGGCACAATTGCTGCCATTGGTTGCAAGCAACCTACGTCACATGGAGGTCGGAGAGCGCGCGCAGTTCAGACAGCAATTGAAAGTGAGCGCTTTAACCCCGTTTTGAAATATAACATTTAAAGCATTGACTGACAGTTTCATTGCATAAACACTTAAGCAATAATTAATAAAGTGTAGCAAAATGCAATGATATGTGGTATAAAAGATACCTTAGCTGAAAACACATTAGAAACTTTCGTCAACACATTCAACTAATTACACAGCAATTTTACCACCGCCACCGAAACTACAATCAAAATAAAAAGTAACAAATTATTGTTTGATCTTAAAAGCAGACTTACATTTGGTCATATTGTTACAGAAGAAGTAGCTGACGCCCACTGCTGACACCTCCTCGCATTCCTTTTTGCTATAATTTTAATTGGTTATTCAAATGCCGTATCCTAATGAAAGTGCGGGTCCTAACGTATAGGGAAACAATTCTGTCGTCCAATTCAGGAAATTTCAAGCAAATCATGCCAGTAAGTGCTTTCATTACTTCAACATACCTTAACCTTTCAAAATATCCGTGTGCTCACTGAGAAATTTACCTTATTATATCTACATTTTTGTACAAGAAATTACACAGTTTAACTTGATTAAAATGCTTAACATTTTTATGAAAAGTGAAAAATGTTTCACAATGTATATTTACACACGTCAAAAATTGCCATTAAATTCCATAATATAGGCACAAAGTCTCTCCATTTACCCTTTCCTTTTTTTATTTCTGCTTTAAGTTATAGCTCCCAAAAGGGATGCCTATAACTAAAATTCTGTGCACACTGGTGGAAACTGAAGTTAGAAATGTGTCCTAAGGCCACACTGATCTACACATGAAAAACATGTTAGTATTGTAATGTGAACATCACTTAAACCACTACAGCTGTATTCACTACACATTGTGCAATACTTGGGGTAGATCCAAAGCAAGGCATGTGACATCCAATTAAAATTAATACCCAGAAAACATAATTTTGGCATGCTGATGTTCACTTAGGTGCACTTATTTGAAGATGACTCTGTTCTAACATATGATGAACCCAGAAAATAGCATTTATGACAAAATGAGTAGATTGTCTTTTCAAAATTCTAATATTGTAGTGAAAAGTACTGTTTATATGTAGTTTTTAAAAATCCATTCAGTTTTTGTAATGCATAACAGAGTTTTTAAATTGTATGTAAAATATGACAAAACTGCTCCGCTCGTTTTAATGTTCATATGCTGTTTTAACACTTTAAAAGATTTTCGCTTTCTACATGTAATAGTTTTGAAGAAAATGTTACCTCCGTGTACACAATGAAAGGTTACGCGAAAATGAAAAAAAAAAGAAAAAAAAAAAAAAAAAAAAGAAAAGAAAAAGGAAAAAAAAAAAAAAAAAAAAAAAGGAAATCACAAAAACCAGAATAGGGCGTGGCAGATGCAGCATGTTATTTAAATGGGATTTTGACGACTATCAAATTTAAAACCCATATATCATATATCAATGGATGCGGGAAAGAATGGAGTTTTCAACAGTGAAAAGAATAAAAAATATTCTTTTACCTCAGGAGCTGCAATTTGCCCTTAATGAGACACATTCTTATATTACTTTCAGTAAACATGCCCAAATAAACGATTACGTTTTGGCATTACGTACCTTTTCATTAGTTTGGCTGGTGCTTGTGCTGTTTTCTGAGCTCGACCCCGGGACCATACCAGTTGCGAATCAGTAAATACGGCACCGCATCGGCACGTAAAATTTTTCTTATAGGCAATCCGAGTAATTCATTTCTTAAGTCCCGTTGATAGTCCCCAGGACGAAAATGCACGGAGCAGACTCAGGCATTCTCGGCGTTGAACTAATCGCTCCGCTTACATCGAGATATCCATGTACGCCTTACTTTGTGACTTTTTGCAAATCGGTGATACATTATTCCCGAAGTTTTTGTTCCAATATTGCTACACTGAGCAACAGCACAGTTAAGTTTGCTTTTCGAAACATTCAGTTTTATTACGAATGCACACACTTGTATTTCCAAATAGCATCAACTAAACGTAACTACATACTAGATGATCGAAAATAGCATTGTTTGCAACTGTCCTGGAGCGCGAAATTGGGGCACCTGATTGGTCAGTATAATGAATCACATAAAGATATTATTTAAAATATTGTTCTGTGATTCGTCGAAATAATATGAAATTTTCTGTCTTAGAAATTAGTACCACAAAATGCATCTAATAGGGCAATTCGGCACGTTTACTTATACTAGTTCGTGCCATTTTAAATGCGCCATGGCTGAGACAGAATGACTCCAACCCTTTTTAAGATGAACAGAAAGATAAAAGGAAGCGAAATACAATGCCTGTTTTGTCAAAGAGTGTGCAAACCTTATCCCAAACCGTACTGAAATTCAGATATAACATGAACGAAAGGCTAATGACCCTTCCTGTATAGCTATGCAGTGCTTTTTTCACATTCGGGAAGTACGGACAATGTTTTCTTTCCCATTTTAAAGAAAAGGAGCAATCGCGCCGTACTGGAATAACATTGCAATTATATAATACTTTGATGATATTTCACAAATAAATGTAATTTGCAATTAATCACATTGTTTTACAATCTCAAATAAGATTTTCTCTAGTTTTGATCACTGTGGTCATCTATGAAAACGTGCAACATGTATAACTAAAATTATTTATAATTAAAATATAATTAAAATATGCACAACATATATTTTAATGATAAAAATCTGATGTGCTACATACACATGATCTTCTTTGTTCACTCTTGTACAAAGTATTCTTACCAAGCCTTATCCTTCTATATATTCATGTTAACAGAGATAAACTTTCATAACACATTGTAAAGGATTCATAGGCGAAAGCGACAGGCAAACTTTCTTCTCCTCTCTCTCTCTCTCTCTCTCTCTCTCTCTCTCTCTCTCTCTCTCTCTCTCTCTCTCTCTCTCCCTCCGTTTCAAATATATTGGTATTTTAAAAAATGATAGCTGTCATAATTGTGTTATTTATTTCACTTTCCTCTGCGACATATTTTCATATTGCCGAAAAGGAGTAATGCCCTGTTTTGTGACAAAATGGCATATATTTTTCTGTTTTCAGTGTGTGTTTCAATAAATTTGTCAATTCATTTCAAAGTTCCATTTGCATTCTGCCGGACCATATGCAATAGTCTCAGTTGTGCATTTTGAAAGGTAGATGGTTAAAATAATGTTTAAATGGGAGAACATAAAAATGAGTTTTGTTATGGAACTAAAACTTTGATTAGCTTATTACTGTGTTTTATTATTTAATGTAACAAAAGAATTGAAACACACAAATAATAAACACAGTACACAATTTAGGGTATTCATTACTGTCATTAGAATGACCTTTTTCCTAGCCTTTTTCTTTTTTTTTCAATTCTGTTTAACTTCATTTGTCATATCGGTAGCATTTCCTTTGGGACACATTACCTACAGACAATGGTGTTAACTCCTCGTGTACAGTGGGTTTTTAGGTCTTTAGATTTTGTGCACATCACACTCTCATTCAGACTTCCTGACTCTGTGTGAAGAGTAGGAATAATCTCAACTAGAGAATAATTTCCACTCCCCAGCTGGAAATCGAATTCGGGACCCGAGACACATAAAGCAGGTGATCTACAGATTGAGCTACAGTGCCAATCCCTGGTCGTATTGTTAACATGGGTGGAGCAATAATGTGTTCTAAAAAAATTATGCCTATTGTGTTGCGCTGTAACAGCAAGGAAGAAACCGTTCATAGTATGTCTTAATATAGGACAAATGTAACAGATAAATAAGCAAGTAAATTAATATATTTTGTACATGGTACTAAAAACTATGATGTATTGTTGAGAAAACATGTTGCTGAAAAAAGTGCAGTTGAAGTAAAAAAACAAAAAAAAACAAAAAAAAAAAAAAACCAGGTGAGTAATGCATAGGTGAGGTTAAAATGTATTATATTACAGTGGAAGAGTTTGTACTTATTGAGTACTCCATGTAGCATTTGGCCCCTCTATTGCATTTATTAAGCTCTGCGAAAGTGGACAAAAATCTTCAGCTGCTGCATTGCATTACTAAAGAAAAGTTTGTTTCCAATTCAAGGTAAAACTTCCTTTCAAGTTATTTTATTTTTGCGAACTTTGTGGACTTCTAGTTTGTGATGTTTTATTTAACTCTTTAGTGTTTCACTTTCTCTTTTTACTCGTTTAGTCGTTTTAATCTTCAAATTTGAGTTTTTATCCTACAATGCTGGAAGTTGTTCTTTTTTTAGCATTCTACAGTTGTACCTCTTTTAGTGTTTTAACTATTCACTATTTTAGCCTCTTGTTCTAACCTGTGTTAATTATGCAGTTTAGAAGTTTTTGTTAGTTTTATGTTTATCTTGACTTCTGATTCAAATGACCTTGTCAGTGGGCCCCTAAAGCCCACTCACTCCAACAACTCCGTGATGTAAGATTCAACCCCAACACCAGGTTGATCTGGCTGTGTTTCAAAGACAGTTCTGTGGTTCTTATACACCAACAGGTACAGTCTTCTTCTAATGGCCTTCCTTTAGAAAACTTCTGGTTCATTTGAAATTTTGCTGTGTAGCACAGTTTGGCCAACTTGGCTGCTTCCTGTTGTTTGGGATCAAGTTTCCTGCTTTTGAGTGCCAGTTGCATTGTGCTAGTTGCAGGCCTTTTTGTATTGCTTATTTTGCCTTACACACTTAGTTTAACTATGGACGCGAGTAACCTTACACTCCCACCAAAGGGTACAGTTGTGCAGATTAATTTGAAAGATGCCTTATCACTTAACTCATTCCACTAAGCTTCATTTCATTTTACGTAACATCACGACATTGAATCCTAAATCAGAGTATCTCCCAATAGGCCATGAACAAGGCCAATGTCAAATGACCATTGACTGTTTGATTAAATACCAATCACTGTACTGTTTATGCAACAAACTGTGCAATTCAAGTAATGCACACATAATTTAATTTCATACAAACAAAAGACACAGTATTTAAAACTTTGAGAAGATTACAATCAAATTTATAAATTTCTTTAAATCAAGGAAAATGGAAGCTATTGATAGTGAAGCAACAGAACCTAAAATAACAAATTAGAAACTAAAAGCTTTACTTACCTTATTAATATTGCAAGTTCTTCCAATGTTGGAAACTAATGCTTACTTCTTTTAAAAGCAACAGAATTTCCCTGAACATTTAAATTCAGTTTCTGGAGTACATTTTGGTAACAGGTAGCCCTTATTAAATTTTGTTCAACCAATCAATTTATTCATCCAACTCATCTTACAAGAAGATGTAGATGCCACAGTTAATCCTATGCAAAACTGTATATACAACATATACTTAACTACAATAAATAGTACAGTTAATCCTAATTTTACAATAGTATATTCTTCTAGAGTAAATCGTAAGCTGGCTGCAGTTGATGTCACTGATGAAATTCTCTTCTAACAGTTTTTACTCTTGATCATATGAAACAGAAAAACATTAACTGAGTGTTTAAGGTTACTATACAATCTATACAATCTTTCAAGTCTTATCAATGTAGCTCATATATTCTTCCACTAAGTAGAACTAGTTAGATGTAGGAATTTCTTAGTTTTGGTTTTGAACTTAGTTTCTGATTTAATACTCTTTAAACGTTCAATTAGTTGGTTAAATATTTTTCATCATCATTGTCTGGTCAAGATTAGGAATTTTTCCTGTTCCGGCCTCATGCTTCTCTCAATCTCCTCATGCTTCTTCCAATCAGCTGGTACTGATAACCAACTTAGGCAAGCGTTTTTCATCCATTCTTTGTACAAGCTGTTTCCATTGGCTTCTAAATTGCTCTATTTTTTCATTTATAGGAAGAATATTTAATGGTTTCTTATTTCTTCGTTTTTCACTTTGTCCACTGTATTTTTTGTTTTTCTATCACTGTATTTAAGTGATTTCTGAAAAAGTTTAATCCTGTAGGCCTTTATATGAAGTTTGTTTTTGTTCCTACTTTTCCCTTCTTTTGACACTGTATTCTTCTGTAAAATGTGGTGATCATGTGACTGAATAATGTGATAATACAGTCACATGTGTTTTAATTCATTATTGAACATCTTTTCCATTTTAGATGTTGTTCCCTACACTTCAACAAGAGACTGCTAAACTAGTCCTAAGTACCAAAAGTGAGGCTGTTGCTGTGAAACCAGACGTAATTTCAAACACAACAATTCCAGATCAAGTAAGCATGAATGTTAATAATTGAAACATAATTGCCAACTTTCACAGTTTGCCTCCAAAATGCAGGGCGAGGACATCTTTGTAGTGCTTTTTATGAAGAATGCTGCTTTAGCTATGTAGTACGAATGAATCTCACTTTCAGGATGTTGTTGGGTCAAGCAGAGAAATATGGGTAAGATATTACTTCCAATAATTCAGCTTTATTGCCATTGACTTGCGACAGATTAACAGATTATCTTCACTCTTTTACAAAGGTTAATACTTTTACATCCCGAAGCTATTGTATTCAAGAACTTTGTGGTTTCATATTAATTAAATCTTCACTTCCTTCTTTTATAAATATTTGGAAATATTCATAATATAATTGCATGTAAAAACTATTTACATGCAGTATCCAATCAGATGTGCTTCGGCAATATAGTCCGGCATGGGATTACCGACAAAATCTTTCATTCAGCGGTACGAATATGCAACCGTCTTTTATGATGCATATATCACTAGTAATGATTCATTAGTAACCTACTGGGGTAATTGTTTATTTATCCTAGATACAGACTTAGCAACCGCGACTGAATGGTTACTTATCGATATCACTTTCAATGCGTCAATCTTGAGGGTTATGATTGACCTTGGGCATATTTCCTTTCGATTTTAATAACTTCAGAACGTATACTTAGAAATATAATTTTAGTAATTATATTACTTATATGATATTTACAGTTTATATGTGAGACAGAATATTAGAAGGCCCCAAAAGAAAATCGTTTATGTGAATATTTGTTAAAAGTGTAATTTGTTTTTTGATATTGGTATGAGTTGGTTAAATGGCGAAAACGTGTTAATAATGTTCATTGTTACGAACAACTAAGTTTGCCCAAAGGCGTCATAAATCTTTTATATTTGATTTTAATATATATGTATAAATATTAAAATTATATGTGTTCCATAATAAAAGTAGGGGAGGATAGTTAGGGATCGCTTCCCTAACAAGAAAGAACTATTTGATGGATGCATAGGCGGATGTATACGAAAAAGGCGGTGTCACGTGAGGACGCCATAATCTGCACACTCGCGTGTATGTAATCAAGGCATGAGGACATATTGGTGTAGCGTGTGAACATGGAACTTTCACCAGACTTTCATCGGGCATAAGTTCTACTAAATGAAAAAGTGGAAATGTTTTGAATCATTTAGAACGGTGCTAGGAGAAATTATTTAATGTAAAATATCGAAAAGGTGTTAATAAAATAATACATTGTGGTGAAGAAACATCGTGTGATTTTTCATTCCATCCGTTAACACGCCCTGAGATCACAAAGATCTCAATAGCTCAAAGACACAACGCCATTAATAATTACAAAAACAGCACCAAATGGCTTGCCCAACGTGGAACACGAATTCTGGATGGAATGGAAATTACGGGAAATGAACTTACGCGAAATACCAAGAGACGCCATATCTTCGCGCCAAAAAAGAAAGAAGACGCCATTAGACCATCGTTTGAAATCCAATTCATCAGAACATCGATGAACGGATAATCAACGCGGGAAAACACCAGAGATCGTCTAGCGAAGCCAACTGCCCAGGAGACGCACGTAACTGGACAAATCAACGAGAAAAAAAAGTAGGACCAAAAATTTTTATTTTTACATCCAGTTTATTTTTATTTTTATGTTACTGCGAAGCGGCAAAATAGTGGGACTTTTAAGCCAAAGTGAACTGAATAAAGAAACTAAAATGTCGCGAAAAGAGCTAGAAACAGGAGTAGGGGAAGGGGCAGATAGGCCTAGTTATTAAATAGAACCAGAAAGCGAGGAACAGGTAGCAATAGGAAAAGACCAAAGGTAATTAATGATCATGTTTGAAAGACTAGAACAAAGTTTAGGTCAGAAAATGGAACAAAATGACGTAGAATTGAGTCAGAAAATAGAAGGAGAGAGACAGGACATGGAACAAAGTTTCGGTCAGAAAATGGAACAGAATAAGGAAGAGATAGGTCAGAGTATAGGCCAGAAACTAGAACAGAATAAGGTAGAGATAGGTCAGAAAATGGAGGAAGTGAGAAAGGACTTAGAGCAGAAAATAGAATTAGGAAGACAGAACTTACAGCAGAAAATAGAATTAGGAAGACAGAACTTAGAACAGAGAATAGAATTAGGAAGACAGGAGTGTAAAGAAAATATGAAAGTAATGGAAACTAATTTAAAATTAGTACATAAAAGCTTAAATGAAACAAAGGAAGCCTTAGAAGCTAGGATAGAAATCATAGGAGATAGGATGGGAAAAATTGAATCGGAAATGAGAGAAAATAAGATTGTAGGAGAAGAAGAAATTGCTAGATGTAGAGATGAAATAACAGAATGTAATACAGGTGTAGACTGTAAGATTACAAATGTAAAAGCAGAAATAACTGAGGAATTAAGGAAAGAGATTGAGGTAGTAAAGAAAGGCATTATTAATGAAACTGTAGAACAAATTGTCATTCCTAAAATTAAGACTATGGCTGATGTAGTACATTCACAACAGGATGCTATAAATGATATGAAACAAAGTCACTTAGAAATAAAGAATGATTTAAAATCAATTTGTGAAGAAATGAAAAAAGGAAAAGAAAGTTTGGCTAATGTAAATGATGTTGTGAATGCACAGCAAAAGGCAAGATGATTTAGATGTAAATAATGTACAAGATGAGAGTTATTTGAATAATGTACAAAATGTTGACTCACCATACAGAGAAAGAGATTCACAATCAAACAATGACACAACACACAACACATGCTACACCAACAGCATATTACATGAAATCACACCACCTACATTTGACGAGGAGAAGGGAGACGATCCAAAACTCTTTGTTAAAGAGATGGAAGAGTATTTTAAAGTGAAAAGGATACCAAATGAGCTTAGGATGATGATAGTTAAGAAAAGCTTAAAAAACAAGGCATTGGAATGGCTTAGGCTAACACTAGCTGGTCATGAATCGTATAGCTCATTCAGAAATCTATTCCTATCAAGGTATTGGGGCCCAGCTAAGCAAAACCAAACTAGGGTAGAGCTAGCAACAGGTAGATATGATCCAACCAAAGGGTTATCGCTAGTCGATTATTTTATGAAAGTAGCCCACAAAGGAAAGCTATTAGACCCTAATCTGTCGGAAGCAGAGTTAATTACCAGCATAACAAGACATTTCCCAGACACAGTGAGAACAGGGTTAATTGTTGCGAGGCCAGTAGATTTTGCAGACATGATAGAATTACTGACAGCCTTCGAAACACATAATGGTCGGCCTAATGAGCATAGACATAGGAACGGTCACCCAAACTCACCCATCTTAAACCGGAGCATGGCTATGAACAACCAGAATGAGGGAGAAGATAGAAATATTAGGAGCACCCATGACAGAGGGAGAGGGGCACACCATTTCCCACCATCACACAATCATGGCGAAAGGATGGAGAACACCAGACGGCGGTACCACGACACAATACCAAGGGGTGAATCGAGATACCAAACATATACATATGATCGTGGAAGACCAGGAGACCGTACCCATCAAGTGAATCACATACGATTCTGTAAGGAATACTTCAACAACCAAAGACCGTCTTCCAACAGGGGTTCACGCCAAAGGGGCAGAAACCAATGGTACACTGGCAACATAAGACAGCAGGAAGTAGACGAAAGTGTGCCAAAGAGGGCAGATGCTGCACAGAATACAGAAACAACAACCACCACTAACACTCAGGGAAATTACCACGACTAAGTTTGTTCCAACTGGCTGGATGACCAACAACACAAACCCTAAGCAACTAACAATTGACATCGACACATGGTGCCTACACAGAGAGAAAAATGGAACTAATATACACTGGACCACTGGTCATAACAAAACAGCTGGTTGACCACACGTATGAGCTACAGAATACAAATGGCAAGTTGGTAGGAAGATATCATAAAAATAAATTAAAACCATACAAAGAAAGGACCAAATAGTCTTTGCCAACAAACATGTAAGGCAGGAATAGCAGAGATGATGGAAAATAATAATTTTTAATGGGTTACTTATAAAAGATTATGTTCAGATTGGAAAGTACAACAAGAAAGAAAATCAACATAGTCATTGGCTATATTGACCACAAAGAGCATTGTCAGCAAAGACAGATGAGGACACTGATTGTCATTAAAGAAATGAATTATAGCGATGGAGAATAATGTGTTTTTGACATAAGGATGTCAGGGACAAAAATAAAAAGGAATTAATTGTGATGACAAAGATAAAATATTTTGACACAAGGGTGTCGAGTGTGAATTGAGAAGAAAAATAATACAATTGCAGAATAATTATAAGTATAGGAGTTTTCTCTTATAGGGATAAGAGACAAAGAGGTGAAAATTAGTGAAGTAAGAAAAACCATAATCAGAAAAGCAATGCCCATGAATTAAGATGGATATAGCCAATGCTAAACTTGAAGAAATGTTGAACTAAACAATAGTGAATAAGAACCCAATTAAAAAATGGTACCATTAGTAACATCAGAGTTTAAGAACCGACTCCACGACCTGCCTATACATAATAAGCTTACAAGACAAAGAAGGCAAAGAACTAAATAAAATATTGCCATAAATGTGATCATAATCATTAGCTCAAGATTAGTATCCAGTTTTTCTCTCCTCATAACAAGGAACATAAGTCAAAAGCCACACAATAAACCATGATACACTTAAGTTATATTTATGTCAATGTTGTTGTTGTTGTTGTTGTTGTTTTCTAGTGCCTTGCATCTGGCAGTGAAGCCATTAGCATTCGTGCTTTCCAATACTTTTGAACTGTAGTTTCTTCTGATTTTAATGCTTCACAGGTCTTCAAGTGGTCTTCGTTCATTTCTGCTGGATCGTTACACAGGACACATATTGGTGAGGCTGAGATACCTATTCTGTAGAGATGACTTGCTAAGCAGTCGTGATTTGTCAATAGTCGGAAGGCTGCAACCGCTGTTTTCCTTGGTCTCTGGGGGATTATATCTGGGTTGGAAAGTAGTGTAATACATTTTTTATCTTTGGCATTTGTTTCTATTTCTTGTAGGTATGAATGAGAAAATTTTTTAATGATCAAGCGTTTTATTGAGGAATATGAGAAATTGAATTTAGACTTTTGTTGTATTGTTGTGCCTTTCTTTGCAAGTGAGTCTGCAGCTTCGTTCCCCATGACTCCACAGTGTGCTGGAATCCATTGGAGATGAACAGTCTTATTAACTTTTTTGAGTTGTGTTAACATTTTGTAGCATTCTCTAATTTTTGTTGACTTCTTTGTAGTATTTGAACATATACCCTGAATTGCAGCTTTAGAATCCGAAAGAATTACTGCCTTGTTAAATTTATTTAAGGGAAGATTTAATAATTGTCAGAGAGCAATATGTATAGCCTCTACTTCTCCATCATAATTTATTGTGTCTCTGCCAACAGAATGATAAAAGGAAAAATGTGAACACGTAACTCCAGCTCCAGTAAGGTTTTCCTTGGAGGATCCATCAGTATATATGTGCAGCCATTCTTCTGTGGGATATCTAGTATTGATTGTTTCCAGAGCTAGAAGTTTTTGTATTTCTTTTGGTGTGTCTGATTTACTTATTTCCTCTATTAATTCCAAACTGAAGGTAGGTTGCAATAATTCCAATGGATTCTCTCTTATAAGTAGATTTTCTCTGGTGTTAGGAATGTTCAATTTGGATTTAATCTGTGTTACCTTTTCTAGGAAACTACTATGAGTTTTAAGGATTGAAGGGGGGAGGTTCTCTTCTGTCCATTTAGAGTTTGGCAGTCGTAACATTTTCTCGTGTTGGAGCAATGCTTGTTCTTCTATTTTTGTTGTTATTGATGGGGTCCGTGTTAAGGCAAGCATGGCATCAATAGGTGTGGATTTAACTGCTCCAGTGATTAGGCGAAGAGCCTGATTTTGTATTTGTTTAAGTTTATTGATGTTAGCATTTGCTGCTGTTATTAAAGCTTCAGAACAGTACAAGAGGTTTGGTTTAACATACATTTTGTATGTTGTGTTAAGGACTCTCCTTGAGCAGCCCCATTTAGCACCAGCTAACCTTTTCAGGATTTGCAGTTTCTTTTCAACCTTTTCTGAGATGTTTGTTAAATGTTTTTTACAACTTAGCTTTCTGTCAAAAGTGATGCCTAAGTTTTTGGCATCATCAACTGCTTTGAGTGGTTTACCATTATAATTTATGTTTATATTAACTGCTTTGTATTTTAGTGTAAATAATTCATAATTTGTTTTTTCCACATTGATAGTCATGAGGTTTTTGGAGCTCTGTTCATGTACTTTGTTTAGGGCTGTTTCTATTCTTTAATTAATTCAGTTTTTTTTGGAGAGTCTGAAGTCCAAATGACTCCATCGTCAGCAAATAAAGCAATTTTGGTTTCTAATGTTTTTATTATTGATGGAAGGTCATTTATATATATGTTAAAGAGTGTTGTGCTCAGAACAGCACCTTGTGGAAGTCCTCGGTGTGTTTGTTTATATTTGGAAATGTATGTATTATATTTTGTGGCACAAAATCTTTGTGAAATAAACTGAGTTATCCATTTAAGCATGTTACTTTTCACACCTATTGATTGCAACTTCTCAATTAATTTGTTTCTCCAGACTGAGTCATATGCTGATTTAAAATCAATGAATACAGCTAAGGTATCCTCCTTTCTATTGAAAGCTTCCTTGATGTCTTGGCTTAGTAGGAGTACATTTTCACTTGTACTATGATTCTGTCTGAAGCCGGTCTGTGAACTATTAATTAAGTTGTAATATTCTAGGAACCAGTTAAGTCTAGATGCCACCATTCTTTCCATCACTTTTGGAATGACACTGGTCAAAGATATTGGTCTGAAACTATTAATATTGTTTGAGGGTTTGTTTTTCTTTAAAATCGGGATGATAATGGCTTTTTTCCAGTCGAAAGGTACAGCCATTCTCCAACACGTGTTATACAGTTTAAGTAGGATTTCTTTTCCTTTCCTGCCAAGGTGTTTAATAAACTCTGGGTGGATCTTGTCAGGTCCAGGAGATTTTTTGTTCTGCAATTGTTCTATTGCTTAATCCAGTTCTGTTTCATTAAAATCCTGAATAAAAATATGATTTCGTATACCTTTTGGTTTACTAGCTTCTCTGATAGCTTTTTGGATAGCCTTATCTTGTTTTTTATACACTTGGGGTATTCTTTGTGACTGAGCATAAAACTTGTTAAGGGATTCTGCTATTTCCCTATGTGTAGTTAAGCTTTTGTTATTATGTTTTAATGGTTCAGTTGTATTTTTTGATAATTTTGTTTTATTAAGGAATTTGTATATTTTATTTCCATCTTTCCTATAGTCCATATGTTCTACAAAATTTGTGAACCTGGTCCTCTTTGCTGTAATTAATTCTTTCTTAAAAATGGCTGCTTTTCTTCTCCAGTAACTGTACATCTTCTGGACACTTGGTTCTTTCGGCTTTGACTCTTGCTATATTTCTTTCGTGTTTTAACTTAGATAAAGATGGAGACCAAAAGTAGCTATATTTCTTTAACTTTCCTTTGGGGATATGTGTTTTGGCTGCTGTCAATAATACTTCACAAATTTTTTTATTCATTTCATCTGTTGACTTGAACACTGATTCTAACAGTATATTACACTTCCCTTCTATCTCATTTTGGAAACTGGACCAATCTGGTTTTTTAAAATTCCAAGAAGTTTTAATTTTTGGTTTGTTACTTTTATTTATGAGACCTCTAATGGAGTTTATGGTGATTCTGTGGCCTGAACCTGGGTCTTCTATTATTTCTCTTTTTGTATTGTCAATTATGTCAGATGACACCATCAGAAGATCAGGATTTGTACCTGAACCATTATAATGAAGGTAAGTGGGTGGATCATTTGGATTATATATTAATTCCATTGTTGATGAGTTTAATAGGTCTTCTATGACTCTTCCTGCTGAATTTATATCTCTGTAGTCCCACCTAGGGGAGTGTGCATTAAAATCACCTATTAAAATACTTTTGGGTTCTATGGGAATAGAATTTAGATCTAGTGTATTGTCTGGAGGATTGTAGATACTGTAAATTCTATAATGGTAGTTACTTTTCCATACTTCAATTTTAACTATTTCTGATTTATCTTGTTCTTCCATTGTTTTTTGGATTTGGATAGTAGCTTTCATATTTCTTTTAATTCCTGTAAGAATACCACTTGCTATTTGACGAGCCTTTGGAAGTATATGTGTAGTGTACTGATCCATTTCAAAGTATATTTCCTGTTCTTCTGATATATTGGCTTCTTGTACTGTGAAGACATCTATATCTTGGTCTTTTAATATTTTCATTAGCTCTTGTTTTTTAGGCTGGGACATGCCTCCTGCATTCCATTGTAGAATTCTTAAAGTATTGGAAGTGTGATGAAATTTGCCTAAAGATGTTCGCACCCGGAGATCCGATTGGGGGACAGTTTTAACTCCGGAATGTTTATTTTTAGGACTCATATTCATGTATGTGGCTTTCATGTAACTGTTTTCTTAACGGGCACCAGTTTTACAATGTGGCAGTTACATCACCCGACTTAAACCCCCATTTTGCAAGGAGGACCACACCTATCGTTGGTCAACGGGTCCATTGGACCTAGCCGGGAGGACTAAATAGGTGGTATTTAGATCCACCGACCTTCCCATCATGTGCCTCTGAGGGACGCTGTTGTGCTGTGATAGGCCAGCACATATGTAAATGACATTTCCTCCATTTTAGATGAAACAGTTATACCGCTGTGATTCGGTCCCCAGAGCCTCATCTGTTAAAAGCAGGGTGCACCACGGGCAGGATGAGGATGAGAATTGGGTAGGAGAGGCTATAGGAGGCGCATCACTACCCCTTACTACCCCTTTATGTCAATGTCAAATGTAAAATCTTAGGAATATGTGTTGTATAATAACTGAATATGTGTTGTATAATAACTGGATATGTTGTATAATAACTGAATGTGTTGTACAATAACTGAATATGAATTGTATAATGACTGAATATGTGATGTATAATAACTGAACATGTATTGTGTAGTAACTGAATATGTGAAATATATAAAGACATGCTGTGTCATGCCAAAACAAAAGACAAAAAACAAACAGCAAAGAAGACTGTAAAGAAAAAAAAAAGTATTGTACAAAGTGATTGTATCAGAGGAATAGGGAGAAGTATTGTATTGTGTTTCAAGATTGTAAATATAGGTGACAACTTGAAAAACAAAACAAGGGGCATGTGAGATAGAATATTAGAAGACTCCAAACAAAAGAAAATCATTTATGTGAATATTTGTTAAAAGTGTAATTTGTTTTTTGACATTGGTATGAGTTGGTTAAATGGCGAAAACGTGTTAATAATGTTCATTGTTACGAGCAACTAAGTTTGCCCAAAGGCGTCATAAATCTTTCCATATTTGATTTTAATATATATGTATAAATATTAGAATTATATGTGTTCCATAATAAAAGTAAGGGAGGATGGTTAGGGATCGCTTCCCTAACAAGAAAGAACTATTTGATGGATGCATACGCGGATGTATACGAAAAAGGCGGTGTCACGTGAGGACACCATAATCTGCCCATTCGCGTGTGTGTAATCAAGGTATGAGGACGTATTGGTGTAGCGTGTGAACATGGAACTTTCACCAGACTTTCATCGAGCATAAGTTCTACTAAATGAAAAAGTGGAAAGGTTTTGAATCATTTAGAATAGTGCTAGGAGAAATTATTTAATGTAAAATATCGAAAAGGTGTTAATAGAATAATACATTGTGGTGAAGAAACATCGTGTGATTTTTCATTCCATCCGTTAACACGCCCTGAGATCACAAAGATCTCAATAGCTCAAAGACACAATGTCATTAATAATTACAAAAACTGCACCATATGTTTAAACAATTCAGCATATTAAATATTGGTGTAAGTTTTTCCCTCATGCATTTTGACATACAATTCCTGCCACGCCTTTGTATGACTTTATGGTAAAGGAGACATTTTAATGGCTTTGTATGCAGATTCAAAGTATTACAAATTTTTTCCCGTGAACTTGACAAAACATTAACTTCAATTGCATTGTATTGTGACTTAAGATAGACTGAATGTGTGTCTGTGTGTCTATCCTTCATTATGATCCCTCTTTGCTGGGCTGTAACAAACATATAGCACCTCTAGTAAATGGTATACAGTGTTATGATAGACCAGAGCTTATCTGTGTATCTATCCTTCATGATCATGGTTTTCCTTCACTGGACTGTAACAAAATGTATAGCTTCACTAGTGACCTCTATGGAATACAGAGTTATGATAGACCAGAGTTTATCTGTGTCTACTTTTCATGATCGTAGTCCTCTTTCACTGGACTGTAACAAAATTTATAGTGTGCAGATTTAAAGTTTAACTGCACCACTAGTGACATATAGTAACCAGCACAATAAATGGGTAGAAATATGCAGTAATGCACAATGTAAACTATGAAGTCAACTTCCCCATGTAAGTTGTTTATTTGCCTTCTTTGGCTGTGGAATATGTTTCCCATCTTCTGTGACAGTTTTTGTTTATACTTCATGTAATGATGCATAAAATATGTACTAGAAATCTGTGTATAATGCAGGAAGTGGTGTTCTTTCCTTTAATATGCATTTATTGTGGTATCAGAAAGAATTTAAGTATTTCTGACAGAAATGTGCATTACTATCAGTGCTTCAAGGGTTCTCATAAAACAGAATTCCAGTTTATTTTACTTATAATTATTGTGTATTTGCTCCACTGAACATTTTATTGCAAAATTATTATACTTTGCTGGATACAGTAATGTTTTATGGGTTGCATTTTTAGGAAGCTGGAAAGTATGCATGTTACTTAAAATTAAAAATTAGTACACCTTGAAACCTATTTATTTGAAAACATTGACCTAGGTACCTTCAGTCCTGAATATACAATAAGTTTACTACAAAATTTTGCCAGCTTGCACATAGCAGTCTCCCAGACACACATGCATGGATGTCAACTCAGATCTTAAATCACATTAAGAACTACTAGAATAAACACAAAATGTGGCTTACCATAGGAGATGTTGGAAATGCCATTCATCTGCATCAGTACATTTATGGCACCTAATGAGGAAATTTTCATTCCCATGCATTAGTTCAGCTTCCAAAATATTGTTAATTTCTCTCCTGATATTTTGTTTTAGCTTTGTCTTGTGCAAGGTGTCTAAGAGATTTTCGAGGGGACCATTGTTGCCTTTCTTCAATTTTGTCTAATTTCTGTTCTGTAAGCACACACCATTTTACCTTTCTTTTCCTATCACGAAATGACCCCATTTCCCTGAATTTATTTACAAGTCCACGACGGGTATCTATTTGGAACACGTATGCCAGGAAATTTAGTTTCAACTTACTTTATAACTTCCCTACAAGATGATGTAAGCATGTATGTATCGTACATAAACACTCTTTGTTGTACTGTACACTGCAAATAATTCATTTTGAAAACCTTCAAGCAAAACTAAACACTTCTAAACACTCCTAGTGTTATTCAAGTGGATTAGAACAGTGCTTATCACCTACCTAACTGAAATAGGACTGATGTACACATGACGATCAGCACATGCACACAGAGAAATGTAGTGAAGGTCACATGGGCTGTGCTCCTGCTGGCCAAGTTTTGTAAGTGAATGTACTGTATTAATGCACTTGGGTATTAAAACCAACTCCTCAAAATATTACTTTCAGATGTACTATTTCTGTACTCTCATGGCCTCCATACCTTTCTAGATTTAATGTTAGTTTCATTAGCGCTATCATCAATTTCTTTTCCTTGGACTCATATCCAGATAGATGCTGCTCTTTTACATATTCTTACATTTCTGTTATATATATATCTAAATATAAACAAATACACCGTGGCTTGCCACAAGGTGCAGTGCTCAGCACTACACTTTTTAATATATTTATTAATGATCTACCACAACAAATACAAGAATCAGGCGTGAAGTGTGCACTATTTGCTGATGACTTGGTAATGTGGACTTCAAAACCAAAAAGCAAAAGTACAGAACTGGAAAAAACCATGCAACAATCCTTAACTAACTTACAGAGGTGGACCAAAGAAAATTTAATGACTGTTAGTACAACAAAATCAAACTACCAAATCTTTTCACTAAGAAAAAAACCACTAAAAATAAAACTAAATTTTGAGGGTCAACAATTACCAGAAACAAAGGAAGCAAAGTATTTAGGAGTTACATTTGATACCAAACTTACATGGACCAAACAAATAGAAAATGTAATACAAAGAGCAGAGAGGCGCCTTTCACTGTTAAAACGTCTAACAGGAATGAAGTGGGGATGTTCCAGAGCAACACTTAACACAACATATAATATATATATATATATATATATATAAAACCATTGTTTACTTACTGCAGCGAAGTTCTTGTAACAGCAAACACAAAAAAAATTCAAATCTTTCAAAACCAAAGTCTGAGATTAATTACAGGTGCTATCAAAACCACACCAATAGCAGCTATGAAAATACTAACCAACCAATATCCCATTGAATATGAAATAGAAAAAGCGGCTCTTATTCAACACGAAAAGTTGATCAGACTCCCATTCAATACATGGCACAAGAGAAATTTTACACATACACTAAAGACTCAGGAGAGCTTTCTTTCCAAAATTCAAGACATCAAGAAGGATGTACACCTTCCTAATTCAAAGGAAAACTTCATATCTAAAGTCAATCCAACACATACATTAGACATCACATATTATTTACACCTGACAGAAGAAGTTAAAAAAAGTGATACTCCAACTAGTGTTCTAAAATTATTGGCATTAGAGACAATCCATACTAGATTTCCAGAACATGAGTGGCTCCATATTTATACTGATGGATCATTTATATCAAACAAAGATGGAGCAGGTGCTGGAGTCACGTGTCACCTCTTTTCCTATTACAAATCTTTAAGTTATGGAACTACTAACTTTGATGGAGAAATTGAAGCAATTCGAATGGCCCTACAAAAAATCTTTTGTACAAAATTTCACATTTTCAGCAAGCAGTTATTCTCTCAGATTCCAGGGCAGCAATTATAGCAATTACTTCCAAGTTGTCACCAAAAAACCAAACTATTATAGAATGTTGGAAGATGCTTAGCCATCTAACAGCACTTCAAAAACACCTAGTCTTCCAATGGATACCGGCTCACTGTGGACTGAGTGGTAATGAGAAAGCTGATCTTCTTGCAAAAAAGGGTACCAGCGGTGTACAAAAATCTATAGTTAATTTACCATTTTAGGCAGCTAAAAGATAAGTCAACTCTGAATTCAAAAAAATTATTGCAAAATATTACTATGAAAAATCAAAGAATAAAAGATGGGAACTACCAAACATTCAAACAGTGATTCCTGAGTATCCTCGAAAAACAGCAGTTGCAACCTTCAGGTTGATTACAGGACATGATTGTCTGGCAAAACATTTAAACAGAATTCGGATATATTCTTCACCACTCTGTCCTCTATGTGATCTGCAAGAGGAAATGGACCGTGACCACCTTCAAATATGCCTGGCCACTGCTAGTGCCCCATCCATCAGTGAAAAATATTGGAGAGCAAGAGGATTAACGACTTCATTGTCAGAAATCCAGCATTAGCTAACAACAACATTTCTGTTATTACCACTTTCTTCTATCTGGAGAATTTCAGTTCTTATCACTAGGCACACAATTTTTTAGTGGATCGCAATGACACGAAATATGTTAATACATAATAAGAAGGTTTCAGAATCAATTCTATTGCAATTGTCTGAAAATTACCAAAATTTATTTTTGCAATTTTCATGAATTTTAATGCAACTTGCAAAAAGAGTGTTTATTTACGTTTTCATCAAAGTTCTAAGGCTTTCACAGCCGCTGTCAATACTAGAAACCGCACAAACTGGGCTTGCAGGCTGTGGTCCACTCAGCTCCCTTCTCTTCCCAGACATCTCGTCTGCGACTGTGGCAGACATTCCTCAGTGGCGGCGAGGTCCAAGTGTCCCAGTGGAGACCCCAGCAGCGGCTGCGCTGGTTGCTCCGTGGGCTGCAGCATCCACATCCGTGGTTGGAGGGGACGTCCACTGTGATTGGTCCCTGTGGTCAGTGGGCTGGACACCTGCTGGTGGTGTGCTACTGTCTGCTGGTGTCCAATTGACTTGGGTGAAGTTGTTGACCCTAACCTTCGTCAGTGCTGCCTGCCACACTCTGTTGAGTTTGAGACCCTCCTCTTTGCCATTGATGCTGATCCGATGCCTCCACACTTCAATGGCCTCACGGAACAAACAAGAATAGTACTGGGATGTAGATGCCAGAACGTCTGTGCTCTCATGCTGGATGATGTGTTCCTCTTCTTCTTCTATGGCATGGTTTTGCAATTGCTAATTCCTCTGTCCGACCCATACGGCAGTCTCCTCTGTGCTCCTCAATACGAGTTCCCATGCCATGCTGTATGGTCCCAATGCAAACCACGCCAGGTGAATATGCCATTCTATATACTCCCACTGTGGATAGAGGATCCCTGGGGTCTTTGGCTGATCAGAGTATTTTGCAGGTATGTTTCATGGATTTGAAAATTGTGTCAATGTTGTGGCGTTTGAGTATATAGAATACCGTTCTTATGTGGCAAAGTCAACATTGGGACCACACAATGCAGCACAAAAACTTGTATTGAAGAACCTAGAAGAAACCGCCATATGGGCCAGGCAGAAAAATCAGCAATTGCAAAAACATGCCAAAGAAGAAGGGGAACACATCATTCAGTATAAAAACACAGACATTCCGCATCTACATCCCAACACCACTCCTGCCCACTCTGTGAAGCCACTGAAACACAGAAGCATCAAAACAACATCAATGGCAAAGAAGAAGGGCTCAAACTCAACAGAACATGGCAAACAGCACCGACAAAAGTCAAAGTCAAGAACTCCACCCAAGCAATCAGATGCCAGCAGACCATAGCACACCGCCAGCACATGTCCAGCCCATTGACCACCCGGACCAATCACAACAGACCCCCCTCCAGCTACGGATACAAATACTGCAGCCCATGGAGCAACCAGCACAGTGACCATTAAAATCTCCACCAGGACACCCCAACCCCGCCACCAATGAACATGTCCACCACAGTTACAAACAAAATGTCTGAGAAGGAGCCCAGCAGACCACAGCCCACAAGCTTGGTTTATGCTGTTTCTAGTATTTATGTTTTATCACAAAATGAAAAAATTTATTGCAATATTTACTTGTGAAATGAATGTTTATTTACAATTTAACATGAAATTAACAATTCATTTTAATGTTTCTGCGAAACTGGTGTTAAAAGATTTATTTCAGGAGTAAAACAAGAAGTTTCCCATTTTGCAACATAGAAACCCAGATGTGAGGTCAGGATCAAGGGTTCAAGCTCTGAGTGGCTGGAAGAAATACAATTATGTTTACAATAAGCAGGAAATGTATATGATACAACAAAGGCAAAAATTGGCATATAAAATTCAAAGACACAGTTAGACCTTAAAAAGTCAAAAGTAAAAGTAAAGCTAACTAAAAAAACCCAAGCTTTCATTTTGAAAAACAAAGGTCAGGTTTTTAATATTGAGTTACCTCCAAGCAACAACCTCAGCAAGAAATTCATTGAAAAGACACAAGGACAATATTAGTGCGAGTCTCCAACACAAGGGATGCCACACTCCAGCAGTTGAGATGGAGTTGATGATGGGAGCAACAGCTCTCAAAATGTCCAATTTTACATCTGTAAGTGATGCAATGTCAATAAACTCACTCACCTTTCTTTAAATGTGCACACATCACCGTATACAAAACTTCCAACAAAATTAGTGAAAAGTAATGCAAGTATACTGTGCATTTATCATTCACACTTAAATTACAGTTCATTTTATGATGATCAGGAAAGATGTATTTATTGAAAATGTTTATATTGCAGAAAAGAGTGATAAGAATCAAGAAAATACAAAGAAATTCTTGGAACAATCCATTTAAAACAATTTATTAGTTTCCCTGTTTGTACGTACATGAACGTCTTAAATATGTAATAAGGACCCATAAAGAGGAAAAAAATGTGAACGTGCATGATCACAACATTAGAAATAAATAAAACTATTTTAGAAGTAGATTAAGATGTTCCCTTGGAAGTAAATGTATCAAGAGTAATGTAAAAGACCTATATATCCAAAACAGTAATTGAAAAGGGTAAATGTAAAAGAAAATTAAAAAATATCTAGTCAAAAATGCCCTCTATTCAGTAGAAGATTGCAAAGCAGAATAACAGTTTGTAAAACTTTTGTAGATATACATTTTATATACTGTATGTTTTGTTGGTGAACCTTAAAGTGTTTTGCATTGGTGACTGAATGTGAACAGATTCTCCTAGCTGCAGCTCTTGTCATGGTTTACATGACAGAGAAGTATATAAATAGAAATAATCACATAAGGAAACAACCATGAGGCTATAAATATGTCCATTGCTTGAAGATGATGTAGTTTTATGTTACTGTTTCTAGAGTGCAGCAGTTGCCGAGCCTTAGAGTGACACTAGGAGGAAGCAGTAAAGTTAGAGGAGATGCTACAGTGACAGTGGCATCTCAGAAAGCTCCAACAGTGTCATCAGCAGTCATCCCAAGTGCTCGGCCAGTTGCTACATCAACTATAACTACTGCACCTACAGTTCGGTCACGAGATCCTCGTCTGGCATCTCTGCAAGTACTGCCTTCCATTGAACCTGCAAATATTGCATCTTGTTCTCCTCAATTAGAGGAAATTCAAGAACCTGAATCTGTCTTTGAAACAGTTAAATTAGAGACTGCAAAACCCAAACCTCAGATCACAATTAATCTTGGTTGTGAATAAAGAAACCAGAGGAATAAGTAAGAAAGACCCTCGTTTGATAAGTAATAGAGTTCATGGCTTAAGCAATTGTAATGTGAAAGGGCAGAGTGCACTTGCTGGCATTAATGAGAATAGTGGAAAAGGTGGGAGTAAACCTGCCGGCAGAGGTCCTTACCTAAACCTGCAAACCCATCCCTTACCAGCAATGGTGAGAAGCCTCCTAGTTTCCTGTACTCTAATTAATCTTCCTTCCACAAATCAAAGAACAGTAAAAAGGAAAGTGGAAACAATAGTAGTAATAATAGTTCAAAATCTTCATGAAGCACAACATCTCCTAAAATAATAAAAGCTAACCTTACTGATAGCCCTCCTGTTAAAGTTGCAGAAAAGAAGGAAGATGTTGCTAATATTAAAGAAAAGGACGTTAGTTCAGAAACAGTTAGTAAAAGTGCCTCTCCTGTTAAATTCGAAAACCATAAATCTAAGTCATCTCCTGTACGAGCAGGAAGTTCAGCACCTGATAGAAAGAAAGGGAGTAGCAAAAGTAGTACAGAATGTGTGGGTGGGAGTAATAAAGAGAAAGGGAAAACTTTCTCTTCAGGGGACAAGAAATGAAGTCGAGACAAAAATGAGTGAGAGCATTCTCACCCATCTAGTAAATATGACATGTTTGTTGATTCTGAATCAAATTCTGGACATTCCCCTACACCTCCCCCACAACCTGTCACAAGTACTCATAGTAAAAAGAGAGATGAACCTCTCCCTTCCTCTCCTAGCAAATCTAGTGTGTTTAAGGATGTAAAAGCATCAATGAAGGGTCGCAACTACATGGGAAGAAGTCGGCGTCCAGAGTCTCGGAGCTTAGAAATTCCTCCTGTGGTTTCAACGGGAAATGTAGATCTGCGCTTAGGTGGGCCACCTGAGAAACATCCTCACCTTGGTGTATTCCAGACTGACATGAAGCAGCTGAGCTCCTCCGCAGAAGAGGACATCAAAAGTAAGCTCTTACAATTTCAGTCCTCTCAGGTGATTGTTGAGTTCACTGATTGTGGAAATTCTTTTCTTTATACGTTTTCTTGGAGTGCTTGCTTTATTCTTCAATGGTAAAGGTTTGGTTATTTGTTTCTGTTCATTTCCACAACTTAAGCACCTTAAAGAATAAATAATTCTGACATCAAAATGCTGGGATTGTCACAGTCGCTGAATCTAATGTTACATCATCATGCATGCTATTAACACATGCTCTCTGATACTGAATAGTAACAAATTGTAATGTTAAGTAGCCCCTGCATCTGGACCATTTTTTGTACATATGTTTTGCTATAGATATAGTTTCATGAAGCAGGTTAGTATTATTTCATCTGATCTTGGTAGCTATAGCTTTTGAACTATTTAGATGAATAAACCTCAAAGCTGGGAACAGTCTTATTCCATTGAATATAATAGAGGCAGCTTAAGTACAGTAGAAGCATGAAATACCATGGATTTGGGTTTAACGCAGAGGGAAAGTATGCCTCCTGAAAGTATTTCATAGTTTTTCTTTCTTCATCTATTTATTTATTATTTTTGAAAGTTGAGCTAAAAATTTTCTTCAAAGAGTGGCACTGGAATATTACTTTTGTTACGCCTAACATGGACCTTGTCCACTGCATTGCTAAGAATTTCCCAAAGTAACAAGACATGCACACAGAAGAAGATATTCTGCATGTTAATGAAGTTATAAGTACGATAAACAAGGTAAGTGTGTATGGATTAAGAGTATTCATCTCCATCTTGTTATAATCAATACATGGAGGAAAAAAATATTGTGAATTATGCCGCCAAACAAAGCTTACTAATTTAACACAATGCATAATTGTGTTAGTGTAAAATGCGTACAGTGTAATTATATGTACCGTATAAACTAAGATTTGCTGCACCGTAGCCGAGTGGTTAGACCATTCACTTCTCACCAAAGCAGCCAGGGTTCAATACCAGGCAGCCATATGTGGGATTTGTGGTGGACGAAGCGGTGCTGGGATGGTTTCATCTGGGTTCTCTGGTATCCCCCACCATCTCATTCCACCAGTGCTCCATCATCATTCCATGTATCATCAGTGTCACTGTTATTATTTAACAAATGGTTTAAGAGAGACTCACCTCTAGTATTGATGTCTCTACTTCCTCATACTGTGTGGTGGGCATTGCCATCACAAGAGGTGAAATGTTTTGATCTTCTTTTGCAGTGTTTAATAAGCTTTTTAAGGGAGGAGGTATACAGTCCCAGTCACTTGGGAAGTAGGACGAGGCAATAATTACCTCTTGATAACCCCTAAATATTTGTACCTCTACCACTGCTGTAATTATATCTCTAGAGATAAATCCTGGAATAGGGAGAAATTTAATACTTTTGCTAAAAGAAAGTGCAGCCCTAGGACTTTCATGGTCAATACTATTGAGACAGGATATTGTAAGACCCCAAAAGAAAATTGTTTCTGTGAATATTTGTTAAGAGTGTAATTTGTTTTTGATGTTGGTATGAGTTGGTTAAATGATGAAAACGTGTTACTAATGTTCATTGTTACAAACAATTAAGTTTGTTTAAAGAGGTCATAAATATTTCCATATTTAATTTTAATATATATGTATAAATAAAAGAATTATATGTGTTCAATATTGAAAGCGAAGGGAGAATGGCTAAGGATCGCTTCCCTAACAATGCAGGAACTATTTGATGAACGCATACGCGGATGTACACATGGCAGTCGGAATGCTAGACTTGCAACCAAATGAATTTGGGATTAGCGTCTGTGTCTTTGGTATAGATGGACGCATTTTTATGTGTGCGCAACATAAAATAGTGAAAGTAAATTTACTAAGTGTTTAAAGACCGTTAGAGGACGTAAAATAGATGAAGTGTAAAGTGATAGAAAACACATTTAGCGAAATATCGCTAAATTTTCAGACATTAAATCTCGGTGATGCTAGGGAAGTCGATCCACTGAAATAAAAGACTTACTACTGTGATACAATTTAAATACTGTGAACAAGAAGGTGCAAATAAAATATTTCACTAAAGTTAACCCCGACTGTATGTTCATTCCATCCAGTACCATGACCCAAGATAACGAAAGAGTCAAAAGCTCATCAACATCACCTTCGAAATAATTATAAAAACAGCACCACTATATAATAACTTGTCATACATGTGGCTGTTGGGAGTCCCTTAACCTAGGCCTTATAGACCTATAGGCCTATAACCTATATAACTTATAACCTTAGGCCTTATAGTCCTGTATAAAGGCTATATCTAGGTGTTCCTGGACAAAACTCCAGCTAAGCACCTTTGAGGCTTATTTGGAATGCTCAAAGTTTATTTGGACACACCTGATATTCCTATGTTTTCTACTGGCATATTAGCAAATGGGGCTACTTACCCCCTTGATGCTTCTCTCCACTTCTTTTGCTTCTCTTCTTCTGCTCTTTTGGCCATAAGGTCTTTTGAATAGTGGAGACAGCTTTACTGGTTGAAGGCTTTTCAGCTATAGCCTTTGTTTCAGTTTTCATTACCTGTTCCAGGATGTCCAACTTGAGCATTTTCTCTGTTGATGATGGAGCCTTTGCTACAGAATCCTCAGAGGTGCTTACCAAAGGCTTTTCAGTCCATTTCTTTCAAGAAGCACCCTTAGTCACTACTTCACTGGATTTTTGGCCTAAGCTGTACTTGGTCAAAAGCTTTTCAGTTGAAAGATGGAGAAAAGGTGAGCTGAATTGCATTCCCCCAGATAGCCCTTCTAAGCATTCCTTAACCTTAAGTTCATTTTGTGCAATAATGAAGTCCAGGATTTTGTCCTTCACCAAGACCACAGTGTGAGGAATTCGATTTTCCTCCATGGTCTTTAGGTTAGTCCCCACCCCCCCCCCCCCCCCCGCTCCATGGCTTAAGTCCTCCTGCAATTTGGTAAACTGTCATCTCCATGAGGCGGAAAGTCGTTGTGTCCTCGTGGTTGGATCACCATTTGAAGCTGAAGTCGTTGTTCGGTTCTCGTTGTCGCCCGTTGATTTGGTTCTTTCCCGCTAGCTCAGCTTGAGATCTCTTTATTTTATCTCGGGTCTGCGTAGGTGTGATAGACAACCCAAGAAAACCTTTGCATACTATTTATTGCATCTTAGATACTTGCGGGAGCTATGCCGATCTGCTACACGCAGAAGAATCGCACTCACGTCTGCACTCCACAACGTGCAGTACTGGTCTGGGTAGTGACCAGACGCTTTCTCGCGTACCTACGCTAAGAAACCGTTCTCTCTCCAATTTTGAATGTCATGACGTCATCCAAGAAAGCCTCGTATCCAAAATGCTATTTCCTTTTCCCGCAATTTAGAAATGTCCCTTTCTATTATAACATGTTCTTTTATGAATTTCGAATATATAATTACCTTTTTAGGATTAAACGATGTTTACTTTATATTTTATTAAATATATCGCGCGACTTTTAAGGTTGGTAGACTTGACTTTCAAACGTGTATTTAAACTATGTAGTATGACGTCATGACTCGTTAATTTCAAACCAATAATGTGTTTATCCTACAAATTTAACGACTATTATTTACTCATATCTTGCTCACCTTACAACACTTCCTGCTCTATCATCTATTTATGTTATTACTTAACACTTATCGCAAATCTCATATCCGGCAATTAAATTAAAACGTGTCTTTATCAAGCCCATTCGATTGGAAATCTAAATTTCGGTATCATCCATCACAGGCAAGAACCACTCATCATGATTTGAAACTGCAATTGAGGAACTTGGGTGTTAGGTCCCCTTCCTACTGTTCCAAAATTTTATTCAAGATTGAATCTTGAATAGCTTCCAACTGTTCCATGGTTACCATGGTGTGAGGAAAGTTGGCAGCTAGTATACCCTCATGAACACAACTAGCTATTTGCTTGTATGTTCATGCAGGGAGCCCGAAGGTATCTCCTGCTGTCTGCCAGCCTCTCCATCACCTCTACTTTATTTGGCCTTTTTGGGCTTCTTCTCTGGTGTAGAACCTTCAGATCAAGTACCCTTTTTGTACTGGCCTCTTTTCCCTTGATTGGCTCCAAAGCCATGATTTGAGCTTCCTCTACATTGTGGCTATGTTTCAATAACCACTTGAAGTGCTTTCTTGCAGCTCCTCCAGTTTTATATTCTGGTATTTGAGTTGGGGCTTTTTTAAAGATTCCTCTAAACCTGGAGACATTCTCTTCTCCAGTGATTTTCCTTTGTTTTCACCACTTAGCTCTTTGGATGGGTGTTTCAGCTGCTCCTCTACCATAAGCTCTTCTTTGTTGGCATGTTGAGGCACTGGTTGTGCCTCTAAGTTTGATGTGAATGAGGGCACATCCCTTTTTTCTAATTCTTTTGATTCAATCTTGTCCCATGTGAAACTTGGGAATTATCTCTGTCACCTGCAGTTTCCCAGGCTGCAGGAAGCCTAATTGAACCCGGAAGGCACCTGGTATTCGGAGTTTGCATATTAGTGACCAAGCTCCCCCTTGTCCAGGCAGCCATCGGCATATGCTGCTCCACCTTGGCTTGGGTTTTGTATACTAGAGACCAAACTTCCCTTTGGCCATGAAGCCCTCAAAGTATGCAACCTGGCTTGGTTTACCAGAGCCTCTTAAACAGACTTTCAGGGTTCCTCAAAGGCTTACATGGTTGCCGTAGCTGTCCCAGGGCACACTGAAGTCCCCACGATACTTCGCCCTATCAGACACTTCCCTACTTCCTGTTGTCCATCCCTTAGGACGAGGACCACAGAGGTTGGATTTTGAGGGGCACCATCTTTCTTAGGTTTTTCTCTTAAGCGGGCTGTGATTTTGGATGTTGAAATTCATGGATCTTTCTGCACCATTCTGACAATTATCTTCCTATCCCTAGGGCTAAGCTTGCATGGACATCCTTGTCTTGCATTGTTGATGACTGTTTTTCTTTTCTTGTAGTTGTTTACAATCCTGAATACTATTTTATGGCTTCTTTTAGCAGCAAAAGGTATTTCTACAAATGTTTTTCCATGGTTATAAAGGTTTGCTTTCCTCAGTCATAATTTCCAGACCTTTGCACCCTACTGCGATTTAAATGCTGCAACTACATACCCTAATGCTGTATGTGTACAGGACTTGCCAGCACAGTACTGATCTAACAGACACTACATCTAGGTACTGCTTACATCATATGTGCCATCAAATTGGTGTGCATCTGAATACTTAGGTCCAAGCATAATATCAGGTGATAGTAAAGGCATGATCATATCTTGTCAAAGAATATTTCTATTGAAGTACTAATACTAGTAGTCAGAGGAGGGAAAGGAACAAAAAGCAACCACAAAGGAATAAATTATAGCTTCAAAAAACTAAAAAGACATGCTTTTATAACAAAGATAATTTTGTTTATCCTGATGATCCTTGTCAGGATCTTAGGATAAAATTATGATATTATTGTATTATCATCGATGCTTGAAATGTGTGCAAATTGTCAAGTCAATCAGACAACTGTAAGTGGGTGAAAATTACGTTGAAACAATCCATTCAATTGATAAATTTAGCTAATTAATTTTGTTTATCCTGATTAGCCTAGTAAAGACCTTAGGATAAAGTTAAGGTACTATTGTATTGTGATCGGTCCTTGCCATGTGTGCAAATTTTTAAGTCAATCAGATGACTGTAAGTTGGTAAAAATTACGTTGAAATATTCTGTTACATTGATAAATTTAGCTAATTAATTTTGTTTATCCTGATGATCCTGTTCAGGACCTTAGGACAAAGTTATAACATGACTGTATTGTCATTGGTCCTGGATATGTGTGCAACTTTTTGAGTGAATCATTTAACTATTAGTTGGTGAAAATTTCGTTGAAATATTCCGCTACATACAGACATACAGACATACATATACACACAGACAGACAGGCATACAGATAGACACACAGACCTTCAGACAGACAGGCCTACAAACAGATAGACCTACAGACAGACCCACAGTCAGGCAGACCTGCAGACATACAGACAGACAGACAGACAGACAGATGGGCCTATAGACAGACCTACAGACCGACAGACAGAACTACAGGCAGTCCTACAAACAGACCTACAGGCAGACCTACAGGCAGACCTACAGACGGAGAGACATACAGACAGACCTGCAGACATACAGACGGACAGACATACAGACAGAGATACAGACAGACCTACAGACAGACAGAAAGGCAGATGTGCATACAGACTGACAGACCCAGGGACAGATAGACCTACAGATAGACATATAGACAGACATACAGATGGACCTACAGACAGGCCTACAGACAGGCAGATGGACCCACAGACAGACACACCTACAGACAGGCAGATCTACAGACAGATCTACATACAGACCTACAGACAGACAGACATCCCTACAGACACAGAGAGAGAGACATACATACAGACCTACAGACAGACATACAGATGAACCTGCAGACAGACAGATCTACAGACAAATATACAGACCTACAGGCACACAGGCCTACAGACAGACAGACCTACAGACAGACAGACCTACAGACAGACAGACCGACAGATAGACAGAGAGACCTATAGACAGACATATATTCAGACCTACAGACAGAGAGAGATATACAGACAGACCTACAGACAGACAGAAAGGCAGATGTGCATACAGACAGACAGACCTACAAACAGACATACAGACTGACATACAGATGGACCTACAGACAGACAAACCTACAGACAGACATACAGACATCCCTACAGACAGAGAGAGATAGACATACATACAGACCTACAGACAGACATACATATGAACCTGCAGACAGACAGACCTACAGACAGACAGAGAGACCTACAGTCAGACATACATTCAGACCTACAGACACAGAGAGAGACATACAGAGAGACCTACAGACAGACAGAAAGACCTTCAGTCAGACATACATTCAGACCTACAGACAGAGGGAGATGTACAGACAGACCTACAGACAGACAGAGAGACCTACAGATAGATAGACCTACAGACAGGCCTATAGACAGACCTATAGAGAGACCTACAGACAGACATACCTACAGACTGACCCACACTGACACACAGACACACATAGACATACACACACACACAAATACGTATCTCCGTCTTTCAATATTTTCAAGCAATTTAATTCCTCAGTGCAGTGTAACCTGTGTTGATTACTAAACTACCAACTGTTATGGGTGTCTTGGCCCTGTGTGAATGCCAGTGTGCGATTTTTCTTTTGGGTTCCATGTTCCTTTCAAGTCTTCTCTCTGGGCATCTGCGTCATCCAATATATAAATATCTAGTTCATTAAAGCAATTTTCAGGGTGCATGTAGACGTGTTCCATAGCGACATCTAAGAGGTCATAACTATACCATTTTCTATAAATTTACTTAGTCATTAATTATCCTCACGATCCTGGTCAGGACATTGGGACACAGTCCTAATGGTATTGTATTCTCATCGGTCTTTATCACATGCAAATTTTCAGACGACTCTAAGATGGTTAAGATTATGTCAAAAAATTCCTTTGCATTTATAAAGTTAGCTTAGTCATTCTTTATCCTCACGATTCAGGTCAGAACATTAGGACAAAGGCATGATATTGTTACATTGTTATCAGTCTTTGACATGTGTGCAAATATTCAAGTCAGTCAGTCGACTCAAGTAGCTGAAAATTACATTACTTTGATAAATTTAGCTAAATCCCTTTTTATCTTGATGAGTCTGGCCAGGATATTAGAACAAGGTTATAATCTTGTTGTATTGTCATTGGTCCTTGACATGCATGTATATTTTCATGTCAATCAGACAAATGAAATTTGGTGAAAATTATGTCAAAAGATTCCATTACATTGATAGACTTAGATAACTAATTTTGTTTATCCTGATGATCGTGGTCAGCATGTTAGGATAAAATTATGATATTATTGTATTATCATTGATGCTTGACATGTGTGCAATGTTTCAAGTCAATCAGACGACTCTAAATGGGTCAAAATTACGTCGAAAGATTCTGTTACGTTGATAAATTTAGCTAATTAATTTTGCTTTATCCAGATGACCCTAGTAAAGACCTTATCATAAAGTTGTGATGTTATTATATTGCCATTAGTCCTTGCCACATGTGCAAATTTTTAAGTAAATCAGATGACTGTATGTGAGTGAAAATTGTGTAAAAATATTCTGTCACATTGATAAATTTAGCTAATTAATTTTGTTTATCCTGATTATCCTTGTTCAGGATCTTAGGATAAAGTTATAATATGATTGTACTGTCATCAGGGCTTGACATGTGTGAAAAATTACAAGTCAATCAGATGACTCTAAGTGGGTGAAAATTACGTCGAAAGATTCCATTACATACAGACGTACACACCTACATACATACTACCTACACACATACATATAAAGCGTGTAAAAATACATGAGGGTTTTCAAATATAACTATTAGGTAGCAGATTTTTATATGGTAAAAGAAAGTTAAAATATTTATTTTTCATGTACTAAAGATGCTAAAATATTTTGTAAAAATGTCAAAATATTTGGTAGAAATTGGTGCTGTTTTTATAAAGAAGTTTGGCTTCGGGTTGGGCAATGAAACTATTATTTCTCTCCGGGTGTGGTACTAGGTGGAATGAATAAACACGCGATGCAACTTCACTATTTATATCACTTTATTAGCACCTTTTTCGTCTCTTTTTACACTTGTTATAATTGGATTGACTTTTGTTACACCTTTTTGTATTATTTTGATTGTCTTTTCACTTTTACACAGTTTTTTAGATCCGTATTCACTAGCATTGCAAAAATATGTCTACACATCTATACCATACTGACACCATTAACAATTTTAGCACTACTTTGTATATATGATGCTATCTTTTTTTTTTTGTATACAACCGCGGATGCCTTCATTTTATATTTTTCTGTATTAAATAGTTCCTGTATTGTTAGGGAAGCGATCTCTAGCTATTCTCCCTTCACTTTTAATATTAAATCTATATGTTTCTTTTATGGATACATATTAAATTTAAATGTGAAACTTAAAATTTATGACGTTTTTAAACAACTTTACCTTTCTTAACAATGAAAAATAGCAACATGTTTTCGTTACTCAACTAATTCGTATCAACACCAAAAATAAATTACATTTGCAATAAATATTTACATAAATGATTTCCTTTTGGAGTCTTACAATATTCTGTCTCACATGCCCCTTGTTTTGTTTTTCAAGTTGTTACATACATCCACAATCTTGAAACACAATACAACACTTCTCCGTATTTCTCTAATACAATCTTTTTACTTTGTACAATACCCTTTGTTCTTTACACTCTTCTTTGCTGTATGTTTTTGTCTTTTGTTTTGGCATGACACAGCATGTCTTTATAATTTTAACATATTCAGTTATTACATAACACAACACCAAGAATATTCCTAAGTTTTTTACACTCGACATTGACACAAATATTATTTAAGTGTATCATGGTTTATTATGTGCCTTTTGACTTATGTTCTTTGTTATGAGGAGAGAGAAACAGGATACAAATCTTGAGCTAATGATTATGATCATATTCATGGCAATTTTATTCAGTTCTTTGCCTTCTTTGTCTTGCAAGCTTATTATCTATAGGCAGGTCATTGAATTAGTTCTTAAACTCTGATGTTACTAATGCTACTATTGTGACATTGGGTTCTTATTCACTATTGTTTAGTTCAACGACATTTCTTTAAGCTCAACATTGGCCTTATCCATCTTAATCTATGGGCATTGCCTTTCTGACTATGGTTTTTCTCTCTTTACAAATTGTCATCTCTTTATCTCTTATCTCTACAAGAGAAAACTTCTATTTTTTATAATTATTCTGCAACTATATTATTTTTCTTCTTAATTCACCCTTGACACCCTTGTGTCTAAAATATTTTCTCTTTGTCACCACAATTGATTCCTTTTTATTTTTTGTTCCTGACATCCTTATGTCAAAAACACATTTTCCTCATCGCAATAATTCAGTTCTTTCATGACAATCAGTATTCTCATCTGTCTTTGTTGACAATGCTCTCGGTGGTCATTATAGCCAATGACTATGTTGATTTCCTTTCCTGTTGTATTTCCCAACCTGTATATAATTTTCTATAAGAAACCCATTAAAGCATATTGTTTTTTCTCATTTCTACTGTTCCTGCCTTACATGTTTGTTGGCAAAGATTATTTGGTCCTTTCTTTGTATGGTTTTAATTTGTTTTTATGGTATCTCCACCAACTTGCCATTTGTATTCTGTAGCTCATATGTATGGTCACCCACCTGTTTCGTTATGATCAGCGGTCCAATATACAGTAGTTCCATTTTCCCAGATCTTTTTTCAGATGCCTTAGATGCTTTGTGCCTTATTAGGAGCACCTTTTCTCCAATTTGTGGGGACCATTTCCTGATATACCTTTTTACTTTATTTCTCCCTTTTTCTGCTTTTTGCTACAACCTCCTGAATGCCAATTGACATTTTTCCTTTTCTCTCAATTCCCTTTGAGCAGCCATCATGGTGTCGATGTCAATTGTCAATCACTTAGGTTTTGTGTTGATCATCAACTCGATTGGGGCAAACTTGGTCGTGGGGTTCACTGAATTGTTGATCACCTCCTCTATATAGCTGCATTTTTCCGTCCAGGAAGTCTGGTCTCTGTGGTAAAGTAGGCGGAAATATATTGAGATGTCCCTCATCGTCCTTACTGTTGGATTTCCTTGAGGATAATATGCCGATGAATAATACAACTTTACTCCCAATGTTCATAAGGTGTCCTGGAACAGTTTACTTTTGTGCATTGTTGGATTATCAGAAAGAATCGCTTTCATATTCCCATATTTTGGAGTATAATCTTTAACAATCTTGTCCAGACAAGTCCTACTTTTAATGCTCCTGATGGGGTATATCTTAGTAAACTTTGTAAAAACGTCAAACATGATGAAGATATATCTATTTCCATCTTTCCCCCTTGGTAGCTCACCATGTTCATCGATGCATACCAATGCATTTTTCTCATCTCTCAAGATGGATTGTGGAATGATATCATGCCTTACATTGATTGGCTTGGCCTTCTGACATAGGTCGCATGAGGAAATTAACTTCCTGACTTTCTTGCCTAGATGTTTGATGTATAGCACCTCTTCAATTGCAAGCGTCGTTCTTTCACTGCCAGAGTGGAGCATCAAGTGATGGAATGCCAAAATAACCCTGTTCTGTAAGGAATTTGGTACTATCAATTTCCACTTCCTTACGTCGTGTCCATGTAACTTAAATAAGATGTTTCTAAATTTTCCTATCTTGGCCTCCAATTTTGGTACTATTTCTGGAGCCTTATTGAATAGCCTCTTCAATTCAGGGTCTTCTTGCTGTAGTTTTGCCATGTTTTTGAAGTCTTGTAAAATTTTGTTGCTTTACTTGCTATTTATTTGCATAATTTTGATTTCATGGTGTGGATTAGATATCATTTCTGGTATGTGACTTTCCGATTTTAACCTGGACAATAAGTCACTAAAGATGTTTTCCTTGCCTGGGATATGTCTGACCTCTATGTCATGTGACGTTATTTCATGTATGTACCTCGAGATTTTGAAGTTGGTTAGCTTGCATTTTTGGATGAAGGACAGGCTTACGTGGTCGGTATATATACTTATTTTATAATGGTAGATATATTACCAGAACTCTTGTAACGCAAAATGGATTGCACCTATCTCTGATTCTGTTATACATGCATTGACCTCTATCTTGGTTAGAAATCTAGAAGCTGTGGCAATCACATGTTTGTTGCCATCTGCATCTTCTTGCGCCAATATTGCTCCATACGAGTGCGCACTGGCATCGGTATAAATTAGAAAAGGTGAATTTGGATCTGGTCGTTCCAGGAGAATACTGTGTTTAAAAAGTTCTTTGATTTTCTCAAAGGCTATCTGGTGTTCGGCATTCCATTCCCACTTAGTGTCCTTTCTCAACAATTCCCTAAGAGGTATTCCTTAGCGTAGTTAATTACAAACTTTGACTGGTACTGTAGAATGCCCAGAAACCTTCTTAACTGTTTCAAGTTTTGTGGTGGTGGTATACACTCTATGGCCTTGACTCTCTCTGGATTAGGTTGTATGCCATCAGGCATAAATATGTGGCCTAGAAATTCTGCCTCTTTAACGAAGAATTCGCACTTCTCCAAGTTCACAGTCATGTTGCTTTCCTGAAACTTGGATAACACATAATCTATGTGATGCAAGCGTGACTCGGAATCCTTGCTGTATACTAGAAAGTCGTCTACATATTGCGTCACAAGAGCCTCTATAGTATCCCCGAAAACTTTGTCGAGAGCCCTCAGCAGTGCACTGCTACTGGTTCACAATTCATAGGCGCACTTCATAAATTGATGTACCTTTCCTTTGTGCAGGAAACAGGTATATTTCCTGACGTCTGGGTGAAGAGGAATTTGCCAGAATGATGCTGTCAGATCAAGGCTGGTAAAATGTTGACCTCCCTTCAATTTAGATATCAGTTGGTCTACCTCTTCAGGCCTGTAATGATCTGGCAAGGTATGTGCATTTATTTTCCTTGCGTCGATGGTCATCCTCAATTTGCCTTCTTTCTTGTGGACCCATACCACTGGATTCGCATAGCATGAGTCCGACGGTTCTATGATTCCGTCCGCTAACATTTCTTGTATTACTCGCTCGGCTTCCTCCCTGATGGAGTTGGGGATGGGCCTGGATTTATGCGAATAGGGGGTGATACTTTAAAAGTATCTACATACTTATTGCATGTACCTGGCTTTTTATTAAAAACTTTCCTGTTTTTAATCAATATCTTTCTAAGATGGTTCCTTTCCTCTTCGGAGATGCCATGTGCTCCCCGGACCTTCTCATCGATTAGCTGTGACGTCAGTTCTTCATCTGTTGGTAGTGGTTCAGATTGGTAGTTGTTCGAGGTGGCGTATTCGTCTTCTGTGCAGATCCAATGGCTGGAAACATTAGTACCCTGCTCGCTCGCCCGACCTGTTTTCTTCTTACCTATCCTGAGGTCTGCCAACCTCTTCTCGTGGACATTGATGTTCTCCACAAAAAATTGCTCGTCCGGATGGATCCCTGTCTGGTCTGGTTCCTCCTGGCATGTTTCCTCCTCCAGGAACTTCGCCATGCACTCTGAGGTTCCCTCCTTGATGACGATTTCATGTAGGTCATAATCGATCACCGACCTCCAAAGATTAAGCAAATCACTGCCAATGATTAGGGTAGCTGTTAGTCTAGGTATTACCAGGGCGATAAAATCGAACTTCCACCTCTTAATCTCTATTACCAGCCTTACCTGGTATTTAACATGTTCCTTTTTCTTGCCTATCACTGTGCTGAAATATACTCCGCACACAGGCAAGAATTCAGCATTTCTCTTCGTTATTAATTCCTGGAACAGCTGTTCATCACATACTGATGTGCTGGCTCCTGTATCGATCATTGCTGGCAATTCGATACCCCATACTTTAAGCCTAATCATTTGTGGATTAGTTATTTCCTTCCTATCGCTTGCCTGTCTCCTCAAGGTACATATGTGTTGTGGGTCAATGTTGGCCCTACTGCCATACATGTCAACTTCCGGGACACAAAGTTGACTTGTATTTAGTTTTCCTGGGTGTTAGTGGTGATTGTTGTTTCTGTATTCTGTCCAGGATCGGCTCTATTCGGCACATTTTCGTCTATTTCCTGCTGTCTTACGTTGCCGGTGTTCCATTGGTTTCTGCCCATTTGGTGTGAACCCCTGTTGTATGACGATCTTTGGCTGTTCAAGTATTCCCTACAGAATCGTATGTGATTCACTTGATGGGTACGGTCTCCTGGTCTCCCACGTTTATACTGGTGCTGTTTTTATGTTTACGAAGTTGATGTTGATGAGCTTTTGACTCTTTCGTAATCTCGGGTCGTGATACTGGATGGAATAAACATACACTCGGGTTAACTTTGGTGAAATATTTTATTTGCACCTTCTTGTTCACAGTATTTAAATCGTATTACAGTAGTAAGTCTTTTATTTCAGTGGATCGACTTCCCTAGCATCGCCGGGATTTAATGTCTAAAAATTTAGCTATATTTCGCTAAAAGTATTTTCTATCACTTTACACTTCGTTTATTTTACGTTCTTTTATTTACTCGCGCACTTCGTATTAACCAACTTATTAAAGTTAGCTAATGTCTTACTTGTTTTACACAAATTAACGGTCTTTAAACACTTAGTAAATTTACTTTCACTATTTTATGACGGGCACACATAAAAATACGTCCATCTACGCCAAACACATAGACGTTAATCCTCCTTCTTTTAGTTGCGAGTCTAAGATTCCGACTGCCATATGTACATCCGCGTATGCGTTCATCAAATAGTTCCCGCATTGTTAGGGAAGCGATCCTTAGCCATTTTCCCTTCGCTTTCAATATTGAACACATATAATTCTTTTATTTATACATATATATTAAAATTAAATACGGAAATATTTATGACGTCTTTAAACAAACTTAATTGTTTGTAACAATGAATATTAGTAACACGTTTTCGTCATTTAACCAACTCATAGCAACATCAAAAACAAATTACACTCTTAACAAATATTCACATAAATGGTTTTCTTTTGGGGTCTTTTAATATTCTGTCTCAATACCTATGTGTTCGGTATCTCGATTCACCCCTTGGTATCGTGTCATGGTACCGCTGTCTCGTGTTCTCCATCCTTTCGCCATGATTGTGTGATTGTGGGAAATGGTGTGCCCCTCTTCCCCTGTCATGGGTGCTCCTAGTATTTCTATCTTCTCTCTCACTCTGGTTGTTTGTAGTCGTACTTCTGTTTAAGACCGGTAAGTTTGGGTGACCGTTTCTATGTCTATGCTCATTAGGCCGACCATTTTGCGTTTCGAAGGCTGTTAGTAGTTCTATCATGTCAGCAAAATCTACTGGCCTCGCAACAATTAACCCTGTTCTCACTGTGCCTGGGAAATGTCTTGTTATGCTGGTAATTAATTCTGCTTCCGACAGGTTAGGGTCTAATAGCTTCCCTTTGTTAGCTACTATCATGAAATAATCGACTAGCGATAACCGTTTGGCCAGATAATATCTTCCTGTCGCTAACTCTACCCTTGTCTGGTTCTGCTGTGCTGATTGCACGTTGATTCTTCGCCGCACCCGTTTGGCTGTTTTCTAGGGCGGCGTTGGCCCGCTAGGGAGTGCTGTCGTCTTGCACAGCTTACGTGAGGGAGCGAGAGAAAGGGTAGTGTGTAGTAGTCAGTCGTGATTGTAACTTCCCGAGGTATGTAGCTCTTCTCTCTCTCTGTTCTTACTACTACAGCCGTAAGTATGCGGGATCGATTTTCTGTGATATAATGATTTCTATGGGGGCAATTATTTTGTGGGGTTAGGTCGTCACTTACGCGGACAATAGTAAATTCAGATTTCAAATAGGTAAACCGGGTGTATAGCTGTAAAATGTGTTCAACTCACTTCATTTATATTCACTTTAATCGTCCACTGGTAATCCTTATCACCCTGTAAAACATGGAGACATATGATTGTAATTTCATTAAGCCTGAACATTTGTAAGTATCATTAATTAAAATTTTTTCATCCAAATCTTCCATTTTATTTCTATGAAAAGGGGGGCACTCCTTTGACAGAAAAGGTACTGCCGTTTCCCTACTAGGGTGATCCTACTTCCACGAAAGGAATTGACTACATCCCGTGAAGGGCAGTGCACTGCTTAGCTTGGCCCCAATACCTTGATAGGAATAGTTTCCTGAATGAGCTATACGATTCATGACCAGCTGGTATTAACCTTAGCCATTCTAATGCTTTGTTTTTCAAGCTCTTCTTGACTATCATCATCCTAAGCTCATTTGGTATCCTTTTCACTTTAAAATACTCTTCCATCTCTTTAACAAAGAGTTTTGAATCATCTCCCTTCTCCTCGTCAAATGTAGGTGGTGTAATTTCATGTAGTATGCTGTTGGTGTAGCATGTGTTCTGTGTTGTGTCATTGTTTAATTGTGAACTTCTATCTCTATATGGTGAGTCAACATTTTGTACATTATACAAATAACTTTCATCTTGAACATCACTTACATATAAATCATAGTTTTGCCTTTCTAGTGCATTCACAACATCATTTACATTCGCCAAACTTTCTTTTCCTTTTCTCATTTCTTCATAAATTGATTTGAAATCATTCTTTATTTCTAAGTGACTTTGTTTTATATCATTCACAGCATCTTGTTGTGATTGTATTACATCAGCCACAGTTTTAATTTTAGGAATGACAATTTGCTCTACAGTTTCATTAATAATTCCTTTCTTTACTACCTCAATTTCTTTCCTTAATTCCTCAGTTATTTCTACTTTTACATTTGTAATCTTACAGTCTACACTTGCATTACACTCTGTTATTTCATCCCTAAATCTACCAATTTCTCCTTCTAATACAATCTTGTTTTCTTTCATTTCCATTTCTAATTTTCCCATCCTATCTCCTATGATTTCTATCCTAGTTTCTAAGGCTTCCTTTGTCTCATTTATGTTTTTATGTACTAATTTCAAATTAGTTTCCATTACTTTCACATTTTCTTTACACTCCTGTCTTCCTAATTCTATTTTCTGTTCTAAGTCCTGTCTTCCTAATTCTATTTTCTGTTCTAAGTTCTGTCTCACTTCCTCTATTTTCTGACCTATCTCTTACTTATTCTGTTCCATTTTCTGACCTAAACTCTGTTCTATGTCCTGTCTCACTCCCTCCATTTTCTGACCTAATCATTGTTCTATGTCCTGTCTTAATACTTCCTTATTCTGTTCCATTTTCTGACCTAAACTCTGTTCTAATTTCTCAAACATGATCATTAGTAACCTTTGGTGGTTTCCTATTACTACCTCTTTTTTAATTTCTGTTCCTATCTGATAATTAGGCTTATCTGCCCCTTCCCCTACTTCTACTTCATTTCCTTTTTGCGACATTTTCGTTTTTTGATTCAGTTCACTTGGGCTTAAAAGTCCTACTATTTTGACGCTTCGCAGTAACATACAAATAAAGTGAATGTAAAAATAAAACTTTTTGGTCCTACTTTTTTCTCTCGTTGATTTATTTCGTTACGTGCATCCCCTGGGCAGTTGGCTTCACTTGACGATCTTTGATGTACTCTGCGTCGATGGATAGGCGTTCGTCAGCATTTGTAGGTACTTCCCCCGTTGATTCCAGCTTGGTGACGTCTCCTATACTCTTCAATTTCGATGGATTGTTCAATGGCGCCTTCTTCCTTTTTGGCGCGAAGATTTGGCGTCACTTGGTATTTCGCGTAAGTTTATTTCCCGTAGATTTTCATTCCACCCAAAATTCGTGCTCCACGTTTGGGCAAGCCATTTGGTGCTGTTTTTATAAAGAAGTTTGGCTTCGGTTTGGGCAATAAGAGTATTATTTCTCTCCAGGCGTGGTACTAGGTGGAATGAATAAACTCGCGATGCAACTTCACTATTTATATCACTTTATTAGCACCCTTTTCGTCTCTTTTTGCACTTGTTATAATTGGATTGACTTTTGTTACACCTTTTTGTATTATTTTGATTGTCTTTTCACCTTTACACAGTTTTTTAGATCCGTATTCACTAGCGTTGCAAAAATACGTCTACACATCTATACCATACTGACGCCATTAACAAGTTTAGCACTACTTTGTATACATGACGCTATCTTTTCTTTGTATACATCCGTGTATGCCTTAATTTTATATTTTTCTGCATTAAATAGTTCCCGTATTGTTAGGGAAGCGATCTCTAGCTATTCTCCCTTCACTTTTAATATTAAATATATATGATTCTTTTATTTATACCTATTAAATTTAAACGTGAAACTTACGACGTTTTTAAACAACTTTACTTTTCTTAACAATGAAAATAACAACACGTTTTCGTTACTCAACTAATTCGTATCAACCCAGCAAATAAATTACATTTGCAATAAATATTTACATAAATGATTTCCCTTTGGGGTCTTACAATATTCTGTCTGAAAATGTTAAAATATTCTACTTAAATTCACAGAAATTAGAGAAAATGATTAATTTATTTTTGTTAGAGGTACTCACCGCCCGTATATGTATAGCAGCTCTTAGCATGTTCTCTTAACATAGCAATGGACAACAAAACACTTCTCCAAATAATTAAATAATTATTGTCCATCATAAACGTGTGCCAATTATCTCTATATAACACTTTGTATTGTGAAAATGACCTTTCCTCATCACAGGATGTTAGATATGTATATTTAGTGAGTAAGTGATTGAGTGAGTGAGTGAGTGAGGAGTCAGTGAGTGAGTGAGTGAGTGAGTGAGTGAGTGAGTGAGTGAGTGAGTGAGTGAGTGAGTGAGTGAGTGAGTGAGTGAGTGAGTGAGTGAGTGAGTGAGTGAGTGAGTGAGTGAGTGAGTGAGTGAGTGAGTGAGTGAGTGAGTGAGTGAGTGAGTGAGTGAGTGAGTGAGTGAGTGAGTGAGTGAGTGAGTGAGTGAGTGAGTGAGTGAGTGAGTGAGTGAGTGAGTGAGTGAGTGAGTGAGTGAGTGAGTGAGTGAGTGAGTGAGTGAGTGAGTGAGTGAGTGAGTGAGTGAGTGAGTGAGTGAGTGAGTGAGTGAGTGAGTGAGTGAGTGAGTGAGTGAGTGAGTGAGTGAGTGAGTAGGGTTTGAGGGCCCGTTGACAGCTAGGTCATTAGAGCCCATGTATATTTAACCAAAGGGATGTCACTATCACTCACATATTCTAAATGACCCACTTGTTTACCTTCCATGACTTGAGCCACCCTACACGGTTTTTAAAAACCATTGTTTTTCTCAAACAAATCTTTAAGTTTGTCTTTTAGTACTTTTAGTCCTGGTAATGAATTCATTTTCATTTCAACAGCCGACACTGCCTTAAGTATTTCACTCAGCAGATTTTATATGTAATTTTCAGTATGGGAAACTTGAGATCTTAATGCTTAAAAATGATTTATTCTATTAAAATGAAGCACAATGTTGCTTAAAGAGCAAAAACCTTTTGTTAGTTACTGATTTTTTAAGGAAATTGAAGCTATTAACAGTGAAGCAACAAGATTCTAAAGTAAGAACAAATTAGAAACTAAAAACTTCACTTATCTTAGTAATGTTGCAAGTTCTTGGTGCAAAGCTGACTAAAGTTTCAAGTTGACTCCAACTCATTCTCAAAGCTATACAAACAAATTTGTTACCAAAGCTACAGATGTTCATTTTAATCACTAATCTCTGAAAACAAAAAACATAGATACTGATGCTCATTTTAATTACCAATCTCTGAAAACAAAAATCTATAAATACAATCTATAGGAGGTATTTCAAAGTTCATAACACGGTTCCTGTTTTTTAAAATAAATACTTTTTCTCAAACCATAAAATCTATAGGTCCATTTAATTGTTTTAATAATGTAACTTCTGGATTAATTTCATGATTAAATGACCAAAAATGATCTGCCACAGCTGAGTTCTCAGCTTGTTTATATTTAATATTTCTAAAATGCTCTTTTATTCTGGTTTATAACTGATGTTCAGTTTTCCCAATATAAACCTTATCACAATCCAAACAGCTAAATTGATAAATGCCAGATTTTTTATAATTTGGTATTTTATTTTTTTTTAGAAAAAATTAGTAAATTTTGTATATTAAATTTATTTTGAGGGACCAAATTTATTCCATATTGTTTATAAATCTTTGTAAATTTTTTATTGGCCCATGGATTGTAAGTAAACCTTTTAAAAATACAATTATCTTTTATTTTTTTGGGTAGGAACTTCTTTAACAGCTTTTTGATACTTAAAATTTTCTACCTTTTTATGTATAAAATCTGTATTAAAACCATTAATTACTGCAGTGTTAATAATGTGTTTATATTCCGTGTCAAATTCTTCTTTATTAAGGGGTATATTTATTAACCTATAAATTAAACTATTGAAAACAGCAAATTTATGTGCAAAAGGATTAAAACTTTTATTTTTTATGTAATTATCAGTGTGAGTAGATTTTCTATAAATACCAAAATTCAATTAATTGTTATGTCTTTTAGTTTTTAAGTCCAGGAGCGGAAGGCATCCATTATTTTCGGTTTCCAAAGTGAATTGTATGGCTTTATCTTGTAAATTTAAAAGTTTTAAAGCATCATTTATCTGTTTTTTAGGGACAACAGCAAAAATGTCATCCACATATCTATACCATATTTTGAAAATTAGAGGGCATGATTTTATAATTTGAGTGTCAAAAAAGCTCATGAAAAGATTAGCAAGAAATGGCGAGAGTGGACTACCTATTGCCAAGCCAGAAGTTTGTTGAAAAAAATTACCATTAAAACTAAAGAAATTTTGATCTAAACAAAGATTTGTAAGTTTTACAAAATCACCTGTTAATTCTTTGTTTAATTCAAAAGAATTTAACCATTTTTTTAAAAAAATCAAAAGATTAATTTCTAGGCATACTAGGAACTAAAGCAGTTACATCAAAAGAAACAAGTTTATCATTATCAGACAATACTATGTTGCTAATCTTTTCTACTAATTCAAAAGAATTTTTAATACTTAAACTTTCAAATTGATCAAAGGTACTGAATTTTTTAGTTAACCATTTTGCCAAATTATATGTAGGTGAATTTATACAATTTGTAATCGGTCTCATTTTATTTCCTGGTTTGTGAATTTTAGGAAGTGCATACAATCTAGGTAAAACTGGATTATTAACTTTTAAAATACTTCTTTCTTTTTTAGTTATCATTTTCACTTCGTTGAGAATTTTATTAAAAGTTGAAATACATGATTTTGAGACAGAATATTAGAAGACCCCAAAAGAAAATCATTTATATGAATATTTGTTAGGAGTGTAATTTGTTTTTTTTGATGTTGGTATGAGATGGTTAAATGACGAAAACGTGTTACTAATGTTCATTGTTACGAACAATTAAGTTTGTTTAAAGACGTCATAAATATTTCCATATTTGATTTTAATATATATGTATAAATATTAGAATTGTATGTGTTCAATATTAAAAGCGAAATCAGGATAGCTAAAGATCGCTTCCCTAACAATATGGGAACTATTTGACGGATGCATGCGCAGATGTATACGAGAAAGGTAGTATCACATGAGATGACGCTGGACTTCTCCCACTAGCGCCTAAATATTCGAGGTGATAGGACGTGCTTTGGGTAGCATGTGAACATTGTAGAACATTTACCAGACTTTCATCAAGCTTTTGTTCCACTTTTTGGAAAAGTGGAAAGACTTAAATAATCTAAAATGGTGCTAAGAGGATTTATTTAAATGTAAAATAGAGAAAAAGTGTTAATAAAATAGTACATTGTGGTGAAGAAACATCGTGTGATTTTTCATTCCATCCGTTACCACGCCCTGAGAGAAATAAGAGCCACATCGCTCAAACGCGAAGCAACACTTCAATAAAAGCAGCACCAATTTTAAAGGATCATTATCAATTTTTAAGTAATCTTCACTATCAAGAAAAAGTTTTACTCTATTAATATAATCAGATGGATCTAAAATTACAATTTTATTGCCTTTGTAATATAAATTATGTCCTTTTCATTCAATGATTTAATAATATGATTATTATAATTACTTTTAGGTTGATTTTTATTTATATCTTTCAAAATGTTAGTGCATTTCATTTTAATCAAGGATTTATTAATGTCATTTAAATCTTCACTGACAATTTCAATATCTGCAACAAAATCATCTGTGTTTTTTGAAAAATTTGCACAAGCTTTCATACCTTTATTTAGAAAATGTATTTCTTTCTCATTAAAGTTACAATTTGATAAATTAATTACATTATTTGTATGATTATTTGGTTTCTTTATATTCAACTTCTGTTGCTATTGGCATAATCTATTTAACTTGTTTTTTAACCTCTTTGTTTTTCTTTTCATGCTAAAATTTAAATTCTCAAATAATTTAGATTCTAAATTAACCCAAATTAAGTTACCTAAAATACATGTTAATTTTAAATGTATGTCATATAACCTAAGTTCAATATTATTTAATTTTTTAAATGTTGTTGTTGTTAGCTAATGCTGGATTTCTGACAATGAAGTCATTAATCCTCTTGCTCTCCAATATTTTTAACTGATGGATGGGGCACTAGAAGTGGCCGGGCATATTTGAAGGTGGTCTCAATCCATTTCCCCTTGCAGATCACATAGAGGACAGAGTGGTGAAGAATATATCCGAATTCTGTTTAAATGTTTTGCCAGACAATCATGTCCTGTAATCAACCTGAAGGTTGCAACTGCTGTTTTTCGAGGATACTCAGGAATTACTGTTTGAATGTTTGGTAGTTCCCATCTTTTATTCTTTGATTTTTCATAGTAATATTTTGCAATAATTTTTTTGAATTCAGAGTTGACTAGTCCTTTAGCTGCATAAAATGGTAGATTAGCTATAGATTTTTGGACACTGCTGGTACCCTTTTTTGCAATAAAATCAGCTTTGTCATTACCACTCAGTTCAGTTCACAGTGAGCTGGTATCCATTGGAAGACTAGGTGTTTTTGAAGTGCTGTTAGATGGGTAAGGATTTTCCAACATTCTATAATTGTTTGGTTTTTTGGTGTTAACTTGGAAGTAATTGCTATAATTGCTGCCCTGGAATCTGAGAGAATAACTGCTTGCTGAAAATGTGAAATTCTGTACAAAAGATTTTGTAGGGCCATTCGAATTGCTTCAATTTCTCCATCAAAGTTTGTAGTTCCATAACTTAAAGATTTGTAATAGGAAAAGAGCTGTTATGTGACTCCAGCACCTGCTCCATCTTGGTTTGATATCAATGATCCATCAGTATAAATATGGAGCCATTCATGTTCTGGAAATGTTGTTGTTGTTGTTAGCTAATGCTGGATTTCTGACAATGAAGTCATTAATCCTCTTGCTCTCCAATATTTTTCACTGATGATATTGAGGAGAGCAATAGCAGTAATAGTAACCGCTTTTTAGAGAGCACCATATTTTTATGTTTTGGCGGTTACATCGCTCTCTCACAACCCCCAGAATGTCTGGAGGACCACACCTGTCGTTGATTTACGGGTCTCACCGACCTGACCGGGAGAATTATCAAAATAAATTCACAGACCATATCCTCTGATTACCAATCAGAGGACGTATTACATGCCATGACAGGTCAGCATGTTAGGGGTTAAGATTTTATAGAGAAATTAGAGAAATGGAGAGGTTGGAAAAATAAAGACTCCCTAGCCCTCAGGAACCCTAATAGCATTGGGGTCGGAAGAGAACAAGAGATTTTTTTTTTTTTTTTTTTAAATTAACGTCCTCCAACATTGTGTCATATTGGACGAAAGAGAACAAGAGATGACCAAGGTAAGGTCAGATAGAAAAGTTACAGTGAGGAGCAAAACACCAGTAAGTGGAAGTAATATTCTGCTTAGCTTGGGTACCTTGTGGTTGCTATTCACATACCCCTTGAGTCAAAACCTTGTATTATCAATATGTTAAAAAAAAAACGTTTATCGGATAGGTGGTGTAATTTTCATTACCTTATGACAGAATTAACGCTCCTGACTTCTGATTTTGAAATGTATATAGTTTAACACCATACTGAGCTTGGCATACATACCACTGTCCTTAAATAATGTAAACAGAACTGAAACCTTACCAGTGTGCACTCCCGTTCTGTAGGAGTGTTCAATTTAAGATGCTGTGTTTTAGATTTGTTGGTTTGGCTAAACATATATTGTTCAAGCCATGTATTTGTTTTTGAAATTTTAAAGCACTGCATAGACATGTTTTATCTTCCTGAATAGATTTTGGAAAAAAGAAAGCCTTGAAATTTTAATTTTTTTGGTGTGCCTTTTCTTCTAAATCCTGATTACATATTTTCTTTATGTTCTGAGAAGCATTGCATTATTTAAGAGCCTTGGAAATTCTACAAGTCCAAGTTGGTGGAGAGATTTATTACATTTATTACTCTACAGGAAATTATTTCACAGACTCCTGGAATGATAGCACATATTGTCAACCTGGTGGTACTAGTAATGATCCCAATGGTTGTGATTCATGTAAAGTCAGCAGAGTTCAGTTTGAGTGAGTATAAAAGTATTTAAAAGAACTGTAGTTAGTATAGAATCATAACCAGAAGTAGTATATAATGAATGGAATTGTATACTTAGAATCCTGTATAAGATAGCATTTATAGTCCAAAGTTTGAAAATATACCTTGGGATTCTGCTGTCTTTAAGTCATCAAGGACTAAAAATGATCACATGTCAGAAAATAAGTAAAAGCTTCTGGGAAAAAATTAGTAGTAGTAGTAGTAAGTAGTTTTAATTGCAGCTGTTTTTTAATATAGTTTCCTATTCAAAGAGCTTTGAGAAGTACAAATTGGTTTAGAAAACTAATTGCAGCAAACAAGAAAAAATAAATAGTTTTAATAGTTCATTGGAACCACGAAATGATAAAATAAGTTTAATTTTGAATCTGAGGTACAAGTAATGCATGCCAAAATTTGACTGAAAAAAGAAATCTTTAAATGGAGAAAACCAAGTCTCAATATTTAAATGTCCCCCTACAAAATCTTTTGTACAGAATTTCACATTTTCAGCAAGCAGTTATTCTCTCAGATTCCAGGGCAGCAATTATAGCAATTACTTCCAAGTTGTCATCAAAAATCCAAACTATTATAGAATGTTGGAAAATCCTTACCCATCTAACAGCACTTCAAAAACACATAGTCTTCCAATGGATACCGGCTCACTGTGGACTGAGTGGTAATGAGAAAGCTGATTTTCTTGCAAAAAAGGGTACCAGTGGTGTACAAAAATCTATAGTTAATTTACCATTTTATGCAGCTAAAAGATTAGTCAACTCTGAATTCAAAAAAATTATTGCAAAATATTACTATGAAAAATCAAAGAATAAAAGATGGGAACTACCAAAAATTCAAACAGTGATTCCTGATGGGAGGGGCCCAGCTGCTTCTTGGTCACTACTAGTTACGGATTGGTCCACGTTGTTTCACTGTCTGAATTGTTTAATGTCATCAATCATGGGACACAAAGTTCTGTTGAGCTTAAGACTTTCTTCCTTCCTGTTAAAATTGTTGGGGTGCTTATAAATTCCTATACCTTTGTGCTATAGTTGAGCGTGGTAATGCGAGATGGTTGAGAGAATGCTGATGTGTTGAAACTTTATGATGTGTTCCCCCTCCACTTCTATGGCATGTTCAGCAACTGCTAACTTCTCAAATTGCCCAAGTCAGCCTGGTGTTGATGCTATGTAGTGTCGTGCTAATATACACTGTACCACACACACAGGGAATCTGGTATACGTCACCCAAGGAGAGGGGTTCCTCAAATACTTAGATGAGCGTAGTAGGCTGTTGAGCTGTTTAGTAGGTTTGAAGACAGTCTCTATAAATACTCTATAGATATAGATACTTACATATTCTAGGTTTTATTGCCAGATGTGTCTTAAGCATATATTTTTAATTTTCAAACCCAAAAATTACAATTTTTGGGCAAAAAATATATTTTAACTTTAAACATTTTTGGAGTCTAAACTGGAGTCATGTACAGATCCAGGCCATGTAACATCAACATTGGTGAACTCTTCTACAAGTTGTATGAGCAGTAATACTAGGGACAACTTTTCTGTTGGTATATTCATCCCCATGTAAACTTGGTACAGTAGAATCTTGATAATTCGTCTCGAGAACTCAACACTCCATGTAACTCATCCTTTTCTTATGTTCTTCTGTCAGGTGTAAATAATATGTGATGTCTAATGTATGTTTTGGATTGACTTTAGATATGAAGTTTTCCTTTGAATTAGGAAGGTGTACATTCTTCCTGAGGTCTTGAATTTTGGAAAGAAAGCTCTCCTGAGTCTTTAGTCTATGTGTAAAATTTCTCTTGTGCCATGTATTGAATGGGAGTCTGATCAACTTTTCCTGTTGAATAAGAGCCGCTTTTTCTATTTCATATTCAATGGGGTATTGGTTGGTTAGTACTTCCATATCTGCTATTAGTGTGGTTTTGATAGCACCTGTAATTAATCTCAGACTTTGGTTTTGAAAGATTTGAATGTTTTTTGTGTTTTCTGTTACAAGAACTTCACTGCAGTATGTAAATAATGGCTTTATATACATTGTATGTTGTGTTAAGAGTTGCTCTGGAACATCCCCACTTCATTCCTGTTAGATGCTTTAACAGTGAAAGGCACCTCTCTGCTCTTTGTATTTCATTTTCTATTTGTTTGGTCCATGTAAGTTTGGTATCAAATGAAACTCCTAAATACTTTGCTTCCTTTGTTACTGGTAATTGTTGACCCTCAAAATTTAGTTTTATTTTTAGTGGTTTTTTTCTTAGTGAAAAGATTTGGTAGTTTGATTTTGTTGTATTAACAGTCATTAAATTTTCTGTGGTCCACCTTTGTAAGTTGGTTAAGGGTTGTTGCATAGTTTTTTTCTAGTTCTGTACTTCTGCTTTTTGGTTTTGAAGTCCACATTACTAAGTCATCAGCAAATAGTGCACACTTCACACCTGATTCTTGTATTTGTTGGGGCAGATCGTTAATAAATACATTAAAAAGTGTTGTGCGCCTTGTGGTAAGCCACAGTGTACTTGTTTGTATTTAGATATATTTCTTCCATATCTGGTTGCAATAAAGCGTTGTGTTAGGAAATGACATAGCCATGAAAACATTGGACCTTGTGTCCCTATTTTTTTTTACTTTCTTTAGTAGTTTTGTTCTGCATATAGAATCATATGCACTTTGGAAATCAATAAAAACTGATAAATTATCTTCTTTTCTATTGAAGGAGTCTTTGATTTCTTGACTGAGAAGTAAGACTTGTTCATTTGTAGAGTGGAACTCTCTGAATCCACCTTGACATGGGGCTATTAAATTTTGTGATGCTAGAAACCATTTAACCTGTTTGTCACCATTCTTTCCATCACTTTTGCTATTATGCTAGTAAGAGCTATTGGTCTATAATTTTTTATTTCTGATGCTGTTTTGTCTTTCTTCAAGAGTGGGGCAATTATTGCTTTTTGCCATTCACCAGGTACAGTGGTTTTCCAGGATAGATTGTAGAGTTTCAGTAGTTGTTGTTTTGCTGTTTTTCCAAGGTTTTTTATGAACTTTGGACATATGTGATCTGGTCCAGGAGACTTTTTCTTTTTTAGATTATTTATTGCAATGTTCAGTTCTTGCATATTAAAATTTTGAAAAAAGACATTGTAAGGAGTGTTAGGATCACATTCTCTTTCTTGTTTCAAATCTTTCTTAAATTCTTTATGTTCCTTTTTATTATTTCTTGTTACTTTATGTGAATTACCATAATATTTGATACCGAAATTTAGATTCAAATCGAATGGGCTTGATAAAGACACGTTTTAATTTAATTGCCAGATGTGAGATTTGCGATAAGTGTTGAGTAATAACATAGGTAGATAATAGAGTAGGAAGTGTTGTAAGGTGAGCAAAATATGAGTAAATAATAGTCGTTAAATTTGTAGGATAAATGCATTATTGGTTTGAAATTAACGATTCATGACGTCATACCACATAATTTGAAATTGCCATCAAAATTTAAGGTTACCCAACGTTTGAAAAACTAAGCTAGTTTGAAATTCACAGTCAAAATTCAGGTCTGCCAACCTTAAAAGTCGCGTGATATGTTTAATAAAATATAAAGAAAACATTGTTTAATCATAGAAAGGTAACTATATATTCGGAATTCAAAAAAGGACATGTTTTAATAGAAAGGGACATTTCTAAATTGTGAAAAGGAATGAAATAGTATTTTGGATGCGAGGCTTTCTTTTGATGACGTCATGAAATTTGAAATCGGGAGGAACGTTTTTAGCGTGGGGAGACGCCAGTAAGCGTTACCAGATCGGTGCAGAACTTAGCTGTGGACACATGTGAGTTGCGGTTGCTCTGCGAGGATATATATATTGGAAGTCGGCATAACTTCCGAAATGTGTTAAAGAGTTGAAAATAAATAGTCTCTAAAGTTATTCTGGGTGATCTATATAAAATATATCCGCGCATACCCTGGATTAAAGTCTCATGTTCGAGCATAGCCGGAGCAGAACTACAAGAATCGACAACGGTCGATACGTTACCACGAAGCATCACTTATCGCTTCAAATGGCGATCCAACGTGGGACGTCGAGAGAAAAATGAAATATAGACCAACCCCAAGAATGAACTAGTCCAGCATTGAACCAGTGACTAATAGGAAGGACGACCAAGCCAGCATCGAAACAGCAAACAAGAAAGGAGGTGCCCAGCATGTCAACATTGTCAGAGAACATCGTGTGAAACGTGCGGTGAATAAGCTGAAGTGCAGTTAAAAAAAAAATTAAAAAAAAAAATTAAAAAAAAATTCATAATAGTGAAAATTGTGAAATATTGGTGAGGAGAGAAACACATGCAAATAGCTTAGAAATGGAAGACAGTGATAGCGATTTTCTAGGTTTTGAGAGTCCGGAAAGTAATAAAAGTGTAGTTAGGATGGAAGAAGGTAGTCAAAATATAATCGGTAGAAGAATATGCCAAGAAGTAGAAGTTCAGAACGTTAGAGAAACACCTATAAGTAGCTCAGAAATGTTTGGTAGTAATTCAGAAAGGCCAGCGATTATGTCAGAAATAGAGAATATGTTTCAAAAGATAATGGAAAAGATAGATGAAACTAGTAAAGAATTAAGAATAGAGTTAGGACAGAAATTAGAGAAGGGACAACAGGAATTGGGAATGCAATTGGAAAATCAGAAGAGAGCTTTAGAAACCTTTAGGGAAGAAGTTAGGGAGGAAATTAATAAAGTTAGTAGTGAAGTAAAAGAAAATAGAGAACAGGTTAAGGGAGAATTAGAGACAATAAGGCAAGAAGTAAAGAATTCTGAAAAGAAAGTAGGTCAACAAGTGAGTGAAAAATTAGATAAAGAAAGGGAAAGAGTTACATATAGATTAGACAAACAAAGGGAAGAGATAGTACAAAGGTTAGATAAAGACAGGGAAGAAATTAGAGAAGAGTTACAGGGGTGTAAAGTTAGAATGGAAAGATCTGATGTAGAAAGTGAAAGGCAGGCTAGAAATTTGGAGGATGTTACAGACCAAATAAAAGGGGTAGTAACAGAAATTACTCATGTAAAAGAGGTCTTAGAAAATTTGAAATTAAATGAAAATGCATGTAATCACCACAATCTTAATAATGAAGCTGCAAGAAACGAGGCAGTACTAGGTGTATCAGCTGACATTTCGATGCAAAATAGGGGTAACAGTAATTCCCATTCTGATCTCAGAAATAGCTCAGGGACAAGTGACAATTCAAATTCACATTGGCCTAACCATGTCTTAAATGAAATGACACCTCCAGTTTTTGAAAATGAAGATTCAGATTATCCTAAAGCCTTTATAGAATGGTTACAAGAGTACTTCACGGTGAAACATATACCGGAGGAGTACAAGATGGTGATAGTAAGAAAGTGCCTAAAGGGTAATGCTGTCAATTGGCTAAGCCTTTCTATGGGTAACAATAATGATTACGGGACCTTTAGGAACATCTTTTTAACCAGATATTGGGGGGCTAGTAGGCAGGCTAATACTAGAGTCGAATTAAGCAATGGAAAGTTTAATCCTAGATTGGAGGAATCGGTGGTCAACTATTTTATGAGAATAGCGAGAAAGTCAAAGATGTTGGATCCTCCCATGGATGAAAAAGATCTAATAAATATAGTTACTCCACATTTTCCGGAAACGCTTCAACACTACCTAATCATAGCCCGATCCGGTAGCATTGCAGCTATGATCGAATTATTATCAGCCTTAGAAGTCAATAAGCCAAAACACGCATTTGGAAATAAATATAAAGAAAAAGAAACTGTAAATTCTTTCGGGCAAGGGGCACAGTATTATCAGAATAGAAGTGAGGTTAGGGAAAGGTATAAAGGACCAGTACCAAGGATGGAATCGTTCCGGTGGGAAAATCAAGGTAGATGTAACCAGGAAGGGCATCACCAAAATAGAAATGGTAATCTAAGGGGAAGAAATATAAGGGTGAATTATATGAATACAAATAGAATTTGATCAGGGTAGACGGGGACATTATTTTGGACATAGTAGAAATTCAAATGATGGGTATTGGACAAACAGAGATAATGAGTTTAGACCGAGGTCACCAAGACAGGGAGAAAGGTGTTCTAATGGACGAAATTCCCCTGAAAATGCGGAAATGGTTGAGGCCATTAACATTAAAGAAAACATGGTAGGAAGTAACCCCAATTTAATGCAGGAAAACAGAAGTAACAATTCGGGAAATAGTACAGGAGCCATACATAAAAATCAGGAAAAGGCCAGACCCAGTCAAACGCGCCTTCAGTGAGAACTGGGTATCCTAGTAATGATTGTGATAAGTACTCGGAAATAAATAGTCCTGGAAGGCAAATGATGATACAAAAGAAAAGAGAATGGAAAAATAGAATCGACGAAAACGAAAATGTAGGAGATCCACCTAAAATCAAAATTGGAGTAAATGGAAAACAATACAATGCAATTATAGATACGGGATCAAATAGCACAGTATGCTCACAAAATTTTTATGATAATTTACAAAGTAGTGGCTTTAAAGTAATGTCTTTACCAGTTAATGGGATATATTGCTCGCTAGCTGTGGGAAAACGAAAAGAGAGAGTAAAATTTCAAGCAATGATAAATATTGAAATAAATGGGAGAATACTAGGAATTTTATTTCTGACTGTAGGAAGACTTGTGACAGATATTATAATAGGTTGTGATTGTCTTTATGCCTGGGAAGCTGTGGTGAATTTTAAAAACATGATTGTAGAAATGAAAGTTGAAGATGAGACCATTATAGTGCCATTTGTGGAAGATAGTAGTTCAGAAACTATTGTAAGAGAAAAAGAGGAAGAAGAAATCCAAGGGGATACATTCTTTGTAGAATATGTTAAAGTAGGAGCTATGGAATTAGCTGAAGTAAATGTCGAAGAGTACAGCGTCGATAATAAAGAAAATGTAGAATGGGATAAAAATGATTTCATAGACAATTTGAGGTTTTCTGACGCAACTAGGTACTATGATAGGGAGAGTAGTGAAGACTTAGAAGAATTGTTGCGGGAAAAGGTAACTCAGGCTGATCAACTAAATGAACAACCGAGGGATAAACTGTTTAAAATATTAAACCGAAATAAAGAAGTATTCTCTGAGAAACCTGGTAAATGTAATATTTATACTCATTTGTTTGAGATGATACCCATCAAACCTTTTACACATAAAGCGAGAGCTATCCCTAGTACCATAAGAGAAGAGGTAGATGCAGTTATAAAGTCAATGTTAGAAGATGAGGTTATTGAGATTTCGAATTCAGAATTTGTGAATCCCCTATGTATTGTAAATAAGGCCAATGGAAAGATTAGGGTGACATTAGACGCGAAAAAAACTAAATCAACATTGTAAACCTGATAGATTTAGACCAGAAAGTGTAGGAAAGATAATAAAAGATTATGTGCCAAAATATGGCAAGATTCAGGCAGTCTTAACAGATAATGCTACAGTTCATCGGAGCAAAATTTTTAAAGAAACCCTAGAAAGTCATGAGATAAAGTTGTATCATTGTTCCTCATACTTTCCATCAGGGAATCCAACAGAACGTGTCCTCCGAGATATAGGAATTTATTTACGTGTACTTACACATCATAATCACAAGGATTGGGTGAAATATTGTCCATTGATAGAAAAGATTAGTAATCACACCATTAATGTAACTACTGGGTTTGCCCCAATAAAATTAATCTTAGGAATTGAACCAGAACCAATATTGATCGGGGTACCAAAAATACTCAAAATTAATGACATTCAGTTAAGTGAGGAAGAAAGAGCGAAAATTGCTTTTGAACGAATCAAGAAAAAGGCAGAGAAGCGAAAATTAAAGAAAAAGAGTAGAAAACATAAATGGGAACCTAAGATAGGCGATTGGGTACTAGTTAAAGACCATACGTTATCAAGTGCATTGCGAGGTAGGAACAAAAGGATGGAATTGTTATATAAAGGTCCTGCAGAAATTATATCAAAATTTGGTTATCATACCTATGAAGTAAAAGATGTTAAAAATGAAAAATGTCTGGGAAGGTGGCATAAACAACTCCTTCGACCATACAAGAAACCGTGTGGTACCTTGGAACCTAGATTTCATGTAAAATTCGAAGTGTCATTTGTTCTACTGGCGCCCAATCAGCTTTTAGATAAAATTTAAATTTTAGCTTACTTGAAAACCATATATTGGTCAGGTACTTATGTATTCGTGACAAATGCAGAATGTGAATTTCTATATACTACAAAGAGCTTAAGAATATATTGTATAGAGCTCACAATAACAGCTTCAGAAAGATTGTTAAAATGTTCATCTCCGCATAGAGAGAAAACAGAATATTGAATATTTAATTTGTAAACATTAGTAAAAAAAAAAGTGCAAAATCACAGTGCACGTGATAGTGAGAGCGAAGAGAGCAAACATGAACTAACTAAAAGAAGGAAATATAAAGAAAGACTCTTGAAATTTAACCTTTATATAAAATTTTCACAGAAGAAACCATAACATATTGTAATTAGTATTTAAGGATTAATGTTAAGTCAAGTGTACAATTGTTTGTCATGTTATAAAGATTAATGAGAAGATATGTTAATAACCAATTTCAAAACAGTGTAATTGAAAATTGTATATAATGGGAGTGTTGCCGATTATTCAAAATTCAAGAGTAATTTTTAATTTTTCTTTCGGGCAAGACATTTACATTATTTTATTATGAAATAATAAAATAACATAAATGGGGGCATTTGATACCGAAATTTAGATTCAAATCGAATGGGCTTGATAAAGACACGTTTTAATTTAATTGCCGGATGTGAGATTTGCGATAAGTGTTGAGTAATAACATAGGTAGATAATAGAGTAGGAAGTGTTGTAAGGTGAGCAAAATATGAGTAAATAATAGTCGTTAAATTTGTAGGATAAATGCATTATTGGTTTGAAATTAACGAGTCATGACGTCATACCACATAATTTGAAATTGCCATCAAAATTTAAGGTTACCCAACGTTTGAAAAACTAAGCTAGTTTGAAATTCACGGTCAAAACTCAGGTCTGCCAACCTTAAAAGTCGCGTAATATGTTTAATAAAATATAAAGAAAACATTGTTTAATCATAGAAAGGTAACTATATATTTGGAATTCAAAAAAGGACATGTTTTAATAGAAAGGGACATTTCTAAATTGTGAAAAGGAATGAAATAGTATTTTGGATGCGAGGCTTTCTTTTGATGACGTCATGAAATTTGAAATCGGGAGGAACGTTTTTAGCGTGGGGAGACGCCAGTAAGCGTTACCAGATCGGTGCAGAACTTAGCTGTGGACACATGTGAGTTGCGGTTGCTCTGCGAGGATATATATATTGGAAGTCGGCATAACTTCCGAAATGTGTTAAAGAGTTGAAAATAAATAGTCTCTAAAGTTATTCTGGGTGATCTATATAAAATATATCCGCGCATACCCTGGATTAAAGTCTCATGTTCGAGCATAGCCGGAGCAGAACTACAAGAATCGACAACGGTCGATACGTTACCACGAAGCATCACTTATCGCTTCATATTTATTGAATGTTTCGGCTATGACTGCATCATTTACTAACGTTTTATTGTTGTGTATGATAGGTGTGCTTTGTTTTCTTTCCTGTCCTTGACATTTTTTATGAACTTATGAGCTTTGTTACCATCTGTCCTATAATCCATTTTTTCTAAGAAATTATTAAAGTGACCCCTTTTAGCAGTATTAATTTCTTTTTTTAGTGAGGCACATTTCTTTAGCCATATTTGTGTATCCAATATGTTTTTTGTTTGTTCAGCTGTATTTCTAGCTATATCCCTTTGCTTTTTCAGTTCTTCTAACTGGGGGTTGAAGCTGTAAAATCGTTGTGATGTCCTGGTTATTAGATCGCCATTTGAAGCTGAAGTCGTTGGTGATGTGACGTTGCCCTTCGATGTAGCTCGCCTCAGCTAGTTCTGCATAAGATCTCTTTATCTCGGGTTTGCGCAAGTGTAATGGACAACCCAAGAACAACTTTTCATATCCTTTATTTCCTATTTAAATATTTTCAGGAGTTATGCCGAAAATATTTGTATCTGTAGAGGCATCGCCCTCACATCCGCTCAGCGCGATCTCCCGTACTGGTCTCTCTTTGAGTACTGACTCGACGCTTCTCTCTTACCCACGCTAAGAAAACCGTTCGCTCCATTTGAATGTCATGACGTCATCCAAGAAAGCCTCGTATCCAAAATGCTATTTCCTTTTCCCGCAATTTAGAAATGTCCCTTTCTATTATAACATGTTCTTTTATGAATTTCAAATATATAATTACTTTTTTAGGATTAAACGATGTTTACTTTATATTTTATTAGATATCTCACGCGACTTTTAAGGTTTGTAGAACTAACTTTCGAACGTGGATTTAAACTATGTGGTATGACGTCATGACTCGTTAATTTCAAACCAATAATGCGTTTATTCTACAAATTTAACGACTATCATTTACTCATATCTTGCTCACCTTACAACACTTGCTACTCTATTATCTATGTATATTATTACTTAACACTTATCGCAAATCTCACATCCGGCAATTAAATTAAAACGTGTCTTTTTCAAAAGCCCATTCGATCGGAAATCTAAATTTCGGTATCAAATGCCCCCATTTATGTTATTTTATTATTTCATAATAAAATAATGTAAATGTCTCGCCCGAAAGAAAAATTAAAAATTACTCCTGTATTTTGAATAATCGGCAACACTCCCATTATATACAATTTTCAATTACACTGTTTTGAAATTGGTGATTAACATATTTTCTCATTAATCTTTTTAACATGACAAACAATTATACACTTGACTTAACATTAATCCTTAAATACTAATTACAATATGTTATGGTTTCTTCTGTGAAGCTTTTATATAAAGGTTAAATTTCAAGAGTCTTTCTTTATACTTCCTTCTTTCAGTTCATGTTTGCTCACTTCGCTATCACTATCACTTGCACTGTGATTTTTTTTACTTTTGTTATTGTAACACATATCTGTACTATATCCTTTAAGCACTAAAAGGTACATATATTTATATAAATCCATTACACCCTTCAGACAAGTTCTTTCTTTGTCTTGCTGTGATAACTATCTATACATCTAAATATTTTAGCAAATGTTTACAAAGTAAATATTCTGCTTTCTCTCTATGCGGAGATGAACATTTTAACAATCTTTCTGAAGCTGTTATTGTGAGCTCTATACAATATATTTTTAAGCTCTTGGTAGTAGATAGCAATTCACATTCTGCATTTTTCATGAATATGTAAGTACCTGACCAATATATGATTTTCAAGTAAGCTAACATTTACATTTTATCTCAAAGCTGATTGGGCGCCAATAGACAAATGACACTTCCAATTTTTCTTTTACATTAAATCAAGGTTCCAAGGCACCACACGGTTTCTTGTATGGTCGAAGGAGTTGTTTATGCCATCTTCCCAGACATTTTTCATTTTTAACATCTCTTAATTCATAGGTATGATAACCAAATTTTGATATAATTTCTGCAGGACCTTTATATAACAATTCCATCCTTTTGTTCCTACCTCTCAAGGCACTTGATAACTTATGGTCTTTAACTAGTACCCAATCGCCTATCTTAGGTTCCCATTTATGTTTTCTACTCTTTTTCTTTAATTTTCGCTTCTCTGCCTTTTTCTTGATTCGTTCAAAAGCAATTTTCGCTCTTTCTTCCTCACTTAACTGAATGTCATTAATTTTCAGTGTTTTTGGTACCCCGATCAATATTGGTTCTGGTTCAATTCCTAACATTAATTTTATTGGTGCAAACCCAGTAGTTACATTAATGGTGTGATTGATAATCTTTTCTATCAATGGACAATATTTCACCCAATCCTTGTGATTATGATGTGTAAGTACACGTAAATAAATTCCTATATCTCGGAGGACACGTTCTGTTGGATTCCCTGATGGAAAGTATGATGAACAATAATTTAATTTTCTCGCATCTAATGTCACCCTAATCTTTCCATTGGCCTTATCTACAATACATAGGGGATTCACAAATTCTGAATTCGAAATCTCAATAACCTCATCTTCTAACATTGACTTTATAACTGCATCTACCTCTTCTCTTATTGTACTAGGGATAGCTCTCGCTTTATGTGTAAAAGGTTTTATGGGTATCATCTCAAACGAATGAGTATAAATATTACATTTACCAGGTTTCTCAGAGAATACTTCTTTATTTCGGATTAATATTTCAAACAATTTATCCCTCTGTTGTTCATTTAGTTGATCAGCCTGAGTTACCTTTTCCCTCAACAATTCTTCTAAGTCTTCACTACTCTCCCTATCATAGTACCTAGTTGCATCAGAAACCCTCAAATTGTCTATGAAATCATTTTTATCCCATTCTACATTTTCTTTATTATCGACACTGTACTCTTTGACATTTACTTCAGTTAATTCCATAGCTCCTACTTTAACATATTCTACAAAGAATGTATCCCCTTGGATTTCTTCTTCCTCTTTTTCTCGTACAATAGTTTCTGAACTACTATCTTCCACAAAAGGCACTATAATGGTCTCATCTTCAACTTTCATTTCTAGAATCATGTTTTTAAAATTCACCACAGCTTCCCAGGCATAAAGACAATCACAACCTATTATAATATCTGTCACAAGTCTTCCTACAATCAGAAATAAAATTCCCAGTATTCTCCCATTTATTTCAATATTTATCATTGCTTGAAATTTTACTCTCTCTTTTCGTTTTCCCACAGCTAGCGAGCAATATATCCCATTAACTGGTAAAGACATTACTTTAAAGCCACTACTTTGTAAATTATCATAAAAATTTTGTGAGCATACTGTGCTATTTGATCCCGTATCTATAATTGCATTGTATTGTTTTCCATTTACTCCAATTTTGATTTTAGGTGGATCTCCTACTTTTTCGTTTTCGTCGTTTCTATTTTTCCATTCTCTTTTCTTTTGTATCATCATTTGCCTTCCAGGACTATTTATTTCCGAGTACTTATCACAATCATTACTAGGATACCCAGTTCTCACTGAAGGCGCGTTTGACCGGGTCTGGCGTTTCCCTGATTTTTATGTATTGCTCCTGTACTATTTCCCGAATTGTTACTTCTGTTTTCCTGCATTAAATCGGGGTTACTTCCTACCATGTTTTTGACCGTGTTAATGGCCTCGACCATTTCCGCATTTTCGGGGGAATTTCGTCCATTAGAATACCTTTCTTCCTGTCTTGGTGACCTCGGTCTAAACTCATTATCTCCGTTTGTCCAATACCCATCATTTGAATTTCTACTATGTCCAAAATAACGTCCCCGTCTACCTCGATCAAATCTATTTGTATTCATATAATTCACCCTTATATTTCTTCCCCTTAGATTACCATTTCCATTTTGGTGACGCCCTTCCTGGTTATATCTACCTTGATTTTCCCACCGGAATGATTCCATCCTTGGTACTGGTCCTTTATATCTTTCCCTAACCTCACTTCTATTCTGATAATACTGTGCCCCTTGCCCGAAAGAATTGACAGTTTCTTTTCCTTCATATTTATTTCCAAATGCGTGTTTTGGCTTATTGACTTCTAAGGCTGATAATAATTCGATCATAGCTGCAATGCTATCGGGTCGGGCTATGATTAGGTAGTGTTGAAGCGTTTCCGGAAAATGTGGAGTAACTATATTTATTAGATCTTTTTCATCCAAGGGAGGGTCCAACATCTTCGATTTTCTCGCTATTCTCATAAAATAGTTTACCATCGATTCCTCCGATCTAGGATTAAACTTTCCATTGCTTAATTCAACTCTAATATTAGCCTGCCTACTAGCTCCCCAATATCTGGTTAAAAAGATGTTTGTAAAGGTCCTGTAATCATTATTGTTACCCATAGAAAGGCCTAGCCAATTAGCAGCATTACCCTTTAGGCATTTTCTTACTATCACCATCTTGTACTCCTCTGGTATACGTTTCACCGTGAAGTACTCTTGTAACCCTTCTAAAAAGGTTTTAGGATCATCTGAATCTTCATTTTCAAAAACTGGAGGTGTCATTTTATTTAAGACATGGTTAGGCCAATGTAAATTTGAATTGTCACCTATCCCTGAGTTATTTCCGAGATCAGAATGGGAATTACTGTTACCCCTATTTTGCATCGAAATGTCAGCTGATACACCTGGTATTGCCTCGTTTCTTGCAACTTCATTACTAAGATTGTTGTGATTACATGCATTTTCATTTAATTTCAAATTTTCTAAGGCCTCTTTTACCTGAGTAATTTCTGTTACTACTCCTTTTATTTGGTCTGTAACATCCTCCAAATTTCTAGCCTGCCTTTCACTTTCTACATCAGATCTTTCTATTCTAACTTTACACCCCTGTAACTCTTCTCTAATTTCTTCCCTTTGTTTGTCTAATCTATATGTTACTTTTTCCCTTTCTTTATCTAATTTTTCACTCACTTGTTGACCTAATTTCTTTTCAGAATTCTTTACTTCTTGCCTTATTGTCTCTAATTCTCCCTTAACCTGTTCTCTATTTTCTTTTACTTCACTACTGACTTTATTAATTTCCTCCCTAACTTCTTCCCTAAAGGTTTCGAAAGCTCTCTTCTGATTTTCCAATTGCATTCCCAATTCCTGTTGTCCCTTCTCTAATTTCTTTCCTAACTCTGTTCTTAATTCTTTACTAGTTTCATCTATCTTTTCCATTATCTTTTGAAACATATTCTCTATTCCTGACATAATCGCTGGCCTTTCTGAATTACTAAACATTTCTGAGCTACCTCTAGGTGTTTCTCTAACGTTCTGATCTTCTAATTCTTGGCATATTCTGCTACCAATTACATTCCGATTAAATTCTTCCATCCTACTTACACTTTTCTGAATTTCCGGACTATCGAAACCTAAAAATTCAGTGTCACTGTCTTCCATTTCTAAGCTATTTACATGTGTTTTTCTACTCACCAAAATTTTCAATATTTTCACTATTTCACTTTAACTGCACTTAAACTTGTTCACTACACGTTTCACAGATGTTGACACGCTGGGCACCTTCTTGTCTGCTGGTTCGATGCTGATCTGGTCGTCTTGGGGGTTTGGTCCATTCTTTCGGCGCCACACGTTGGGAAGCCAATTTGAAGCTGTAATATATTCGTGTCCTGGTTATTGGATCGCCATTTGAAGCTGAAGTCGTTGGTGATGTGACGTTGCCCTTCGATGTAGCTCGCCTCAGCTAGTTCTGCATAAGATCTCTTTATCTCGGGTTTGCGCAAGTGTAATGGACAACCCAAGAACAACTTTTCATATCCTTTATTTCCTATTTAAATATTTTCAGGAGTTATGCCGAAAATATTTGTATCTGTAGAGGCATCGCCCTCACATCCGCTCAGCGCGATCTCCCGTACTGGTCTCTCTTTGAGTACTGACTCGACGCTTCTCTCTTACCCACGCTAAGAAAACCGTTCGCTCCATTTGAATGTCATGACGTCATCCAAGAAAGCCTCGTATCCAAAATGCTATTTCCTTTTCCCGCAATTTAGAAATGTCCCTTTCTATTATAACATGTTCTTTTATGAATTTCAAATATATAATTACTTTTTTAGGATTAAACGATGTTTACTTTATATTTTATTAGATATCTCACGCGACTTTTAAGGTTTGTAGAACTAACTTTCGAACGTGGATTTAAACTATGTGGTATGACGTCATGACTCGTTAATTTCAAACCAATAATGCGTTTATTCTACAAATTTAACGACTATCATTTACTCATATCTTGCTCACCTTACAACACTTGCTACTCTATTATCTATGTATATTATTACTTAACACTTATCGCAAATCTCACATCCGGCAATTAAATTAAAACGTGTCTTTTTCAAAAGCCCATTCGATCGGAAATCTAAATTTCGGTATCAGGGTTCCAAAAGGGTTTGAAATTTTTAATTCTTCCACGAGGAATATGTTTTTTTGCGGTTTTTAGGATGAATTTACAGAAATTTTTGTTCATATGATCTGGTTGGTCATGCAGCGGTGAGTTTGTTTGTTCTTTAAATTTATGTTCTAATTCAGTTTTATAGTTGTTACAATCTGCTTTTTTGTAGTTCCAATACAGATTTGTAAGACCTTGACTGTTATTTGTATTCTCTAGTTTTATATCAGCAATTATAGCTCTGTGACCATAACTTGGATCTTCTATAACTTGTTTTTTAATTTTTGAAACAATATCTGTTGTAGCTAACAAGAGGTCTGGGTTACTGCCTGCTCTTGAGTAATGTATGAAGGTTGTGGGTTCTTCTTTACTATAAATCAGTTCAAAAGTTGTGGTATTCAAAAATTCTTCCACTATCTTCCCTGTAGAATCCACTTTTTCATAACCTCATCTTTTGGAATGGGCATTGAAATCTCCAATTACGATTGTTTTATTTAATTGGTCAATAAGTGAGAGGTCTGGTTCATTCCTGGGAGCATTGTAAATACTCTATAAATGTAGATGTGTTTTATTATCCTAAAAATTTAGCTTTATTAATTCACCTTTATCTGCGTTATCCATTTCTTTAACAATTTCAAAGGAGGATTTAATATCCTTTTTGACTCCAACTAATATTCCACTACTTATCTGTCTATTTTTGGGTAATAAATGTAGTAAAAATCCAGTAAAATTGAAGTATTTAAGTTGGTCATTTGTTAGATTTACTTCTTGTATGACAAAGATATATATTTTATAGCCAATAAAATTTTATTCAGTTCTCCTCTTTTTGTTTGTGTGAGACCACCGCCATTCCATTGTAGAAGTCTGATGTTAGATCTTCTATTAATATAATGTTTTGGTTCTCGAGAAGTAGTCCCCGCCCGGAGATCCGTATGGGGGACTATTTTAACTCCGGAACATTTTACCCCTCGAGTCATATTTCATAATTTGATATTGAAGAGAGCAATAGCATTAATAGTAACCGTTTTTTAGAGAGCACCATATTTTTATGTTTTGATGGTCACATTGCACTCTCACAACCCCCAGAATGTCTGGAGGACCACACCTGTCGTTGGTTAACGGGTCTCACCGACCTGACCGGGAGAGTTATCAAAATAAATTCACCGACCATATCCTCTGATTACCAATCAGAGGACGTATTACATGCCATGACAGGTCAGCATGTTAGGGGTTAAGATTTTATAGAGAAATTAGAGAAATGGAGAGGTTGGAAAAATAAAGACTCCCTAGCCCTCAGGAACCCTAATAGCATCGGGGTCGGAAGAGAACAAGAGATGACCAAGGTAAGGTCAGATAGAAAAGTTACAGTGAGAAGCAAAACACCAGTAAGTGGAAGTAATGTTCTGCTCAGCTTGGGTACCTTCTGGTCGCCATTCACATATCCCCTAGACGGAGACCCCTGAGGGATTCAAGTGAAATGTGATTTGTGTGAAATGAATTTCTTTGACACCTTTTCATGTCACAGAGATAAGATTTTACACCTTATTACTTTCTCTACTGGTAAGTAGGGGAAGTATTGTATTCCATCCAAAAATTCGATGTCGAGATTTCACCGGAAATACATGTTTTGATGTCCACTGAATCCAAAAAAATCATTTTGAGAAAAAGGTCCATGTGTGTGTCTGTGTCTGTGTCAGTCTGTCAGTCTGTGGACAGCATAGCTCAAAAACAAAAAGTCGGATAAAAGCCAAGGTTGGTATTTAAGTTTATTGTCATTCAAGGATGCGACACAAAGATTTTGAAGAAAATAGCCCCATCCTAAACTACCCTTTACATGGAAAATTTTTCGAAAATTTTGATTTTCTTGAAAATGGCTCTAATGATTTTGATTAAAATGTCATATGTTTGAGATATTTTGATGACAAATGAAATGTATATCTTGAATTTACTGGCTATAGCCCATGTAGTCGTATTTACTCTGGACGAATTTTGCATAACTGGTAAACTGTTAGAGACAGACAAAATCTTGCACTACAAAAAATGTGGGTCGTGCTAAAATACACAATTTATGTCCAAATAAATTTTCTTGTAGTGTGAACCATTTCGGAGATATTCCTTGTTATGTGTGTGAGTTTCAGAAAACTTAGAACTTTAGTTAAATGCAACGTTGTTCATTTTTTTTATAGGTTAATCGTGCAAAGAAAACGGAATCTCAAAGGTCAAAAAGATTTGACTGTCGCACAAAGCCTGCTGTATTCTAATATCTCCCTTGCACCTACACAGAAATAAGATAATTTGTATGAATGTTTATCTTAACTAACATGGAGATATAGGAATAAGAGTTTGTTAGAATGGTTAGTACAAGGGTAGAGAAAGTCATGTGAGTGCAACACATCAGATTTTTACCAATTAAAACTTACTGAAAGAACAGCTTACTTGCTAAAATTTTGGATAAGAGGATCTTATCAAACAAGAAGCGCAAAGTGGAGTATGGTTAGAATAAAGCTATCCGAAGACCACTTGAAGACCTGTGAAGCATTAAGATCAGAAGAAACTACAGTTCAAAAGTATTGGAAAGCACGAATGCTAATGGCTTCATTGCCAGATGCAAGGCACTAGAAAACAACAACAACATTTGATATATTTTTAACGGAGGTGGCGTTAACTATATCCGAGATACTTAAAATGTAAACTTCTTTCAACTTCAATTACTTTCTTTTCTGCTCCCTTCTGGTGAGTACTCTTATTATCTAATTTAACAGTTCTTCTAACAAAAATAGGGGTTACTTTTATTTTTAAACAAATATTCAAAAACCTAATGTCTGCAAGAATATGTCTTTCCTTCTCTTGTAATTCTAAATATGATTTAATTTCATGTTTAGTTCCATATAAATTTAAATTAAACAAATAACTATTAAATTCTAAATTATTATCCATCATAGTTAAAATGGTAAATGTAGCTAGGAACAATTGCTTCAAACTAGTTAAGTTAATTAAGAAAATTGAAGCTATTAAGAGTGAAGTAACAAGATTCTAAAGTAAGAACAAATTAGAAACTAAAAACTTCACTTATCTTTGTAATGTTGCAAGTTCTTGTTTAATTTATAGATTAATATATATATATATATATATATATATATATATATATATATATATATATATATATATATATATATATATATACCCCTTAATAAAGAAGAATTTGACACAGAATATAAACACATTATTAACACTGCAGTAATTAATGGTTTTAATACAGATTTTATACATAAAAAGATAGAAATATTTAAGTATCAAAAAGCTGTTAAAGAAGTTCCTACCCAAAAAAATAAAAGATAATTGTATTTTTAAAAAGTTTACTTACCATCCATAGGCCAATAAAAAATTTACAAAGATTTTTAAAGAATATGGAATAAATTTGGTCCCTCAAAATAAATTTAATATACAAAATTTACTAAATTTTTCTAAAAAAGATAAAATACCGAATTATAAAAAATCTGGCATTTATCAATTTAGCTGTTTGGATTGTGATAAGGTTTATATTGGGAAAACTAAACGTAAGTTAGAAACCAGAATAAAAGAGCATTTTAGAAATATGAAATATACACAAACTGAGAAATCACCTGTGGCAGATCATTTTTGGTCATTTAATCATGAAATTAATCCAGAAGTTAAATTATTAAAACACTTAAATGGGCCTATAGATTTAATGGTTTGGGAAAAAATATTTATTTGTATTTGTATTTGTATTTGTATTTGTATTTGTATTTGTATTTGTATTTGTATTTGTATTTGTATTTGTATTTGTATTTGTATTTGTATTTGTATTTGTATTTATAGATTTTTGTTTTCAGAGGTTGGTAATTAAAATGAGCATCAGTAGCTTTGGTAACAAATCTGTTTGTATAGCTTTGAGAATGAGTTGGAGTCAACTCGAAACTTTAGTCAGCTTTGCACCAAGAACTTGCAACATTACTAAGATAAGTGAAGTTTTTAGTTTCTAATTTGTTCTTACTTTAGAATACTGATTTTTTATTTTCCCAATTTACAAAATATTGATAGTCATTTTTCTGATGCCAACATTGTCCTGAAGTTACAAGATAAAACCCCAACATATACTCCTACCCAGTAATACTGACAGAATAATACAATATTGCTATGAAATACAATTTCGTTGTAACATTTACAAATCTAACTTTTTTGGTATTTTCACAAGACGTCCACATTGAGTAGTGGTAGTAGCTTTTTCAGTCACTTCACTGTTCTCAGATGCTGTAATTCTGTCTGTTGATAGTTCTAAAGCATGCAGAACAAATTCTTGGGAACACTTCTTAAACACCTCAAGTGGGTATAGACGTTGGAATGATCCAGTTTTCTCCCCATTAGCTGTCCTGGTTTTGGCTACTCTAATATTACCATCTTTATCGGTGTAAATTTCTAAGATCAGACCTAGTGGCCAGTTGATTCTCTTCACTCCATCCATCTCTATAAGGACAATTTCTCCCACCTGTAAAGTATCTTGTCTCTTGCCAGGTGGCTGTACCAACCTAGCCAGATACTCAGTGCAAAATCTCTGATGCAAACTTTCACATAGCTTTTGAAGATATCTTAACCTTTTATTCAGACTGATTGCATCAATGGTATCTAAATCTATAATGCTGGAACTTGCTAAGGTTTGTAGGAATCTTGAAGGAGTCAGCAGAACTAGAAGCTCTTCTGAATCATCTACATATGAAAGAGATCGTTAATTTATAGCAGCTTCACAGTAACCTAGAAGAGTTTCCAATTTGCCATAAGTTACAACCCTTCTTCTGAAGTTCCATCTTAGAAGTTCTTTCACCATTCTAACAAGTCTATCCAGCCATCCACCCTACCAGGGAGCAGAAGGAGGACTCAACTTCCACCTCAGTTTTTGTATTGTTGATCTTGACTCTGTTTCCTTCAAGTCCAATCTGTTTAATGCATTGTCTGTACCACTGAAATTTGTATCACTGTCAGTATAAATAATTTGAACTCTACCTCGATGAGCTATGAACCATCTTAAGGCAATCATAAAGCACTCTGTAGACAGAAACTTAGTAAGTTCCAGATGTATTGCTCTGTAGACTGCACAAATGAACAGTACAATCTATCTAAAATATGAACAAATTAGAATATGACTCCAACTCAAAACGTGTCAGCAGCAAAAGAACTTGCAATATTACTAAGATAAGTGGAGCTTTTAGTTTCTAATTTGTTCTTACTTTAGATTCTTGTTGCTTCACTGTTAATAGCTTCATTATTTCCTTACAGTACAATCCAGGCTTTCTCTCTTGATTACAAGCACAGAGGTCCTACTCTATCCATACCCTTTACTTTGAATACTGGTTCCTTGGGTAATGGTGCAGTAGGTGTGTGGACAGCATTTGCTAGGTGTCTCTTACATATCACACTTCCTGACAATTGACTTGGCAAAATTGTATTCCAATAATCCAATAGTTTTCTCTTACTGAAGTGACCAGCGTTCTGATATCAGCATGTTGCATTTCACTATGTCTCTTGAATACCAGTCTATGAACCAGGATGCTGTCATGAAGTAGTAGAACTGGAAGTTTGAAATCAATTTCATCACTAAGCAGTAGCTTTATCGTCACTCCTATTATCCCATACTGATCAATGAAAGTTTCTTAACAAAGTCTCTATATCCTCTGTGAAACTGTTCTTTCTCCACACAATGGAGCAAAACTCATTCAGCCACCCTCACTTCCTCACACTTCAGTTCTCATCTTTTGTCTGCCTGGGTGCAATTATATTTAAACCTCAAGATCCGGTCTATCATTCTTAATGTCTTGACATAGTTGGAAAAGTGGTTCAAAAATTGGAGAAACCATCATAAACCACACAAGGTGATCTCAATTTATATGAGATAACACACCTTAAGAGTCACTTGTGTGGTTTACCAGGAAAAATTGCGAGTGAGTTGGAGAATTTAATGTTGTGTCAGGATGTTGGCCAATATAGCTTAGTGGTTAGAGTAGCCGGATGGTAACTGGTAAATCTGTGGTTCAAATCCCGGTCATGGCATTGAATTTTTCAGTCTCAATCTACCCTTTCCAATCATATCGTACATAAGGCTATTGTGTGGAAGAGCATTAATTACATTGTTATGCAGTTACCCCCATAGAATGTTCCCTTCAGTCTCAGATGTTTCTTTCATATCTTCTGGTGCCTGATTCAAATGATGCTGCAAAGTGGCATTTTGCAAGAAAGGTCTTGAAGTAACTCTGAAGGCAACTCTCTTATGTCTCAAAAATTCAGCTTCTTACCTACTGAAATTTTTTCACTTTAGGAGAAACTGTCTATCTGCAGGTGCCACACAAATCTGCAAGAACACCTTTGCTATATCAGCTGTGACGCAACTGCATTTTTCCTGAACTGAATAAGCAAATTTGGAATTAATTCTATTAAATTAGGTCCAGTTCAAAGCAAGTATTTAAAGTGTTACCCAGGGTCTCTCTAGTACAGACATCAAATATTGGGATGCACTTTCGTTCTCTCATTACTCTTTAATTGTAGCATGATGTAGCAGAAAGTATCCAGAATTGTTGTCTTCTGCCTCTGAAACTATTTCCATGATGCCATCTTGTATCCATCCTTCAATGAAGTTGCTGTATTCCTCTAGTTTAGTTGTCCTCACAAGATGTCTAGTCACTGACAAAAACCTTATTTTGCAGATTTTGCAGATTTTCTGTTGTCAACCAATTCCAGATGTCCTTCTTTCCACGGTAGAGCAACTTCATAACGATCCTCTTCATTCACAGAGAGTTTCAGCTGATCTTTCATTTCTTCTTCCTTCTGTTCTGTTGTTTTCATTTCCGCCAGATCATGAATACCAATGACTTCTAAATCCCAGAAATCTTTCACACTGAAATTGACATTAGTGAACCCTGCCACTTGCAGACATTACTTCTACCTTTTTCTCAATTGCTAGAAGATTATCATCTACTTTCCTGGTTATGCCTGTCCACAGTTTACTAATGACACCTGCTCCTAGTATGAATATGAATGTGAATTTATTGAATACCAAAGCATATATGTGTTGGGCTGCCCATGAACTTGGGCCCTAGTCCCTCTCTCATGGGACAGCCCTCTGTGATTCTCTATATATAATGTTTGACATGTGCTCTTTATTCTTTGACTACAGGTAATTAACCTTGTTCAAACCTGCCTCTTTAACGTTTGTCATTTTCATTCACTTATTTTCACCAAATTCTCTTATACTTCCTTTTCCCTAATATCATTTCTGTTTTAGATTACCCATTCCATTCTAAAATTTATTTTCCTCCCAATGTTTCTTAGTTTCCTGATTAATAATATCCCACACCTCACTTATTCACTTTCTTGTTAGCTTTATATCCCTTTCAGTTCCTTTCCTCGCTTAACTTTCGCTTTTTTAAAATACCTACTTGACATTAACCCTAAACTCTTATTTCCATCTGTCCTACCATCTCCAAACACAGTTCACTTGATCACTTGTTCTTCCTTGTCAGACGGTGTGGAACACCATTTTCCTCCTTTTTTTTCCTTTGGCTTGCTAAATATTAACACATGTTTATTATCTGATATCCACTTGATTTAATATCTTTCCAAGTATGAGTCAAACTTTCCTGCTCACCCTTCTCCTATTTTAATTTACCCACATGAATCATTCCACGTCAAATCGCACAAAATATGGCAAAAAATGACCTTGATCTCTCAGATTTTCCTGATTTTTTTTTTTTTTTTTTTGTGTGTTTTGGAACAAAATATATTTGACCCATGTTTATTCGTTTTATAAAAAAAAATTATTTTGGCAGATATTAATTTTTGAAATGTCCCAAAAATCGCGCGCTCCTCACACTTCAATCAACCATACCTCCGATTGTAATGAAGCAATTTACTTGATCTTTGGCTCAAATTAAAGGAAAATCACAGTATTTCGTGAGGTATTTATTAGAAAACTGTATTAATTGTTATTAATATTATATTTTATACGATTAAACTTTTAAAGTTAGATAATAACATAAACTTGACCATTTAAAAATCTGGGGAAAAAACTAACAATACAATGAAGTTTATTCAATATTCTCAGAAAAAATCAGAATGGAGTCTAATAGTTCAGTTGTAATTAACTAACTTGCAAATCAGTGCAGTGAACTCGCGTGACAGCGGTGGCGGCTACCGTAACCTCACACAATTGCCACCTTCCATTACGGCAACTGTTCATTGCTTGAGGTTCCATTAACGTTACAACAGTACAGTAAAGAGAATACTGCTAGCTGACACTATTATATGTACACTATTAGCATCTTCAAAATGTTTTTAAAATGTGCGTTTTAAACTAATGTTTCCATACAACACAAAACTTTAAATTTCTACTGGTCTACCTCCTTCTTGAACGAAAATTGTTTCACTAAAGCTTCAGGTTTTGACAAAGGAATGAAGGAGTGTAATTTTAAAGCATAGTTGGACCCATCATTCTTGGCCCCTGACCTCGACTGGAAGTTCTGTTGGCGAATCCATAGCTTTTGTCTCTTTTATCAGCTCATATTGTATAATTCTGCAAATGAAACCATGCACATGGGGGGGAGGGGAAAGGTAGTGATGTCTGCATGATCTGAGACAGTCCTTGCTAATTCACAGGTGCTTTTTAGTGTAGCGTGCAGTTGAAGACATAGATCTTTGCGATAAAGAGTGAATATGGTGAATTTGTGAGACATTGATCATAGCGTAAATCAATTATGCCACCTGTACGTTCTAAAGTAGGAACCAAAACATTACACAGTCAGAGTAGAGAAATTATTTCAATGTATGGACGTACATGAAGGAAGAATCTAAAAGCAAAGAACTGCTTACATCAGAAGATTCTTTAAAAAAACTTCAAAAGTTCAAAAGCACGTATCAGATGCCACAGGAGTATCAGAAAGAAGGTACATTGTGGAATCATTTTTCTGCATGGACTGTACTGCCTTAGTAAGAAGAAATTATTTGAGTAGCATAGCTGACGCACCAATTCGCGTGCTGTCTGCAGTCACCTGGCTTGTTGCTCGCTTTCAAGGGGCCAAGAAGGGCGAATCCAGCTGTACAAACGGATTTCTACTTCATGTCGTCCGTGAGCGCTTGCAGGCCTCCAGAAAAAAAATTGTAGCAAATGCACTAATGCAAGCTCCATAGCTTTTAACATCTTATTTTATAGATAAAATGTCAGGAAATACGTGTGTATTTTGTTTTTTAGATTTTTAACATGTCGATTTAAATTCTACTTTTGGTTTTACAAAATATACAAAAAAAAAAAACAGTCCAAAATTTGTGTGTAATAATGATTGGTCGAAAGTTGTTAAAAGTGTAGTATCTAACCTTTCCAGTTCGCCAAACCCCAACTCTGAACTCTGTATGTCCTTAGAGTAACAAGTGATTTTATATTACGCTGTGCAAAGAAATTGCTTAATTTCTAATAGCCATAAGTAATTATGGCAAGTAATTTAAAAATACGGAAGTAAAAAAATTCGGGTCTCTTTATTTGATGCCTATTATTCATAAAAAAATTTGAACCTCCTTAGAAAAAGTTGTTTTACGGGTGTACGATTTGACGTGATTGACACACATACGTAAAGCCTGTCCCTCTGTCCTCCCATTCAACCTCATACCTCACCTCTTCCTGTTTATCTGGTTTATTTCTAACTGACTTTGGAATTGCCCCTTTGTTGTTTGCGTAACTTGCACTAAATCTTCGGCTCCACTCACTGCACCTTGGTCTGCTTATAACATTTTCAGTTCCCCGCCGCCATCTTTTTTCTCTGTGAAATTATTATTACCAATCATAGCTTCTTTCTTCTCCTTCTCTTTCATCTTGTCACTTGCCGATTTCCCCGATTTCTCTCTCACAACTGTCCTTGAGTTGATATGTCTTTCCTGTCTCAATGATTCTTCGAAATGTAATATGGCTAACTTATTAATTTTCTGTTTCCTGACTCGTCACTTCTTGAATTTCCACTACTATATCTGTTAATTCATTCCTTTCCTCTGCAATTTGTCCATCTTTCCATAATTTTATTTTAAACCTCTTATGTGTGTCTGTTTCCCCTCACTTTTTGCTCATCTTCTCTGTTCTATTAATTTCTTCATTTGCTGCCTTTGGTCATATGATAAGCCTTAGTTGATAAAGATGTTTGTTCCTTCCAGTTTTTTTAGTCCATTTCAGTATGTTGTAAGTTGTATGAGTATATTTACTTGTAAATGTTGCTAGAATGTTTCTTCCATTTCTTCTTCCGAATCTAAATGCTTCATGTATTTCATAGTTGCTAGTGGTCATCTGTAGCTTCTTCTCCAACACTTCCTTTTCCTCTTGCCTTGGATTGAAGCCCATCCTTTCCTATATTCTGACAAATACCAAATTATATTTCCTACTTCTACCAATTTTTCATTTCCTTTTTGATGTTTTGTAGTTCTTGTTTCATCATTTCTATATTTTTAAGTATTTCTTCTACCTTTTCAACTAGTTCTCTTCCTTTATTTCCCTCTGCACTCTTTTCCATTGCTAGTATATTTCCTATGTTCCCCAGCTCTGCTATCACTGCTCCTAGTAAGATTTCTATGTCAGGTATACTGCAACCTTGATCCAGGATGTTGATGTTCATTTGTTTTAGCTGAGAAAATATATTTTTAAATTCTAAGCGAGGTACAAAGTTGCAGGTTTTCTCTTGATTAAGCAGTGTTAGGCTACATGCATAACCCTTATCTGAGCTCTGTAATGTAATTTGGTAGATCTTATGCTTTCGTTCTCGTACTTCTTGTCCTCTAAGCAAATTGTGGTTTAAGTACCTAATATTTTGTCTCTGAAATTCTTCGATTTGAGATTCTTGGCTAGTTTATCTAAGATATAAGACCTTTGAGATCCAGAATTGAGAACTCTCGCCAGATGTACTACTTTTTGGTGTAATACTCGTAGAATTAACGTCTGCAGTAATATTCAAAATATTCTCGGGCTTCTAGCCAGGTGTAGTGATGCAGAGCGATCGACGTTTCAGGAGTGTACATCTCTCCCATCAGTCAAAAAACCTCATAATGAGAAAAACTAAATTAAAGATTAAAATTAATTTCCCAAATCCTTTATGTGCCAAAACTCTACATATTTCGCAAAAATATTTTCGCTGGTTAATACTGCAAATATACAAATCAGGGTTCTTCAATTCCTGTAAATCTTCATCCATTATATAAGGATTATCTGAAGGGTTGTTCGAGGGTAGATGCATGACTTACATAACTTTTAACAGTACATTTTAACATATCCACTTCCACACAAGTGCTATAATAATGGTGTCATTGGAAGATTTATTATTTTCCTCTAGAGTATACAATGAATTTGTGTTTTTAAATATGTAATCAATTCTTGTAGATCCATGGGGATAAAATACCACAATATTTATATAGAATTCACATTTAGCAGAACTTGAGAAAATGACAACATAAAAATATTACAGGGGTAATGAAACAAGGCATGTCCCTCTGGTAATACTACCACCACCGCCACCGCCACCGCCGCCACCGCCACCACCACCACCACCGATGATGATGATGACAATGATGATGATCATGATAATCATAGTCAGTCATAGTCATAGTCATAGGACAATAATAATAATAATAATAATAATAATAATAATAATAATAATAATAATAATAATAATAATAATAATAATAATAATAATAATAATAATAATAATAATAATAATAATAATAATAATAATAATAATAATAATAATAATAATAATAATAATAATAATAATAATAATAATAATAATAATAATAATAATAATAATAATAATAATAATAATAATAATAATAATAATAATAATAATAATAATAATAAATTATATATTATAATATATGATAAATTATATTATTAATTATAATTATATAATTTATAATTTTTATTTTAAATTAATTTAATTTATAATTAATTATAATTATATAATTAAATAATACTTATATTATTAATATGTTCAGATATTTTCAGAATGTAGCTGAGATAAATGCAAGTAGGTCCCGCAGGTCCTATTTTTGCTAGGTTTACTGCATTTGCACCAGAATACTTCTTAAAGGTTTTATACCTGCAGATTTATTTCCTCTTCTGAGAAAACTGGCAAATCTGAAATCATCTTTCCTCAACTTGTGCTTGAGAAATAATTGCTGAAGGGTACCTTTTGAAAACAGAGCCACTGCATGTCCCTCCTAATGATCTTTTGTCCACTCATGTCAACCTTTCCTAGCATGAATTCTTTCCCGAATAGTGCTGAAAAGTGATAAAGATCCTCTTTAGACATTTCACTGACCACAAATGGCATGTTCTTTTCTGATAAACCAACAATTTGCATCCAGTAATTAGGAGGAGGATGATGAATAGGAACACGATACTTCCATTTCCTTTTTTCTATGACTGCATAATGTCCATCCTCTCCATGTGTGTATGACCTAATATTAGGAATTAGTGGTCAATAGATTGGTGGATTGGATGTTCCTGAAGTGCAACCATACACATTATGGCAATATGGCTGCTTTTTTTGTCCTTGGCAGGAATCGGAATACATAAGCTACTTTTTACATCCAGATGAAGTTGTTTAAATTAGATGTAAAGGCAAGATCCTAGTTATTAGTTGCTCTTAAGACTTGTCTTTTGTGCTACATGAAACAGTATGCTTGTCTGACATCACAGCAGTGAACGTTAAGTTTGAGCTCCATAGCTGTAGAAGGCAATGGAGCTACGGACTACTAGAGTTTATAAGCATTGTGGTAAGTCAAATGTTGTGGCTTTCCTTGTAACATAATTTCTTGAGATTTACTTGCCAAGTCAACCATTCTTGGGTGCATTTCTTACTCTCAAACTCTAGTATTTTTGGCCTTCAGGGATCTCTATCTTCAGCTTAAGTCTATCACATGTCTGGTATGCATGAGATCAGTAAAACTTTTAAGTCTAGTGATTGCTATTCGACACAACTTTGACCTAATAACTTTATATACAAAATGCCATGGACCAGATAGTGATGTGCTTTTTAGATTTAACAATAAAGCTGTTTCCTTTGAAACAATGGTACATGTGATATGTACACGTAAATTTTGAAATATCTCCAAAATGGATGCTTGGGGTGATGTTACAGACATTGGCAACAAATCAACAAATGCATATGCAACTAACGATGTTAACAGCTCTGGAACTACTTGGCAACTTTAGCAGGTTCTCTGTCAGCTTTCCTGCATGACTCTTGGTGTTGGACAGACAAAATTACTGTGGGACGTAATCTGAAGAATATCCCATCTGGATTACTGGGTTTTGGCTATGTTCTAGCATTGCTTCACAGTTGCTGCTCTGCTCCTCTTCTTATAACAAACATCCCTCAGCTACGCTTTGCAGCTTAGGACTCAGGTGACTCAGCCTTCTCAGACCACTGTCTGTGCAAGCAGGAGGGAAAGGTTTTGTGTGTTCCGATGATGCTAAGGCTACACCAGATAGGGTTATCCATACCAGGCAGGTGAAGCTGAGGATGCAGATGAAGTGTTTTACAATGACCTAAATTTTCCATAGTTATCTTATCCTATCTTAAGACAAACCCCAAGATTTTGAGTGATCCATATTGAGGGAGTGAATGGCACAGGGCTGATGGTGTCTTAAATGGAGCCTCTGGACACTGAGCAACCTCCAGAGTAATACGCCTTATGAAGGTAAGCAGGGCTCTGCCTGGGAGGACAAACTTTTTCTTAGCTTCTTGCGAGACTGAATGGAACCAGAGTATAAATCAACCACTGAGGTCCTTGAGACTTCAGAAGAATTACCAATGGAGACAACAAGGCAGTTTCTGTGGTTCTTGCCTCAAGTAGTCTCCAGAGGCATAGTGACAGGAAACCTGAGGAGTTTACCATTCCGTCAGAAGAGGAAATAAAACTGTGCAAAAGCCTGGCTAATCCTAGCATTGGCAGGCAACTAGACAAAACCCTGGTAAGTTGGAGAAATTGAGAGTAAAACCAGTTAAGCTCACTAGGACTCGAAGGAAGAAAGATTCTAGAGGGAAACTGGAAGCACAGGTCATTGAATTTGATCCTAGGAAATGGAAATCCAAGAAACGGAAGAAACCTTGGGTAGCTAGGGAATTCTGGGAGGTTTTGAAGGGTGGGCACAGTGCAGCAGCTCTGACAAGTCTAGGTACCACCAATCTGGAGGCCTCCAGAAAGAAACCCAAACCTTTAGGTGATTGTTCTTCCTCAAAGGAAAAGGATGAAACATATAAACAGACATTGACCTTAATGGCAATCACAACTGATGGCTTCCTGGCTAAGAAGCTCAGTGAGGACCAGGGTGACAAACTACAGAACTCCAACTTTTGCAGGAGCTTTCATTAATTTGGGGTTGGGAGTCTCCTCCATTTACTGGTTCACTCATGGAGAGGGAAGTTCTCATTCTCACATGTACCAACCAGCAAACCAAGATGTGGTTGAGTAGACCAGTACCTACAGTTAGTCTTGGGATGATGCAAAGTTTGTGGAGGGATCAAAAGGCACTGTTCTCAGGACATTGAAGGTGCTCCTTAAGACACCAAAGATGTTCCTAGGAATGGAGCACCTAAAAATCCTGGAGCTGCTTGGAAATAAAAATTCAAGGATAAACACAGATGACTGGAGAATTTTGAGCCCCCAGAATGAGACCACTGGAAGCACCTGACTTGCACTGTAGCGGAGGACACCATCATTGCAATTAAATCCATTTGTAACACAGTTTTCCTAGAAGTGGGGAGGATATTCCTTATTGCCCTTACCAAAGATAATAGGAAGGAAGATTGTACAAATCAAACTCCAGCATAAAAGGGCAGCTACGCATAACTTTTGTCAGCTGATAGTTCATAGGAACATTGACCTTGGCTTAATTCAAGAACCTAGGATTCACAACAGAAGAATTGAGAGCTAGGAAATGCCAAAGATAAGCTAATCTGTTGCAAATATAATAACAGGACCTTACTAATATAACAAATATTTAGACCATATTTCACTTTTCGTATATGTTGTAAGTTGTCAAAATTAATCACCAACTCAAGTTTAGCAAGGCTCTCCTTGCACTCTCAATGTGTGCTAATTAGAACAAGGACTGTGCTTGGCAGTAGGGAACCTGGAAATCCTCAAGACCATGGCATTCAAGTTAAAAAAATATGTCTGGTCATCAGGAAATGTTAGCTTTGAAAGCCAGAAGATTCTGGGTTCAGTACCCAGCTGGAGAATTGGAATTTTTCTGTAGCCATGACTATTCCCCATCCTTCCCAGAGACTGGAAGCATGGGTGCAAGAGTAAATGTATGCATGAATTTAATGTTTATAAAGAACTAGGTGAAACACCCGGCATTGCCGTGGTTTGAGGATTTGTCTCTAAAACTTTTGTACTTTAGGTGCACTTGCCTAATAGACTTATGTTTCTTCGGAGACATTAAAAAGATATTACTTAACACACTTAAACAAATATTTAATTAAAACTTTTAGGACACTATAAGGAATAAAAAGTAAACCAAATAAGTAAACAAAAATGCTATGCAAAAGCATTGTAATGCTCAAGGTTTGGCAACAAAGCCATTCTCCTTCTTGCCTCGCAATATTTTGAGGTCAAGTCTGGATAGTTTTTGGGTTATGTACAGATAGATGTTCCATATTCATTTCTTCTTCCTTGTTGCATAACAGACAATTTGGAGATGATAACAATCCGATTTTATGCAGGTGTTTGCTGAGACAGTCATGTCCAGTGGTGAGCCTGAACATAGTGAGGTAGTTGAAGAATTAGTTTCAAGTTTCTCCTCTAAAATTTAATATATTTGTAGTTAATTTAGTTTTATAATCATTCATTTTCTTATTATTATGTTTAACAGATTCCAGTGGTACTTTTGGTTGTAACTTATTTTGAATTTTGGTTCCCTTTTTTGCTAGGATGTCTGCCTTCTCATTGTTACTCAATCCACAGCAGGAATCCAATGGAAGACTATGTTCTTACTTAAATTTTGTATCTGTTTAACCAAACAGTAAATTTCTCTTGTTTTTTCTGTTTTTGGATCCTGAGTTGATGCTATTGCTTGGATTGATGCTCTAGAATCTGATAAAATAACAATGTTTTTACATTTTTGCAGGCAAACAGATGTTTTAGAGCAGTGTAGATTGCATCAATTTCTCCACCAACATTTGTAGTGGTTTGTTTTTTTTTTTTTCTCCCCACATTTTTGTAAAAGAAGAAAAACTGACATGTACCACCTGATCCAGCTCCATCACTTACAAATGAGCTGTCTGTATATATGCCTATCCATTCTTATTCAGGATATATGATTTGCAGTGTTTCTAATGCTATCATTTTTGCAATTTCTGGACTTTTTTGTTTCTTGAAGATTTCAAAGAGGTCTAAATCATATTCCATTTCAAAGCTTTCTATTGAATTAATGGGATGCAATAGATTTTCTTTTGTAATAGGTATGTATAGTTTTTTTAGTTTTTCTTACTTCTTGCACAAGTCCTTTTTCGTTTTTAGTGTGTACCTACTGAAAATCCTGATGTTTGTCTAGTTTATTAAAATTTGGAATTCTTATAGGTTTTTCATGAGTTATTAGAGCTTGTTCTTCAAGTTCTAGGTTTATTGGCTTATTACAGGAGGTTGTTTTCTATCTCTGATAATAATGATTTTGACTTTGTTCCTACTTTACAAAAAACCATGTCTCCACCACTGATCATTCTTTGTTTGCCCTTCATCCAAGCAAGCGCTCTGCACCTCAGTTTCCACATCTTGCTCTTATGTATTGCAATCATTCCCAGAAGTTCCCATTCCTATTTACAGGCTTTCCAAAGACCATCACTTATTCAAGAGTGCTTACTTCCTACTGTCCTTTCCAAGAGTCCAAAGCAAAACATCCATTGGAGAGGCATCAGGAGATTTCACTGGAATGGCGTATATTCCAGTTTCCTGCTCCATTCTTTGCAAGACTGCAACAGTTGAAACAAAGGTGTGACTGGACACCTTATCTTGGTGCACTGAGACATTGTTTTGGTTTCTCCCATATAGAGCCAGGATTTCAGTGTGGTAAATTGGGGTGAGAACTTCATCCTGATTATACTTGGAATTGATCTTGGCCTGTTTAGCAACTCTACCAATTATCAGTTTTGCATTGTAGCAGTAACCAACGATGAAAATAAATCCCTTTGAGAAACTTTCTCTGTATTCTGTGTACCATATTTGAAAATTTTTTCCTCCCCTTGGTCAGTAGTAAATTGCATGGAGTTTGTTGTAGTCACTAAGATACACATATGGCTCAAGTAATATGACCACAAATTTGCATTCTTCTCCTGCCAGGTGCTTCTCATAGACCTTCTGTTGGTGCGACGCTTAAATGTGTGACATGGCACCAACTTATGAATTCAACATTTGTTACATTTCTCCATATTTAAATCCTTGTTTATAATGCTGTTAACAGTTTTGAGGAATATTCCCAATTTGTTTGCAATGGTTCGTTGTGTGGCTGGATCACTGCCCCAGAGATAAGTGCCTTGATCTTCCTTATCTCTGGAGAGCGTCTGGTAGCAGCTCATGGGTTTGCATGCTTCCTTCCTAGAGCTAATCCCATCCAACTCTGCCTTTAGTCAACTTTCAGCTAATACCATGCTTTGGCAAAACAAAATTTCACTTCTTGCATCCTTCAATAATAGCAGAATAACTACACAGTGCATTGGAAAGGGCAGTAATGTAGCTTTCCCAATATAGTTCGATTTGCTTAGCCATAATGACAACCACACACATCATACTGCTATGAAGGCAGCACAATAACTGGTTTGTTTGTTTCACATATGCTTGACCTTGCTGCATACGCAGAACCACAATAATCACATTTGCAATTTGTTATCAGAGATTGGAAACAACCCTCCATAGGCATTGCAAAGAGAAGTGTTTCTGTTGGGGTTGTTTTAACTGCACCTGTTATTAAGCATAATGTCTGGTTTTGAGCTTTCTCTAATTCTGGTTTACAAGACTCTGATGCTGTTATTAATACATCACCACAGTATTTTAAGATGGGTTTTGGTATATGTGTTGTATGTCATGTTGAGCATTTTTCTAGAGCTATCCCGTTTAGTTCCTGCTAGTCCTTTTAGTATTTTGAACCTATTATTCGCTTTCCTTGTAACAGATTCTATGTGATGTAGCCATGGGGTCTTTTATCAAAATATACTCCTAAATACTTTAAAAATTCTGTTTTTCGAAGTTCATTGCCCTTATAATATAGTTTAATTTCTTTTATCTTTTTTCTCAAGGAAAAATGCTGGAAATACATTTTTTCTATATTTACTGTCAATAACTTTTTTGAACACATTTCCCTAGTTTTTCCAGTGACGTCTGTGTGGTGTCCTCTGCATTTTTAATTCCATTTGATTTTTCTTATTTCTAAATAATCAGGCCATCAGCGTACAGGCCTATTTTGCAGCCTTCTTGTTCTAGGAGTTGGGAGGTCATTCACATATATGTTAAACAAGATTGTGCTTAATACAACTCCTTGAGGTAATCCAAGATGAGTTTGTATCTATAGGTCGCTGTGTCATAATTTGTTGTATCATAATATACCTTTGGGCTATGAATTCAGAAGTTTCTGTGTTTCTGTGGAGTTTCTGGAGGTTCTGTGTTAGTTTACATCTTCAACTGCTATCACATGCTGACTTGAAATCCACAAATAATGCAATTGTACCTTCTTGTCTGTTGAATGAATCGTTTACATTCTGAATTAATAAAGTTATTGTTAACTGCTTGAATGGTGTTTTCTGAATCCTGCTTGTAGTTTAGATAATAGGATGTGTCTAAAATAAGAAATTAGGAACTAAAAGCTTCAATTATCTTAGTAATACTGCAAGATTTTCCACAGCTGACATGTTTCAAATTGTCTCCAAGTTATTTTCAAACCTATGCAAAGAATTTACCATAGTTACTGATGCTCATTTTAAAACTCTACCTGTCACCAATCTCTGAAAACAAAAACCTATAAATACAATCTATGGGAGGTATTTCAAAATTCATAACATAGTTATTGTTTTTTAAAATAAATATATTTTTCCAAACCATTAACCTATAGGTCCATTTAATTGTTTTAATAATTTAACCTCTGGATTAATTTCATGATTAAATGATGAAAAGTGATCTGCCAAAGCTGATTTATCAGTTTATTTATATTTAATATTTCTAAAATACTCTTTTATTCTGGTTTTTAAATGACATTTAGTTTTACCAAAGAGCTAAATTGATAAATGCCAGATTTTTTATCATTTGGAATTTTATCCTTTGATAAGGATGATTTTGTCACAGATATCGAAGTTGCCGGTCAAGATTTAAATGAAATTGATAAATCTTTGATTAATATGAAATGTACTAAAATTTTGAAAGATATAAATAAAAATCACCCTAAAAGTAATCATAATAATCAGATTATAAAGTAATTGAATGAAAAGGATGTAATTTATACTAGAGCTGATAAAGGCAATAAAATCATAATTTTAAATTAATCTGACTGTATTAATACAATAGAACTATTACTTCAAAGTGAATTAGGTACTTGAGAATAAACAATGATCCATTAAAATAATGCATTTCAACTGTTAATAAAATTCATAACGAAGTAAAAATGATACCTAGCAAAGAAAAATGTATTTTAAAAGTTAATAATCCAGTTTTGCCGAAATTGTATGCACTTCCCAAAATTCACAAACCAGGAAATAAAATGAGACCAATTATAAATTGTGTAAATTCACCTACGTATCTTCCTTTCTTAGAAGTTTGAAACAGTGTTCTGTTCAATTTAATTTAAAAGTTGGGTCAATCAATAACATTAAACAACACTTACATTTATAATTTTCCGGAAAGCGTTTCAGAGGTTAACTTTCCTCCATTATCAACCGGACAATAACTGGGTTTCCATGGTGCGGATGGCGATGCTTCTTCTGATGTTTCTTCTGGTAATGGTTCAAGGAACTTGCTGAAAATATCTTTCTGGAGAATGTCAAAATTAAATACTCGGTTTCCATTTTTTAAAATGAAGATTTGTTCCCATGTGGACAGCTCTTGTTTTCTGGTTATGTGTTTGAGGAGTTTCAGTTCTGGCTTTATGTCGTGATTTTTTGTCCAAAAGTGAAAGGCAACTGCTGATTTTTCTAATTGTTTGATGTTCCTAACGTGTTCCTTGGATCTAATTTCTAAAGTTATTTTGGTTTTTCCTATGTATATTTCATTCATCTCCCTTTGGAGATCTAGAAATCACACAAAATCCAGATTTCTGGCCTGAGGACACAATAATACGCCGATTTCGCTTCTTTCGATTCAAAAGAAGAGCAACAAGAGAGGGTGTGGAATTACACTAAACATAGAAGAAAACAAAAAAGGAACACGCTGATACGGAGCCCAGAAAAGTGTAAAAACACACACACAACCCGGCAAGAATCTAAAATAATCACAACAGACAACATACATAGAAGAAACTACGGACAAGAGAATCAGACTAAAAAGGAGCAATAATAACGAAATCATAGTAGGAACATTGAACGTACAAACATTGAGAACCATAGAGAGAGAGAAGAAGAGCTTGAACATGCACCAAAAGAAATAAAATCGATATACTCGGACTATGCGAAGTAAGGAAAAAAGGGAAAGCCATCATAGAGAATTGAAATGGCGATTTGCTGTATTACAAGGGAACAACTCCAGGTCAAAGAGGGATAGGCTTCATCATCAAAAGCGACTTCAAATCATCCATACAAGAAATAGTGGGAGTGTCAGAAAGAATAGCAGCTTTGAAACTTGCCATACAAAGTCACCAAATAACAATCATACAGATATACACCCCAACAGAAACAAGTACCGACGAAGAATTAGAAGATTTCTATGAGAAACTAGACACCTTAGAGAGATATCAGTCACCAATAAACCTAATAATTGGAGATTTCAACAGTAAAGTTGGGCCCCGTAGTAACGATGACGAAGACCCAGTCGGACCATACGGCTTTGGAACAAGAAGAGGAGAAAGAATGGTACAATTTGCTCATGAACACAACCTGAAAATAACCAATACCTTCTTCAGGAAAAATCAAAACCTAAGATGGACTTGGCGCTCGCCAGATGGCAAGACGAAAAACGAAATAGGTTACATTCTAATGGACAAACAAAACATAATAAAGAACATCCAAGTAATCTCACAATTAAAATTTAGCACAGACCATAGAATGGTGAGGGCAAAAATAAAAAGTCCAAAGAAACGAAGAAACGTAGGAAAAGCAAGCAAACCAGAAATAGAAAAACTGAACAGAGACAAATTTAAACAAGAATTACAGAAGCAACTACAAAAAGCAAATATCAATACAAAACAAAGCACTCAAGAAATGTATAACGCACTAGAAAAATGCATATACCAAGCTCACAAGGACACAAGTAACGACGAACAAATGAAGAAAAGTCGAAGCAAATTAAGTCAGGGTACCATACAGTTAATCAACCACAGATCGAAAATGTTAAAAACTAGAGATGTCTCAGACAGGAATAAAGAAGAATAGGTATGCAAAACTAGACAAAATAACGAAAAGGGAAGTATGGAAAGATATCCGCAAACACCGATCAGCAACGAGACAAATACTAGAAACAAACAAATCAATTAGAAAAGCGAGATTAAACGTCCAGGGCGGGAAACAATGGATACTAGGAATGAAGAATCAGGTGGGAGAATGTCTAAACAGAAGAGAGGATATAATAAAATCAGCAACGGAATTCTACAAAGCAATATATGCAAGTTCTCTACCAAACAAAGCCACAGACCTTAACCCTGTCGATCCAGTCCGAAACACCACTGAGACCATACCCACTATAATTCACAGCGAGGTTAGAACAACCATCACTGAATTGAAAAATAGAAAGTCACCTGGAGAAGACAATATATACAATGAGCTCTTAAAAGAAGCCCAAGATCTCCTAACACCAATCATCACAGAAGTGTTCAACAAAATCACACAAACCGAAGACATTCCCGATCAGTGGAAAACAAGCACGCTTGTACTTCTGCACAAAAAAGGTATGAAAGATGACATAAACAATTATAGACTCATAAGCCCGATGTCTAACCTATATAAACTGTTCATGAAAATACTAACTAGACGATCAACAAAAACACTAGACGAGAACCAACCCTCAGAACAAGCAGGATTCCACAAAGGATTTAGCACAGTGGACCATATTCAAACCATTAACCAGATAATTGAAAAATCGGAAGATCGTCACCTAAAAATATACCTTGCTTTTGTCGATTACAGCAAAGCATTCAATACAACCGAACACCCAAACATACTTCAAGCACTAAGAAATCAAGGAGCAGAAGCAAAATACATTGAATTACTAAGAAACATTCTAATCAACAGCTTCGCTAGAGTTAAAACCGAAAAGAAAGAGGAAAGAGGAGTTAGACAAGGGGATCCCATCTCCCCAAAACTATTTACCTGCATACTAGAGGACATATTCAGAAAACTAAACTGGAATAAGAAAGACGGAATATGCCTCAACGGTAAGCGACTAACAAATTTGAGGTTCGCTGACGACATAGTCCTCTTTGCCAAAACTGCAAGGGAACTGCAATCAATGCTTCAGGAGCTTAACACACAAAGTAAGATGGCAGGACTCACAATGAACAAATCTGAAACACAACTAATGGCAAATGGATTAGAAACCCCAATATATCTTGAAGGAACGGAACTGCTGTATGTATCTCAATACATATACTTAGGCCAAATAATTTCCTTTAACAACAAAATGGAAAAAGAATTCAAACGAAGGGTTTCCTTAGCTTGGAAAGCTTTCTGGGCCCTAAAATTCATATTTCTGGACAAATCCCTGAATAGGAGACTCAAAATGGAGACACTCGAAAGCTGTGTTTTTCCAGTGCTATTATATGGTTGTCAGACATGGGCTCTCAAAGCCAAAGAGAGAAACCTCTACAGATATGCCAAAGGAAAATGCAGAGGAAGATCCTTGGCATCTCTCTGAAAGATAGAATATCAAACACCTTGATACACAAGATGTCAGCAACGGTAGACATAGCACAACAGGCTACCAATACCAAGTGGAAATGGGGCGGCCATGTGATGAGGCTGCAAGATGACAGATGGACAGCACGAGCTACCACATGGGACCCTTACATCGGCAAAAGACTCCCGGGAAGACCAAGATGCAAATGGTCGGACTTGTTCAGAAAACAAGTAGGAAGACAGTGGAACACCATAGCCAGAAACAGACAGGAGTGGAAAGAACTAGAACAACAATTAAGTGACCATGTGCAATCCAATGTTTAGTGTATTATGTACGATACCCTCTTACGCGGACTAGCTCACCGCGTGAGTGTTTTAAAGCAGTTACCCCTACTTGTAGGAGGCCTTTGCCCTCAATGGGACATCACAGGCTATTTTCATTCATTCATACATTCATTCATTCATTCATTCATTCATTCATTCATTCATTCATTCATTCATTCATTCATTCATTCATTCATTCATTCATTCATTCATTCATTCATTCATTCATTCATTCATTCATTCATTCATTCATTCATTCATTCATTCATTCATTCATTCATTCATTCATTCATTCATTCATTCATTCATTCATTCATTCATTCATTCATTCATTCATTCATTCATTCATTCATTCATTCATTCATTCATTCATTCATTCATTCATTCATTCATTCATTCATTCATTCATTCATTCATTCATTCATTCATTCATTCATTCATTCATTCATTCATTCATTCATTCATTCATTCATTCATTCATTCATTCATTCATTCATTCATTCATTCATTCATTCATTCATTCATTCATTCATTCATTCATTCATTCATTCATTCATTCATTCATTCATTCATTCATTCATTCATTCATTCATTCATTCATTCATTCATTCATTCATTCATTCATTCATTCATTCATTCATTCATTCATTCATTCATTCATTCATTCATTCATTCATTCATTCATGCACTCATTCATTCATTCATTCATTCATTCATTCATTCATTCATTCATTCATTCATTCATTCATGCATGCATGCATGCATTCATTCATTCATTCAATATGGTATATGCCAGATTTTTTGTTAGGTGGAATAGCATCTTTGATGTTTGAAAGCAGCAGGTTTTTTATGGAATAATGGTTTACTGGTGCTAGCTGAATATTGTATTCGTTGAACACTTTTTTAAATTTATCAGAGGCCCATGGATAGTATGTGAATTTTTTGAATGTCATTTATGTTTCTGCTGCTTTGAGAGTTGTAGTTTGTGTCAGTAATTTTTTCTTTTCTGCTCATTTTACTTTTTTACCTACTAATTCTTTGGGGAAGCCGTTTTTTTGTGCTATTTCAATTATTTTGTAATATTCTTTTTCGTATTCTTCTGCTGGAAGAGAGATGTTCACTAATCTATGTGTTAAACTATTGAAGATTGCTTGTTTGTGGCTTCTTAGATTGTAACTATTAGCTTTTATGTAGTTGTCCGTCTGCGTTTGTTTTCTGTGAATACCGAAGTTTATTCTATCCTTGTTTTTGATTAATTTTAGATCTAAAAATGGTAATTGATCATCTTTTTCCACTTCCACTGTGAAATTTATGCTTTTGTCCTGTATGTTTAGAAGTTTTAATGCATCACTGATGTGTCTTTTTGGAACTATTGCAAATATGCCATCTACGTATCGCTGCCAGAGTTTGGACATCCATGGGAAACCTTTTGTGACCCTTATTTCTAATGAACTCTTGTAAATATCTGCCAAGAATGGTGAGAGAGGGTGCCCATTGCTAAACCTGAAGTTTGACGAAAATACTTTGTTTGGAACTCAAAGAAATTTTGTTCTGTGCATAATTTGATGAGTTCTATGTATTCTGCAATTTCTGATGATGACATTCCAAGTGATATGAGACAGTTATTGATCAGTGGTGGGAGTTTTTTTAAGGGTATACTGGGAAATAGCGACTTTACATCAAAGGAGACAAGGGTGTCCTCTCCTGTTAATTTGAAGTCCTTAATGTGTTCCATAAGTTCATAACTTTTGAATTTAGGTAATGAATTAAATTTATTAGTAAGCCATTTTGCCAGTTTCTAAGTTGGTGAATCTATGCTGCTAATTATGGGTATCATGGTGATGTCTGGCTTGTAGATTTTGGGTAAACCATAGAGTCTAGGTATGGTTGGGTTATTTGGTTTAACTACATACTTGTTTGGTATTATACCTACGTATAATTTAGCAAAATGGTTAAATAAAAAGTTCAGTACTTTTGATCAGTTTGAAAGTTTAAGCATTAAAAATTCTTTTGAATTAGTAGAAAAGATTAGCATTATAGAATTGATAATTATAAACTCATTTCTTTTGATGTAACTGCTTTATTTCCTAGTATTCCTAGAATAAAGCTTTCGATTTTTTTAAAAAAATGGCCATATTCCTTAGAATTACACAAAGGATTAATAGGTGATTTTGAAAAACTTACAAATCTTTATCTACAACTACGTTCTGGTAAATTATAAATGTAAGTGTTGTTTAGTGTTATTAATTGGCTCACCTTTTAATTTAAATAAATTACAAATCTTTGTTTGAATCAAAATTTCTTTAGTTTTAATGCTAATTTTTTTCAACAAACTTCTGGCTTGGCAATGGGTAGTCCACTTTCGTCATTTCTTGCTAATCTTTTCATGAGCTTTTTTGAAATTCAAGTTACAAAACCATTCCGTCTAATTTTTCAAATATGGTGAGACAGAATATATGATTTGTCCCAAAATATATCAAAAACATTATGAATTTGACTTATTCTCTGTTTGTAGTTGATTTTGTTTGCATTGCTTCATTGATCAATTGTTGGAAATATTGTTTGTTTATTAGTTTATTAGTATCATAATTGTTGATTATTATGTTTCAATTTTATGTATGTAATTTTAAGGATTATTTTAAATGTAATACCAAAAATGCTAGGAAGTTAGATTGAGATTGCTTTGTTAACATTTTGGGAACTAGGAAAATACATAGAAGATTAAGTCATAGAGGACGCTACAAAATATACATATGTGTGGGTGAATACACATGCACAGCAAAAAGATGCAGCAAATTCAATCACTCTTAGCAAGCAGCGTCCACCAAAGTAAGACGTATTTTAATATGTGTGCTGTAGAAGACAGCAAAAATGAAATATTGATTGACAATATATAGCGGAAATGTTAAACTCGATCCACGAACGGAAAGTGTTCATTATTGTGACATGTGTTTAAAATATTGTGAGAAACGTGCGAATAAAATATCACATAAAGACTTCATCCCGAGTCTACGATTATTCATCCTGTACCACAACCTGAGATTATAAGAGTCGAAAGCTCAACAACAACGCATCACTTGATATTTAAATACTACACCAATGGTATAGATATGTGGATGACATTTTTGCTGTTGTGGCTGAAAAACAGATAAATGATGCTTTAAAACCTTTAAATTTACAGGATAAAGGCATGCAATTCACTTTGGAAACATAAAATAATAGATGCCTTCCATTTTTAGACTTAAAAATTAAAAAACATAACAATAAATTGAATTTTGGTATTTATAGAAAATCTACTCACACTGATAATTACATAAAAAATAAAAGTTTTAAACCTTTTGCACATAAATTTGCTGTGTTCAATAGTTTAATTTATAGGTTAATAAATCTACCCCTTAATAAGGAAGAATTTGACACAGAATATAAGCACATTATTAACACTCTGGTAATTAATGGTTTCAATACAGATTTTATACATAAAAAGATGGAAAAATTTAAGTTTCAAAAAGCTATTAAAGAGGTTTCTACCCTCAAAAATAAAATATAATTGTATTTTTAAAATGTTTACATACCATCTGTGGGCCAATAAAAAAGTTTACAGTTTTTAAAGAATATGGAATAAATTTGGTCCCTCATAATAAATTTGATATACAAAATTTACTAAATTACAATACAAGATCAATCTGTCCAAGAGAACCAAAATGTTTTGTAAGGTAGTTTTGTAAGGTATTGTATGCTTGACTCAATATATACTTAATAGAACTTAACTTAATGCTGATTCTTCTAAATTGATTGCAGTGATGAAGTAAAATGCGGCATTCATTCTACTGGATATGCTGCTATTGTGTAGTTTGCACATGTGCAGATGTTCCTGCAAAAGTCCTCTAAGATCCTGCTTCAAGTGTGAAGATCCTGCTTCAAGAGAAATTTCGAAGATGGTGACCCTGTTTCAAATCCCTTTTGCATGGGTTACTTAGTTTCTGTCAATGAATGTGAAAATTCGAAAATAAATTCTACTTGCTTAAAAACTAAAGGGTCCAGCAGAGGAACGGGTGATTTTAAATTAGTTTCATAGTAACAAAATGTGAAGTTTTCACGTAGTTCATTGACTTATAAAAGAAGACAAGAGAAAATAATTAATGTAAGATAACACATTCCTCTGCCGAGCCCCATGCTTCTTTTTATTTCCGCAGTAACTACACTGCTCAAAAAATCAGTTACACATGTTTAAACCAATGTCCCAAAACAAATCTTGATACAATTCAATCTTTTACAGTTTTTAATTATAGATTGAGGAACTGTGTAAAATTATAATAGGCATTCTAACAAACTTTAATTTCACAGGATTGGAACTACAGTCAAATTATTGACTGATGCATAAAACAAAGTGGAAATATAAGATTAGATTGTTTATTAATCAGTGTTTCCATGGTTATCTCAACATTCAGTGCCTAGTGTCTCCTACATGAGCTGCAGTAACTGCATAACACGTATGTATGTGGCATGCTTTACACCAGTATCCTAATAGCAGTTTGTGGGACATTATCCCTTCAGTGAATGCATTTGTGAATTCTCCCAGGTTCTGTGGTACAGTAGGCCACTTGCAAAAAAGATTTTCCAACTTTCATCCCACAGATATTCAATCGGATTGAGGTTAGGAGCAGAGAGGAATGCTTTCTCGTTATAGTTCTTGTGCACCCCTTGGTATTATGCAACATGCAATGTACACTGAACAAGATGGTTAGCAAGACCAATAAGCTTTCTACTCTTGTTCCGTGTTTTAAGCAGTTACAAGTTCACAGTGGAGAGCAAGTCAAAAGGGTACTCTCAGAGCAGCATGGTTAGAACTGGAAGAGTGAGGGTGAGTGAGAGACTGTGAGGAGTGAGTGTGAGAGGTGTGAGTGTGAGAGAGGGTGTGTGCAAGAGTGTGTGTGAGAGAGTGAGAGAGAATATGTGAGAGAGTGTATGAAAGAGAGAATGTGTGAGATTGTGAGAGTTTGAGAGAGAGTGTGCGAGAATGAGAGAATGTGGGAGAGAGCATATGAGAGTGTGTTAGAGTTTGTGAGAGAGTGTGAGAAAGAGTATGTGAGAGAAAGAGAGTAAGAGTGTGTGAGAATACAGGATTGTGTAAGAGTGAGTATGAGCAAGTGGGTGAGTGAGTGGGTGCGTGCTTGTGTGTTTGTCTGTGAATGAGTAGTGTTTAAGAGCCTGTCAACAGCTAGGTCATTTGGGCCCAAAGTCAAATTTTAAAGTCTAGAGCAGTCATAGCCTCATGTGGTTAAAACGTGAAGGCAAAAACACAAGATTAAAATGATAAATAGTTAAAATATTAAAAAAGTGAAGAATTGGAAGAGATACTTGCTTCTGGTGTTTACATATTGGTAGAAAGGCAAGAAGCAGATGTGAGACAGAGAATTCCAAGCCCAGGTTGTAGTAAATTTGTGTTGCATAGGCTGCAAGTTCCTCACGTGAAAGGTATTCTGGTTCTGCTGGATTTATTTTTTCAGAAAGACAGTGTAATTTGGATGCTCACCACCTCAGTGATTTTATGTTCTTGTATCATAATAAAAAGCATTAAAATGATTTATCTTAGATTCCATATGCAAGGTTGTTTGCTGTTTGTCTCAGTTTGATTTTCCTGATGCAATTTAAGTTACTGAATGAACTGACAAAAAGAAAGCCAAGAAAGCTATACAATGAAGAATCAATTTGCATAAGATGTATTTTTCTGTTATTTTAGAATAAAATATGCTCATATCTTTGCTTTCAAATTAAAATTCTTTTATGCTATTAGTATATTTTATAGTAGGTATGCATTGATATTTAATTATCAAGTAATAAGTACCCATTATTCTAACCTTACTTAATTATAAAGAAGTGTGGTTTTGAATAGAATGGAAATTTTGTAATATTTACTAAAGTGAAATTCAAATCTGTGTTTATTTCATGAACATATTTTTACTAGTTTATACTATTAAGAGAGATAAGTTGGAGTGAAACCACAATATTATAAACAATATTGCATTAATGTTCCTAGTTTTATTAACACAGTTAATGTACTGAACTAGATCTGGAAAGATAAGCTGAAAAAAAGGTAGTCAGCTAGAGGTGTATACCACAACTGCAGCAGGGTAAAGTCACTGCACTGTGCCATAAATAACAGGCAATACTGACATAATAGTAGGATTGCACCAACCAAACAATACAAGCTTCTTGAGAAGCAGATTTGCGAGTGTCTTGTTTTGATACCGAAACAAACAATGTGGGCAATGTTTGAGAGGTAGAACTGAAACTTAAAAATTCAATGCCACAGCTGGGATTTGAACCACAGATCCTCTACTTACTCTAACCATTAAGCTACTGTGACAACCTGCCAGAATGACATTGAATTCTCAAACCAGTTCGCATTTCTCCCGGTAAACCACAAAAGCAGTCTAACATCAGAGACAATTACCCCAATGGTGACTTGCTATTGCAAGTACTTTATGTCCCGGGATTAATTAACCTTCAGAAGGTAATTATTATTCAATTATGTGAACTGGTTTGAGAATTCAATGTCATTTTGGCAGCTTGTCACAGTAGCTTAATGGTTAGAGCACCCACCTGGTAAGCAGATGGTCTGTGGTTCAAATCCCAGATGTGGCATTGAATTTTTAAGTTCCAGTTCTACCTCTCAAACATTGCCCAAACACGGCTTGTGTGTTTAAAAACACTTAACAGTAATTATTATTTATTTATGCCAACAAACTTACTGTTGGTGTTTTTAAGCACACAAGCCGTGTGTGGGCAAAGTTTGAGAGGTAGAACTGGAACTTAAAAATACAATGCCAGAACTGGGATTTGAACCAATTCTCAAACCAGTTCGTATTTCTCCTGGTAAACCACAAAGGCAATCTCACATCAGAGACAAATTATCCCAATGGTGACTTACTATTGTAAGTACTTTATATCCCAGGATTAAATAACCTTCAGATGGTAATTATTATTTATTTAAGCCAACAAACTTACTGTTGGTGTTTTTAAACACACAAGGCGTGTGTGGGCAAAGTTTGAGAGGTAGAACTGGAACTTAAAAATACAATGCCAGAACTGGGATTTGAACCAATTCTCAAACCAGTTCGTATTTCTCCTGGTAAACCACAAAGGCAATCTCACATCAGAGACAAATTATCCCAATGGTGACTTACTATTGTAAGTACTTTATATCCCAGGATTAAATAACCTTCAGATGGTAATTATTATTTATTTAAGCCAACAAACTTACTGTTGGTGTTTTTAAACACACAAGGCGTGTGTGGGCAAAGTTTGAGAGGTAGAACTGGAACTTAAAAATTCAATGCCCGGTAATAATGAATAATTACCATCTGAAGGTTATTTAATCCCGGGACTTAAAGTACTTGCAATAGTAAGCCACCATTGGGGTAATTGTCTCTTATGTGAGACTGCCTTTGTGGTTTACCGGGAAAAATACGAACTGGTTTGAGAATTCAATGTCATTCTGGCAGGTTGTCACAGTAGCTTAATGGTTAGAGCACCCGCCTAGTAATTGGAGGGTATGTGGTTCAAATCCCAGCTGTGGCATTGAATTTTTAAGTTCCAGTTCTCAAATCAGTAAATGTTTATATGAACTGTTTTGTGAAATCCATGACTGATATTGTGAACCTTGTTGTAAGATTTGAAGCTTTCACGGCGAACATTAGTGATAAGAGCTTCACGGGTGATCAGCCGTGTTAAACTTATGAAGGTCGAGCTTTCGGCCATTATCCAGAACCAGAACCATTATCAGGTCGTACAGGTACTTCTGTACGGTGTGTCTTTTCGCACAGCACCTAGCCGCTTCAGCGGCTTTATCTGTGCGATATGGGAGGTTGTCCGTGTATTGTCGTGCGTGTTTGTTCTGGGCAAAGGTTTCTTTCTGCATACCTAATTCAGGATACAGAAAGGGGGCAGGAATAGGTGGTGGGTAATGATGTGTTGGAGGATGGGAGTGGCGTTACCCTTATCCAAGGACGTCCTTGGGTAAGCGGTAGCTTTTCTTCCTTCTAGGTGCTAAGTGGTCGTATTGACCTAATACCCGTACCAGCTGATTGGTGTGGGAGTTGATTTTCGAGTACATGGTTCGGGATCGCTCCTTTACCAAGTCCTCGATGTAGGGAAGTCCTGTTTGGGTATGTAGGATGTGAGACGGGAATCTACGTCCGGTATTGAAGATCATTCTAAGTGCCCTGTTCTGCACCGACTGAAGTTTGATGATGTGTGAAGGTGCAGCTGATCCCCAGGCTTCGCAGCCATAAAGGATCATGGGCGGAATGATGGCCCGGTAAATCCTTAATTTAAGGTGGTTTGGCATAGTAGATTTGAGGATAGGGTAGAGCTGTCTGAGCGCAGCGTGACCAACTTTGGCCTTGGCGCGGACGTGTGGGGCGTATGTTAGCCCGCGATCGAGGACAACGCCTAAGTATTTGGCAGAGGTTACCCATGGGATATTTCTCCGCCTGAGCCGAAGTGACCGATCCGGTCGCCAATTGCGAACCTTACCAAGGAGGAGAGCGGAGCTTTTCCCCGGACTAATAGCCATTCTCCACTTTTCACTCCAACGGTCGACGACGTCGAGTTGTCGTTGAAGGGGAGGGAGGCAATATCTCACATTTTTGTTCTGTGCCATGATGAGGACGTCGTCCGCATACTGGCATGTCGCAGTGTGTTGTTCCGTGGGGAAATCGGACATTTAAGCTGCGAAGAGTAGCGGGGAGAGTACACTGCCCTCTGGGACTCCGGCCGCTATTTGTCTTTTGGTAGACAGTTTTCCTTCCACTTTCACTCTGAAAGTGCGGTCCTGAAGGAAACTGCTAAGGATTGTGAGATATGGTGGAGGGATATTTGCCTGCTTAAGTTTGTACAGAAGGCCCTGGTGCCAAGTTGTGGCGAAAGCCTTTTCCACATCCAGCAGCACCGCTACGGTCTTGATGTTTCGCTGGAATCCCAGGGATACCATCTCGGCCACACGCAGCAACTGCATGGACGTGGAATGACCCCGACGAAAACCAAACTGGTGATCCGGTAGGAGTTGCCTCTCCTCAAACAGAGGTAATAGGCGGGTGTGGAGCAACCGCTCAAAAACTTTTGAGACGATTGGGAGAATGCTGATGGAACGGTAGTTGTTAGGAAAGACTGGGTTTTTGGTCGGCTTCAATAGACATACCACCCTCGCTTCCTTCCAGAAAACCGGAAAGTAGCGGAGACGGAGGCATGCATTGAAGATCCGAGTCAAACGAACCACAGCCTTTTTGGGTAGGTGCTGAAGCATGAGCGCCGTGATGCCGTCATGTCCAGGGGATTTGTTTGGGTTCAGACTTAGGATTTCAGAAATCACCGCTTTCGGGGCGATTATAGGGAGATGGATCCTCTCATGTAGCCGCCGTGGTTCCTCATAGAGGTAATCCACGGTTGCATCCACGAGTTCGGTAAAGTCTTCGTCTTGCGGGTCCTCCCGGGGTTCAAACTGTACCTCAAGGTGATCCGCGAACACAGTGGCCTTCTCGTCGGGCTCAAAAGCGAGTCTCCCACGAGTGCCGTGCAGAGGATGCTGGTATAGGGCCTTGTCCTTCCTCAAGGCCTTTATAATCCGCCAGGGTTTCTTTTCCTGTAGATTTACAGTTTGCATTGTATTTTCCCAGGCTGATGTTCTATGCGCACGGAGCAGTCGCCTTACCAGGGATTTGAACCTCTGGTACACTGCTCCTATCCTGGGATGGCGGAAACGCTGCCATAGCTTCCGAACAGTTGCCTTGGCTTTTATCAACTGTCGGAGTTCTATTGGTATGGTTCTAGGGTCTGGGGTGTTGGTGGGAATGCGGTGGGTGTGTGCGCGTACCGCATTTAGGATCTGGTGGGAAAAGTCCGACGCTGCCTCTTCCAGCGCCTCGATATCATCGATGCGTGGTCGAGGGTCGACGGAACGGTTAAGTTCTAGGACTGCTGCATCCCAGTCGGTCTCAAATGTCCAGTCTGAGTTTAACAGAGCTGGCATGGCTATGGTGGAATCTACCACAACAGGGTCATGGTCAGAATCCAGCTCATTTACTACCGAGAGGTCAAAATGTAATGGCATGTTCTTGGTGATCATGATGTCTAAGACGTCAGGCCTGCCGCGGGCCGGATGGAATGTAGGACCTCTCGGCCCGTGCGCGACGAAGTTTGGGTCTCCGCTGATGAGGCGGTAGAGCCCTCGCCCCCTCTGGTTGCTAATGTGACTGTGCCAGAGCCCATGTTTCGCGTTGAGATCTCCAGCGATGCAGACTACTGGGTGTAGGTTGAGGAGTGTGGTGTAATCTGCTTCATAGAAGCGATGATCTGGAGGGTCATAAGCCGCAATCAACAAAGTGTCCATACCACCAATGGCAAGCCTGATGGCAGTAGCTTCCACATGTTGAAGGGCAGGAAGAGGGAAGGGTGTATGGGTGATGATGCTTTTGATGAAGATTGCTGTACCTCCGCCCTGTCGGCCGACCCGATCAGACCGATGGGCGACGTAACTTGGCAGCGAGAAGTGTATACCAGCATGCAGGTGTGTTTCGGTCACCATGAGGATGTCGATCCCGTAGGACTGTACAAATTCTAGAATGCCTGGACGTTGTTCCCTGACGCCGTTGGCATTCCAGAAAGCGGCTCGTAATGGTCTACGCACGACGCGGTAGGCCATTACTGGGAGGATCTAGGGAACAGCTGCTCTAGTGTTTGCAGCAGGATTTGGTGTTTTTGTAGGACGTCAACATTGGCGTCCGTTAGTGTCTGCATACACTTCCTCAAAATGGGAAGTGTCCGTTTAATCATGTCCCCGAACCAGTTGGACAGGGTCCTGAATTCCTCTAGGTCTGCCGAGGATATAACACCTCCGAGTGAGGTCAATGGGGCCACCGGAGCAGCGCGTGCCGGTTGGGCTCGTTGGGTTGGGGCCGGGGTGGGTTCCTCGGCAGTGGCGGTGACTGCGTCAGACTCAGTCATTTGCTCAAGAAGAGCTGACTGTTGTCTTTCAGCCTTTCTTTGCTTCCTCTCTCGCTTTTCGCGAGAGGGGCGGGGAGGTGGAGCTACACTCTCCTTTGCACTAGTATCTAGTGTAGGTTGCACAGTTTGTACCTGTGCGGGTGTGGTTTGTGCATGTTCCACTTGCTGCACAATTTGCTCAGCCTCTGTAAGGGCGGCGGCAAAGCTCACCCCTGCACGGACTGGTGCCACATTTTTAGGACCGCGGCGGCGGCTGTCTATAATTTTTTGCCGCACTTCACACCCCTTGTAAACACTTACGTGGGGTTTGTGGCAATTGGCACACTCCTTTTCCTCTTTGTCGCAATTTGCGACGAGGTGCTCCCCAGCACAGCGCAAGCATGCCAGCTTTCGTTCGCATGCTTGGCTGGAGTGGTGAAAGCCCATGCACCTACGGCATTGGGCTGGGCCATTTTGCCCATAGAAGGGCTCCACCTTGACCACAGTGTGGAACAAGGTGCGTATGGCGTCTATGGGTTGTACCTGTTGGTCCATGACTTTATCTACTACCACTAGGTATAGTGGCATAGGTACCTTTTTGGACCCCTCCTCGGTCCAAATAGTTTTTCTCAGTTGCGCTGCAGCTGAGATTTTGATATAATGCTCCTCTAGGAGTGCCTGCGTAATTTCCTCTGGTGTACACTCAGAGGAGAGTCCCCTAATAATGCGTCTTTCAACGTTAGGACGCTGGATTGAGTAGGAGTAGAAATGAATCTGCTCCTCTCTTAAGACTTGTTTCGCCCTTTCGAAATCCTCGAGCGTGTAGGTTCGGATGTGAACCTTTCTTGGCTTCCTTTGAGCCTCGAAACCCTTGACCAATTTGGCCGCAAGAAGTTTCATGATTTTTATATGGTTTGTGAAAGAATCCGCTATGATGGGCGGAATCTTAAGGCCCTTTTCGGGTAAGGGTGGTTCTTCGGCCCCTTCTGGGGGATGCAGACTTGCATTGGAGGATTTTCTCTTCCTCCTGCGCTCAACGACGGTGAAGCCGTCGTCGTCTTGCGCCATGGCTTCGTCCTCTGATTCTGTCTCAGACAGCGGGAGGTGCGGGTTGTTTGGTACAGGTATCTTTGATGGTTGAAGTACCTTTTGAGGGGCCAAACCCTTGCGTTTGGACCCCTTGAGCCTCTTTGCGGCTGGTTCTGCCACTTCAGGTGGTGTTGGTTGGGAACTAGTCCCTGGTTTTTGCCCGTCGGTGTCCATGTCTCGTCCGGTTTTAGAGTCGGTCGGCACGGGTGCCATCCGGCTGCTTGTAGCGGACCCGACCCCCTCCGAGGTGGAGGAGGCGCCTATGCAAGCCTTTACGGCTTGAGGTTTAGGACCAGAGGTCCTCACCATTGGCTATGGCCTTGCAAGCCCCGTTGTCTCGTGGTCCGTTAGTCCGTTAGTCTGTCGGGAATAGTTACCTGATTTTTTTCCAATGCACACCCCCTCCGAGTGCAGGTTTGATGCAGTGAAGAAGCGCAGAAGTGTTGCTGCGATACCCCACCACTTGCTGTCAAGTGTCTTGCGGTGTATCGCAGAAAAAATGTGCTTTTGCCGTAAGGCAATGTCGAATTCGTGCAGGGAGCACGTGGTCAGCTCAGGCAGGAACCAGTTTGCCAGCCGTCACGTACGCCAGGCAGATAGCAGACAATCACGTGACTAACTCTCTAAAATAGCTGCCAGCCAGCCGTCTCACGTAGCAACAAGGCGGACAGCCAGTCACGTACACAGCAGATCAATACAGCGAGGAGAGGTGTACACGTAGCGAGCTCCAATGAAGGAATGTGAATGGTTGGCGAATGTGAGGCGAATGTGGGCCATTATCCAGGAGGAGTCCAGGAGTGAGTACTAGTCGTCTGGGTTAACCCAGGTGGATGGTAAGGTGGCCACGGTACCTATCCGTTTAAATACGGATTTACCCGTGTGGTGGTATAGGTTGGTATATATAACAGGCTTTTTTTTTGTCTTTGTAATGTCTGATGGTGCAGGGTGGGTTCCTGTGTTGTCACTGGCGGCGGGAGCTGTCGGATCTTGGATGTCTAGCCATCCAAGCGACCATTTCCCTACTGATTACTTCGTCAGCCTTGGCCGGCGAGCAATGCAGTGCCAGTGACAGGAAACCGAGGGGAATAGGTGATAGGTGTGGAGGATGATGAAGGCAAAGCGGTACCTACCAGCCAAGGGCGTCCTTGGGTAGACGGTAGCTCTGTCTCCGCCTAGGGAGGCGATGGTCATATTGCCCCAGGCTGTTCACCAGCTGGTTTGGGTGAGGTATGAGTTTGTCATACATTGTGCGAGTCCTGTCCCGCACTACGTCCACAATGTATGGGATGCCGGAATGAGTGTGAAGGATGTGTGATGGAAACCTACGGTCGGTACCGTAGATCATCCTAAGCGCCCTGTTCTGCACGGTCTGCAGCCTGCGGATGGTGGAACGAGCCACCGTACCCCAGACCTCGCACCCGTACAGGATCAGGGGCGGGACGATCGCACGGTACAAGCGTAGTTTCAGGTATGTGGGCATGGTTGATTGGAGTATGGGATATAGCTGTCTCAGGGCGCCATGTCCCTGACCGACCTTTGTTCTGACGTGTGGAGTGAAGGTTAGACCACGGTCAAGTAGTACCCCCAGGTATTTGGCAGAGTTAACCCAAGGGATTCTTCTCCGCCGCATTTCCAGGGATACACCCGGCCGCCAGTTTCGAACTTTGCCCAGTAGTAGAGCTTGGCTCTTCTGCGGGCTAATGGCCATTCTCTACTGTTCACTCCACCTGCCGATAGCGTCGAGCTGTCGCTGAAGTGGAGGGAAGCAGTACCGAACATTTTTGTTCTGTGCCAGTATGAGGACATCGTCAGCATACTGGCACGTAACAGTATGCGGTTCCACGGGTAGGTCAGACATGTAGGCAGCAAAGAGCAACGGCGATAGCACGCTACCCTCCGGAACTCCAGCCGCTATGGGTCTGACCGAGGACAACTTCCCCTCCACCCGCACCCGAAAAGAGCGATCCCGAAGGAAGCTACCAATCAGGGTGAGGTAGGGGGGAGGGATTTCAGCCTCTCTGAGTTTGTACAGTAACCCCTGGTGCCATGTGGTTGCAAAGGCTTTTTCTACATCCAGAAGCACCGCGACTGTTTTGAAGTTTTCCTGGAAACCCAGGGCAACCTTCTCAACCAGCCGCAGCAGCTGTAGTGTAGTGGAATGTCCATGACGGAAACCGAACTGATGATCCGGGATAAGTTGCCTTTCCTCGAAGAGAGGAGTGAGGCGGGATAGGAATAATCGTTCAAAGATTTTTGAAACGATAGGTAATAGGCTTATGGAACGGTAATTGGAAGGGAAAACCGGGTCCTTGCCGGGCTTCAAAATGCAGACCACCCTCGCCTCCTTCCAACAAGTAGGAAAGTGACGAAGCTGCAGACATGCATTATAAATCCTCGTCAGGTGGACTACGGCCTTTCGGGGAAGGTGCTGGAGCATGGGCGCCGTGACGCCATCATGACCAGGGGTTTGCCAGGTTTTAATCTTCTGATTTCAGAAGCCACCTGTCTTGGGGTGACTAAGGGGATTTGGATCTCTGCGCGTGGCGGCGGAGGTGCCTCATAGAGGTAATCTCGCCTCCACGAGTTCAGTAAAGTCTTCGTCCTGGACATCTTCCCGGGGTTCGAATTGGACTCTAGATGGTCTGCGAAAGCCGTGGCTTTCTCTTGGGGCTCAAAAGAGAGTCTCCCGCGAGTGCCGTGTAGAGGATGCTGATGTGCGTTTTTGTCCTTTCTAAGGGACCTAATTATCCGCCATGGTTGTTTCTCGGAGAGGTCTACGTTTGCCATCGTGTTTTCCCAGGCTGTTTTGCGGTGTAAACGCAGCAGGCGTCGTGACAGGGACTTGAACCGCTGGTAGACGGCCTGTATCCTGGGATGGCGGAAACGCTGCCAGAGCCTTCGGACAGTTGCTTTGGCTTTGAGCAACTGTCTGAGTTCGATGGGAATGGTGCGAGGGTTAGGTATGTCGGATGGAATGCGGTGCGTGTGGGCACGCACTACATCCCGGATGTGTTGGGAGAATGCCGTGGCTGCCGCCTCCAGTGTATCGATAGAATCGATACGCGGACGCGGGTCCACAGACTGGTTGAGTTCATGGATGGCTGCATCCCAGTCGACCTCGTATGTCCAGTCTGGAGTGACCAGAGCTGGCAGGTCAATGTTGGAATCCACCAAGACAGGGTCATGGTCGGAGTCCAATTCATTGACCGCTGAGAGGTCTAGATGAAAAGGGATGCTTTTGGTGACCATGATATCGAGCACATCTGGCCTCCCTCGTGCCGGATGGAACGTAGGTCCTCTCGGTCCATGCGCAAGAATGCTTGGGTTACCGCTGATCAGGCGGTAGAGCCCTCGCCCCTTGGCATTGGTAGCGCGGCTATGCCAATGTGCATGCTTAGCGTTGAGGTCGCCGGCGATGCAAACCGCAGGATGAAGGTTCAGGAGGGTGTTAATATCAGCTTCGTAGAAGCGGTTATCAGGAGGGTCGTATGCCACTACCAACACCGTGTCCACCCCGCCAATGGCAAGCCTAATGGCACAGGCCTCCACGTGTTGTAGTGGTGGGATAGGGAAGGATGTGTGAGTGATGTGGTTCTTGATGAAAATGGCTGTACCGCCCCCCGGTCGGCCGACCCGATCAGACCGATGGGTGACGTAACTCGGCAGCGAGAAGTTGGTTGCAGCATCCAAGTGGGTTTCGCAGACCATCAGAATGTCAATTCCATACGACTGCACAAGCTCAACGAGGCTTGGGTAATGGCCCCTTATGCCATTTGCGTTCCAGAACGCAGCCCTGAATGGTCTCCGGACAAGTCTGGAGGCCATTACTTGGCTGAGTTAGGGAACAGCTGGGCCAGGGTTTGGACCAGTAGGGCATGCTTCTGCATGGGGCTCAGGTTAGGGCTTTCGTATTGCAGCTTGAATTTACGAAGTGCAGGCAAGATTCGGTTAATTATGTTGTTGAACCACAGGGTTAGGTCCTGAAATTCCTCCAGATCCGCCTGCGAGAGCGTTCCCCCTAATGCAGGGGGGGTCATGGGTACAGTGGGGACCACAGGTGTCACCTGTGGGCCGGCTGTAACAGCAGTATCCCTTGGTGCCAGAGCTGCCTCAGTGGACTGCTCTGCCGGCGCCTTGGGAGGCTGTTGAGGAGCTGTGCTTGCTCTCTCCGCGGCTTGACGCTTGCTCTTGTGTTTCCTTCGCCGCTTAGGTTTAGGAGGAGCATTGGCCACAACAGACTCCTCTGTATGGCCTGGAGGTGGTGCCGAAACTTCAGTCGTGGCAGGGGCAGGTACTATTGCCTGGGCCAGTGTCTTTTCTGCCCTATTAAGGGCGTATGAGAAGGAAACGCCGGGGCGGACCTCTGCCGCTTCCGCACGTCCCTTGCGACGGCTATCTATGATTTTCAGACGCGTCGCGCATCCTTTGTAGACACTGCAGTGCGCGCTTTTGCAGTTGACACATTCCCTGTCCGTATCCGGCTTAGGGCAGTCCTGCACTCTGTGGGTTCCACCACATCGCAGACATGCGAGCAGGCGCTCACATGCCATGCTGGAATGGTGAAATCCCAGGCAATTGCGACACTGCACGGGACCCTCCTTACCGTAAAAGCGTTCCACCTTTACGGCAGTGTAGATTAGGTGACGCACAGTGTCAATGGGCTGAACTTGTTGGTCGCGCACTTTGTCCACCACGACCAGAAACAGTGGCATGGGCACCTTTTCAGGTCCTCTGTCGGAGGCGATAGTCTTCTTCAACTGGGCCACTGTTGCTGTAATGTCATGTTCTTCGAGGAGTGCCAGCCTGACTTCCTCAGTAGAGCAGTCGGAGGCAAGGCCTCTGATTATTCGCCTTTCCACGTAAGGACGTATGGGCGAATAACTGTAAAACGGGATTTTTAATTCCCGAAGTACAGCCTTGGCTGCCTCAAAATCCTCAAGTGAGGAGGTCTTGATGTTGACTTTCCGTGGCCTCCTTATTGCCTCAAAGCGTCTTTTCAGGCGCGAAGCTAGGAGCCGCATGGTTTTTGTATGCTCCTTGAAAGCATCCGCTACTATTGGCGGTATTTTCTCCCCCCCTTTGGTTGGGGGTTGGGTAGTAACCTGTGGTTCTTGCTGCTGAGAGCCCGTGGAGTTACGCCTGCTCCGGCGTCCCTTCACCTCAGTGAAGCCCGCGGTGTCAGTATCCATGTCTGCCTCTGAGTCAGAGGGAGAGAAGGGATGATAGGAAACCAGTGGTGGTGACTCACTATCTATGACCTGTCGCGGGGCAGAACACTTGCGCTTTTTACGCGCAGGTGGTACCGCCTCGGGGACAGAGATGCATGATGATGATGTTGTTGGTCCGTCGGTCAGCACGGTTGCCCTCCGGCTGCTTGCAGAGGACCGGACCCCCTCCTTAGAGGAGGAGGCGCCTGGGCAAGCCATTACGGCTTGAGGTGTTGGACCAGGGGTCCTCACCTTTGGCTGCAGCCTTGCAAGCCCGTAGTCACGTGGTCCGTCAGTCAGTTTGTCTGAGTCGGGAATGGTGATGAAGGAAGGGGTATAGTTACCTGGCTCCGCTATGTACCTGCACGCACCCCTCCGGGAGCAGGATCGATGTCGAAGAAGCGCAAGTGATGACTGGTGCGACACGCTACCGTTTGCTGTCAAACGTCTTGCAGCGTGCCGCGAAACTGTGCTTTCACCTGAGTAGGTGCGTAGCTTTTAGCTCCACCACCACGTCGCCGCGGTCGTTCTCCCGCTTATTCCCCTGAATCGAGGATCCAAGCAGTCCAAGCACTCCAAGCTCCCAATGGTCCCGCAGAATCGAGGTGTAGACGCAGCGAGCTCCAATGAAGGAATGGGGGCCATTATCATCCAGAGGCTCCAGAGGCAGTTCGAGTCGAGCGGGTGCAATTTTATTTGCCCCGTTCGAATGTCATGTCCGCAGTACCTAGCCGTTATACGGCTTAACCTGCGCGGTGGTTTTGATGGTGTTACTACAGGGATGTATGATACACTGGGAAATGATTGATGGTACAAGGGGTTTTTATAGGGGCAGGAGAGGTGGTTGGAGGGGATTGGTCCGCGAGCGGGCTCTGCGCGGTCTCTGGTTGGTCGTTTCCGGCCGGTCAGGTGGCGCGCTAATTCCCTCTAGAGTTCTGGTTCCAGGAGTCCAGGAGTGAGTACTAGTCGTCTGGGTTAACCCAGGCGGATGGTAAGGTGGCCACGGTACCTATCCGTTTAAATACGGATTTACCCGTGTGGTGGTATAGGTTGGTATATGTAACAGGCTTTTTTTGTCTTTGTATGTCTGATAGTGCAGGGTGGGTTCCTGTGTTGTCACTGGCGGCGGGATCTGTCGGATCTTGGATGTCTAGCCATCCAAGCGACCTTTTCCCTACTGATTACTTCGTCAGCCTTGGCCGGCGAGCAATACAGTGCCAGTGACAGGAAACCGAGGGGAATAGGTGATAGGTGTGAAGGATGATGAAGGCAAAGCGGTACCTACCAGCCAAGGGCGTCCTTGGGTAGACGGTAGCTCTGTCTCCGCCTAGGGAGGCGATGGTCATATTGCCCCAGGCTGTTCACCAGCTGGTTTGGGTGAGGTATGAGTTTGTCATACATTGTGCGAGTCCTGTCCCGCACTACGTCCACAATGTATGGGATGCCGGAATGAGTGTGAAGGATGTGTGATGGAAACCTACGGTCGGTACCGTAGATCATCCTAAGCGCCCTGTTCTGCACGGTCTGCAGCCTGCGGATGGTGGAACGAGCCACCGTACCCCAGACCTCGCACCCGTACAGGATCAGGGGCGGGACGATCGCACGGTACAAGCGTAGTTTCAGGTATGTGGGCATGGTTGATTGGAGTATGGGATATAGCTGTCTCAGGGCGCCATGTCCCTGACCGACCTTTGTTCTGACGTGTGGAGTGAAGGTTAGACCACGGTCAAGTAGTACCCCCAGGTATTTGGCAGAGTTAACCCAAGGGATTCTTCTCCGCCGCATTGCCAGGGATACACCCGGCCGCCAGTTTCGAACTTTGCCCAGTAGTAGAGCTTGGCTCTTCTGCGGGCTAATGGCCATTCTCCACTGTTCACTCCACCTGCCGATAGCGTCGAGCTGTCGCTGAAGTGGAGGGAAGCAGTACCGAACATTTTTGTTCTGTGCCAGTATGAGGACATCGTCAGCATACTGGCACGTAACAGTATGCGGTTCCACGGGTAGGTCAGACATGTAGGCAGCAAAGAGCAACGGCGATAGCACGCTACCCTCCGGAACTCCAGCCGCTATGGGTCTGACCGAGGACAACTTCCCCTCCACCCGCACCCGAAAAGAGCGATCCCGAAGGAAGCTACCAATCAGGGTGAGGTAGGGGGGAGGGATTTCAGCCTCTCTGAGTTTGTACAGTAACCCCTGGTGCCATGTGGTTGCAAAGGCTTTTTCTACATCCAGAAGCACCGCGACTGTTTTGAAGTTTTCCTGGAAACCCAGGGCAACCTTCTCAACCAGCCGCAGCAGCTGTAGTGTAGTGGAATGTCCATGACGGAAACCGAACTGATGATCCGGGATAAGTTGCCTTTCCTCGAAGAGAGGAGTGAGGCGGGATAGGAATAATCGTTCAAAGATTTTTGAAACGATAGGTAAAAGGCTTATGGAACGGTAATTGGAAGGGAAAACCGGGTCCTTGCCGGGCTTCAAAATGCAGACCACCCTCGCCTCCTTCCAACAAGTAGGAAAGTGACGAAGCTGCAGACATGCATTATAAATCCTCGTCAGGTGGACTACGGCCTTTCGGGGAAGGTGCTGGAGCATGGGCGCCGTGACGCCATCATGACCAGGGGATTTGCCAGGTTTTAATCTTCTGATTTCAGAAGCCACCTGTCTTGGGGTGACTAAGGGGATTTGGATCTCTGCGCGTGGCGGCGGAGGTGCCTCATAGAGGTAATCTACCGTCGCCTCCACGAGTTCAGTAAAGTCTTCGTCCTGGACATCTTCCCGGGGTTCGAATTGGGACTCTAGATGGTCTGCGAAAGCCGTGGCTTTCTCTTGGGGCTCAAAAGAGAGTCTCCCGCGAGTGCCATGTAGAGGATGCTGATGTGCATTTTTGTCCTTTCTAAGGGACCTAATTATCCGCCATGGTTGTTTCTCGGAGAGGTCTACGTTTGCCATCGTGTTTTCCCAGGCTGTTTTGCGGTGTAAACGCAGCAGGCGTCGTGACAGGGACTTGAACCGCTGGTAGACGGCCTGTATCCTGGGATGGCGGAAACGCTGCCAGAGCCTTCGGACAGTTGCTTTGGCTTTGAGCAACTGTCTGAGTTCGATGGGAATGGTGCGAGGGTTAGGTATGTCGGATGGAATGCGGTGCGTGTGGGCACGCACTACATCCCGGATGTGTTGGGAGAATGCCGTGGCTGCCGCCTCCAGTGTATCGATAGAATCGACACGCGGACGCGGGTCCACAGACTGGTTGAGTTCATGGATGGCTGCATCCCAGTCGACCTCGTATGTCCAGTCTGGAGTGACCAGAGCTGGCAGGTCAATGTTGGAATCCACCAAGACAGGGTCATGGTCGGAGTCCAATTCATTGACCGCTGAGAGGTCTAGATGAAAAGGGATGTTTTTGGTGACCATGATATCGAGCACATCTGGCCTCCCTCGTGCCGGATGGAACGTAGGTCCTCTCGGTCCATGCGCAAGAATGCTTGGGTTACCGCTGATCAGGCGGTAGAGCCCTCGCCCCTTGGCATTGGTAGCGCGGCTATGCCAATGTGCATGCTTAGCGTTGAGGTCGCCGGCGATGCAAACCGCAGGATGCAGGTTCAGGAGGGTGTTAATATCAGCTTCGTAGAAGCGGTTATCAGGAGGGTCGTATGCCACTACCAACACCGTGTCCACCCCGCCAATGGCAAGCCTAATGGCACAGGCCTCCACGTGTTGTAGTGGTGGGATAGGCAAGGGTGTGTGAGTGATGTGGTTCTTGATGAAAATGGCTGTACCGCCCCCCGGTCGGCCGACCCGATCAGACCGATGGGTGACGTAACTCGGTAGCGAGAAGTTGGTTGCAGCATCCAAGTGGGTTTCGCAGGCCATCAGTATGTCAATTCCATACGACTGCACAAACTCAACAAGGCTTGGGTAATGGCCCCTTATGCCATTTGCGTTCCAGAACGCAGCCCTGAATGGTCTCCGGACAAGTCTGGAGGCCATTACTTGGCTGAGTTAGGGAACAGCTGGGCCAGGGTTTGGACCAGTAGGGCATGCTTCTGCATGAGGCTCAGGTTAGGGCTTTCGTATTGCAGCTTGAATTTACGAAGTGCAGGCAAGATTCTGTTAATTATGTTGTTGAACCACAGGGTTAGGTCCTGAAATTCCTCCAGATCCGCCTGCGAGAGCGTTCCCCCTAATGCAGGGGGGGTCATGGGTACAGTGGGGACCACAGGTGTCACCTGTGGGCCGGCTGTAACAGCAGTATCCCTTGGTGCCAGAGCTGCCTCAGTGGACTGCTCTGCCGGCGCCTTGGGAGGCTGTTGAGGAGCTGTGCTTGCTCTCTCCGCGGCTTGACGCTTGCTCTTGTGTTTCCTTCGCCGCTTAGGTTTAGGAGGAGCATTGGCTACAACAGACTCCTCTGTATGGCCTGGAGGTGGTGCCGAAACTTCAGTCGTGGCAGGGGCAGGTACTATTGCCTGGGTCAGTGTCTTTTCTGCCCTATTAAGGGCGTATGAGAAGGAAACGCCGGGGCGGACCTCTGCCGCTTCCGCACGTCCCTTGCGACGGCTATCTATGATTTTCAGACGCGTCGCGCATCCTTTGTAGACACTGCAGTGCGCGCCTTTGCAGTTGACGCATTCCCTGTCCGTATCCGGCTTAGGGCAGTCCTGCACTCTGTGGGTTCCACCACATCGCAGACATGCGAGCGGGCGCTCACATGCCATGCTGGAATGGTGAAATCCCAGGCAATTGCGACACTGCACGGGACCCTCCTTACCGTAAAAGCGTTCCACCTTTACGGCCGTGTAGATTAGGTGACGCACAGTGTCAATGGGCTGAACTTGTTGGTCGCGCACTTTGTCCACCACGACCAGAAACAGTGGCATGGGCACCTTTTCAGGTCCTCTGTCGGAGGCGATAGTCTTCTTCAGCTGGGCCACTGTTGCTGTAATGTCATGTTCTTCGAGGAGTGCCAGCCTGACTTCCTCGGTAGAGCAGTCGGAGGCAAGGCCTCTGATTATTCGCCTTTCCACGTAAGGACGTATGGGCGAATAACTGTAAAACGGGATTTTTAATTCCCGAAGTACAGCCTTGGCTGCCTCAAAATCCTCAAGTGAGGAGGTCTTGATGTTGACTTTCCGTGGCCTCCTTATTGCCTCAAAGCGTCTTTTCAGGCGCGAGGCTAGGAGCCGCATGGTTTTTGTATGCTCCTTGAAAGCATCCGCTACTATTGGCGGTATTTTCTCCCCCCCTTTGGTTGGGGGTTGGGTAGTAACCTGTGGTTCTTGCTGCTGAGAGCCCGTGGAGTTACGCCTGCTCCGGCGTCCCTTCACCTCAGTGAAGCCCTCGGTGTCAGTATCCATGTCTGCCTCTGAGTCAGAGGGAGAGAAGGGATGATGGGAAACCAGTGGTGGTGACTCACTATCTATGACCTGTCGCGGGGCAGAACACTTGCGCTTTTTACGCGCAGGTGGTACCGCCTCGGGGACAGAGATGCATGATGATGATGTTGTTGGTCCGTCGGTCAGCACGGTTGCCCTCCGGCTGCTTGCAGAGGACCGGACCCCCTCCTTAGAGGAGGAGGCGCCTGGGCAAGCCATTACGGCTTGAGGTGTTGGACCAGGGGTCCTCACCTTTGGCTGCAGCCTTGCAAGCCCGTAGTCACGTGGTCCGTCAGTCAGTTTGTCTGAGTCGGGAATGGTGATGAAGGAAGGGGTATAGTTACCTGGCTCCGCTATGTACCTGCTCGCACCCCTCCGGGAGCAGGATCGATGTCGAAGAAGCGCAAGTGATGACTGGTGCGACACGCTACCGTTTGCTGTCAAACGTCTTGCAGCGTGCCGCGAAACTGTGCTTTCACCTGAGTTGGTGCGTAGTTTTTAGCTCCACCACCACGTCGCCGCGGTCGTTCTCCCGCTTATTCCCCTGAATCGAGGATCCAGGCAGTCCAAGCACTCCAAGCTCCCAATGGTCACGCAGAATCGAGGTGTAGACGCAGCGAGCTCCAATGAAGGAGTGTGAGTTCTGGTTCTCCTCAGTTTCCAAATATATACTATGGTTAGGTTGTGTTGTCCGAACCAATGCGCGGGTGATGGTTTCTGATTGGGCCTGCTGTAGGCTCGGCTGCAGTGTTTTCCCGCGGGTACGAAATTTGTGCAGTGTTTCTAATGGCTATAGTCCACGCGGAACTTAGTTTGAGTCCGCCCTCTCTGTTGAAATTGTGGGGGTGTAATTTGATGTGGATGGCCTCCTTGATGAGTCTGTCCCAGTAATTTTCTGCGTGTTCTAGTATTTTTGTGTCTTGGAAATTTATCTTGTGGACCTGTTCTATGCAGTGTAGGGCTACTGCTGATTTTTCTGGCTTCATCAGACTTCTCCAGCCAGAAAAATCAGCAGTAGCCCAACACTGCATAGAACAGGTCCACAAGATAAATTTCCAAGACACAAAAATACTAGAACACGCAGAAAATTATTGGGACAGACTCATCAAGGAGGCCATCCACATCAAATTACACCCCCACAATTTCAACAGAGAGGGCGGACTCAAACTAAGTTCCGCGTGGATTTTTTTTTTTTTTTTTTTTTTTAAAGGGGAGACAGAAGTAGAGTTGGAGAGGGATAAAGATTTGGCTTATTTCGCCGGGTAGGGAAGAGGGAAGGGATGAAAAGTCTTAGGCGTAGAGGGGAGGGGATAAAATACATTTTATTAAAAGTTGTGGGTGACAGTTGTGTCAGTCTGAGGTGAAATTGGTGGAGTTCCGCTAATGCACCTCCGTTATTAAGGTAATGAATGCTGCCGCCCATTGGGCGGGAGCGGATAAATTATTGATCCAGGCCATGGCCATGACACAGGGCCCTGGCCATGTGCACGTGGGAATTAGTGGTGGCCTATAAGGGAGATCAAGGCGGTGGCAGTCATGCGCACGTTCGTGCTTTCATGGGTCGGCGTTGCTGCTGTGGTTGCTGTGAGCGGCATAGTCGGCGAAGTTGGTTATCAGCGATTGCTGATGTACGATGTGGTGAAGTGAGGGAATTGTGGTTGGGTCGGTGTTGCTGCTATGGTTGCTGTGAGCGGCGTAGTCGGCGATGTTGGTTAACGGCGATTGCCGAGGTAGCGTGCTGGGTAGGCGTGCGGCCCCGTGTAATATTGTGGGAACTGCCGTGGGAAGATTAAGGGGTCAGTGTCGCGGCTCGTTATTCCCTGTCCGCTGCAAAGTCTGTTCTTGCACTTAGGGGTGCATGGCTCAGCGTGGTGGGAGGTATAGCCGCCTCGGCGGAACAGTTCTACTTGTTCCGCTGTCAGTATGCGTGGTGGAGGTTGTTCTGCCGCAGTCTGGCATGGTTGTGCCTGAGTTGGTGTTACTGTCTGGTGTGATGGTTCCGCCACTCGTGTAGATGGCGCGCTAGTCTGTTGCGATTGTTTCTCTCGGTGCTCTGCTCTGGCGAGTGAGGGCGGTGAGGTCTGCGTAGTTGCTTCGTGTGTAGTGGTCGGTTTGTTCTCTATTCTATGGAGCTTGCGTGGAATTGATGCCAGTGCTTCCGTGTTGTCAAGTTCTATGGTAGCACTGCGTAGTTCCTCTAAGAGTTTCGCTGCGGCGTTGAAGCCGGTGGTGTGGTGTATCAGTTGTCGTGTGATTGGTGTAAGCTGTTTGCGCTGAGTACGCCTGAGTGTGGTGATGTGCTTGCTGAGTGTCTGTGTGTCTTGCTGTAGTGCTCTGAGTCTAGTTGTCGTTGTGTCGTAGAGTTCTTGGCCAGTAGTTGTGGCGGTTTCAATTTGTGTCTTCACGGAGGCTGTGGAGTTGGCGATTGTTGTCACGGCGGCTGTTAGTTGTAGTACGGCATTCTCAAGCTTGTCTAGTCGTGTGTGTAGGCTTTGGAACTCCTTGCGGATATCCTCGGCCTCGATCCTGGGCAGTGGCGTTGTGGTGGTGACAGTGGCGTACGTCTGGTTGGTCAGTGGTGCTGTAATGCTGGTAGGAGCTGGTCTGCGTTGTGGCTGTGTAGCTGCGATGACTGGTGTATGTTGAGGGGCCTGAGCCCGTGGATAAAGCGGGCACTGCGCTTGTCCCGTGAAATGGCCTGTGCCATTGCAGGTAGCGCAGTACCGGCGACGACGGCGAAGATCGTGACTGGTGCACGTGCTAGTGAGGCAGTGGGCCCCACAGTAGTGGCACCGGGGTGCGGCGCTGCAGGTGGATGCGTGGTGCCCATATCGGCAGCAACGGCGACATGGTACCTGTCTGATTGCTCGGCCGCGTTCTGCGAGTAGGCGCCGCCCAAGAATTCCGCGTGGACTATAGCCATTAGAAACACTGCACAAATTTCGTACCCGCGGGAAAACACTGCAGCCGAGCCTACAGCAGGCCCAATCAGAAACCATCACCCGCGCATTGGTTCGGACAACACAACCTAACCATAGTATATATTTGGAAACTGAGGAGAATTTTCCATCATTTTAGTCCTGAAGATGGCCATGGAGAGTATAATGGCCGAAAGCTCGACCTTCATAAGTTTAACACGGCTGATCACCCGTGAAGCTCTTATCACTAATTGTGAACCTTATACTACAAAAAATCTTATGTGTTGCACTCACATGACTTTCTCTACTCTTGTACTAACCATTCTTACAAACTCTTATTCCTATACCTACTTTGTGTTAGCTGACATAAACATTGGTACAAATTATCGTATTGCTTATTTCCCTGTAGGTGCAAGGGGAATATTAGAACACAGCAGGCTTTGAGCGATAGTCAAACCTTTAAGAGCTTTGAGATTCCATTCTCTTTGCATGCTCAACATAAAAAATGAACAATGTTCCATTTGACCAAAGTTTTAAGCTTTCTGAAACTGGCACAAATAACAAGGAATATCTCCAAAATGGTTCACTCTACAAACAAATTTATTCCAGCATAAATTGTGTGTTTTAGTGAGACCCACATCTTTTCTATAGACTTTGTCTATCTCTTACAGTTTACAAGTTATTCAAACGTCATCCAGAGTAAACAGGACTACATAAGCTATAGCCAGGAAATTAAAAATATGCATTTCATTTGTCATACAAATATCTTAAACATATGGCATTTTAATCAAAATCGTTAGAGCCATTTTCAAGAAAATCAAAATTTTTGAAAACTTTTCCATGTAAAGGGTAGTTTAGGGTGGGACTATTCTCTTCAAAATCTTTGTGTCACATCCTTGAAAGAAATTAAACTTAAATACCAACTTTGGTTTTTTAACCCACTTTTCGTTTTTGTGTTATGCTGTCCACAGATTGACACACACACACACACACACACACACACACACACACACACACACACACACACACACACACACACACACACACACACACAAATACACACACACACAGACCTTTTTCTAAAAATGCTTTTATTGGATTCAGGGGTTCTCAAAACATGTATTTCCGGTGAAATATTGATATAGAATTTTTTGGGTGGAATACAATACCAACTGTACTTACCAGTAGAGAAAGTAAACAGGAATATTAAAGGAAAAAAGAAATTTTTGCATGAATAGGAAGAAACATTTGCTGAATAATAAATTCCAAATTATCAGTGTGTTTGTAGTGCCAAAATAAAGTGAACCAGACTGTAATTTATTTATTACTTTATTTTGTTCATACAATCCCAGGCTTCAATAAAATAATGTAAATAAATAAATCTAATATAACTAGAAGTTATTCCCAGGCTGTTATGCTGTGGTCTGCTGGTGACTGTCCAAGCTGCTGTATTTATACACCAAGAGGCCTCCACTGGTAGGTCTGGATGACGGATGGCAGGAGGGAGGAGGCAGGCTTCATCCAAGGTGTTGCTCCCTCCTGATTGGTTCACTTCGATCTCTCCTGTTATGTGTCGTTTCTTGCTTTCAATGACAGGATACCAGGAGCATTCTGCCATCCATAACACACTACCATGCCCAGTTACAATGCGAAGCTATTGAAATTTATGAACATCCTCACAACTTCAATAAGAATGAAACAGCTTTAAAACTCAATGCCAACTGGTATCAGTTGAGACGCTATGCAAACTTCTCCAATGAGACTACAACCGCACCACTGAAGATGTCCACCGCAGTTGTGGACGAAGCGCCTGAAAACTCTTCCAGTAAACCATGGCATAACAGCCCAGAAATCACTTCTAGTTATATTGACTCCGGCTGTGAAAGCCTATGCTCTCTCAATAATTCTAATGTTTATAAATATTATGAAGTTTTTTTAACCTGTTCAGTCCTTGTCAACAGATGGTAGCACTATAGCAGTAGACATTTTGTAGCATAAAACTGATGATAATGAAGTGTTAAAAATTTTGGAGCAGATTAATATATTGAAAAGTATGTCAGTATTTACAAACACATTTTGCTCCAACTTATTTGTAATAATATTTAACATGGGATTAGTTTCGGAGAGCATCCTTTCCATCATTCAGCTGTTTGACTGATTCAACATCAGGTAACTGCCACCCTCTTCTCTCATTGCCTGGCCTGCTGTTCTTCCTATTGGCTGGTTGTAGGATATCGTCCATGATTGGTATGTCAAAATTCATTAGCTGATCTCTATCCTTAATAATATATTTTCTCACACTGTTAACGAGCAATAATTTTTTTCTGGTTTTAAAAGCTCGATATATGTGGTTAGCTAATGCTGGATTTCTGACAATGAAGTCATTAATCCTCTTGCTCTCCAATATTTTTCACTGATGGATGGGGTGTTAGAAATGGCCGGGCATATTTGAAGGTGGTCTCGGTCCATTTCCTCTTGCACATCACATAGAGGACAGAGTGGTGAAGAATATATCCCAATTCTGTTTAAATGTTTTGCCAGACAATCATGTCCTGTAATCAACCTGAAGGTTGCAACTGCCATTTTTCGAGGATACTCAGGAGTTACTAAAGCTTGGTATATGGGCTGATATAATTGCATGACCAAAAGTAGTGAGGTATGGCTGATTTATCTGTTTCTTTGTATTTGATATTTCTGGCATGTTCCTCCATTCTGGTTTCCAAATTTCTTTTTGTTTTACCAATATATATCTTATGGCAATCATCACAGTTGACATGGTAGATTCCTGATAATTTAATACTTGGAGTGGTATTTTTTAGGGGGTGAGTGAGCAAATTTCTCACACTATACTTGTTTTGCGGAACCAGTTTTATATTATAATCCCTAAAAATGTTGTTGAATCTGTTGCACAATTTAGGATGATATGTGAATTTACAATATCTTTCTTGGATATCGCTAATTTTTAATTTACTGACATCTTTGATAGTTTTGCATCTTCTATGCTTTTTTATTAATCTAGTTTTGAAATTGGGTTTAAACCCATTCAAATGTGCAACAAGTTTAATATGCTCCAGTTCTTCATTGTATTCTCTATTTGTTAGTGGGATATTGTTCAATCTGTGAATTAGGCTATGGAAGATTGCATGCTGATGTGCATTTGGAGTAAAATTACTGTTTTTGATGTTGTCTATGTGTGTTTGTTTCCTACATATGCCAAATTTCAGTCTGTCCATGTTTCCAATAATTTTTAAATCAAGGTAAGATAATGGTCCTTGTTCTATTTCAATAGAAAATGTTATGGAGTGGTCCTCCCATATACACGTTTGCAAATATAAATATGAGTGGTGATTATATACAGCCTATTTGAGTGCCCGATAGAGGATAGCATATGGACCAGAGACTATAAATAAACTGAGCTGCATGTTGGAGTATTCACTTGTGTAAACCACGCTGCCGTACAATGTGGAGCATGAAAATATTCTATCTTAATGTGGTCAATCATTTTTTCCATGGCTGTACATACAGATGGCTGATGGAGTGGAGGTGCCCACCTCCCACTATGGTAATAATGTACTGTGGAAGATAGGACCGTTACACCCGTTTAAGTCGAGAAGCTATAGGGAACCACAAACATAACAACTTCAATAGAAAGGAAGAAACCAAACGCCTAAATAAAGCCTGGCATCCAGCATTACAAAAAGCACGCAGGAAACCTGACCGTCAACAAATCCAGGACCATACGCCGCCAACAGCCTCAACATCAAGCATAGACTATAGAAGCAGTAACCCCGCCCCCCCCCCCCCCCAGCAGCCGTACGAATAAGCCAAGGCCGGAGCAACCAGGAACTAGCTCCGCCCACCCGCGCCAAACGTATAAAACCCGTGAAGCCAAAAGGCTCCGTGTACCAGCCAGGACCTCCCACGTGACCAAGTTCTACAGGTAGGCCAAAATCCGGAGTCTGACTCCGAGGACTGTGGGAGTGTTTACTCCTGCAGATCTTCCGTCGCTATGGACGACGACTTTTCATCTTCGGGTCTCTCCTCTGGCGAGGAAGAAATTCCTCAACAGGGAGATGACGGCTTTCGTGAGGTGGTCTCACGTAAAACAAAGAGACGGCTGGCCGACTTAGCCAAACTGCCACAAGAAGGTCTCCGCAACCTCGCCCAACCCCAAACACCTCTCCCAGAAAAACGACACGTTCCACCGATCATCGTGGACGACTTCACAGGGTCTAGCGGCTTTCTTAAGCTGGTAACGCCTACCCTATCGAGGGAGTGCACGGTGCGGCGGAGCAAGAGCCGTTTTATCTTCCAGGCCAAATCGGCCGAAGACTAAAACACCATCCTCCACCACCTTAAGGATTAGGGTATCCCTCACTTCACCTTCGGGTTGGAGAGAACCCGCGACGTCCACAGAGTTATCCGTGGTCTCCCGGTGGACACACCCATCGACGAGATCGTCGCAGACCTTAAACGCCAGGGTGTCACCCCAAAGCTGGTCAAACAGCTGACCAGAGCCGCTCCAAATGGGGAAGGACCCAGAACACCCCTCCCACTATTTCTCGTAGTGGTGGAGAGAGCCAGTGACCCGGAGGGTAAGAAAATTGTTGCCGTTAAAGCCTATGCTACCTCCGGGTTCACATCGAACCATCCAAGGGCTCTAGCGGTCCTCCTCAGTGCCATCGTTGTCTGGGGTTCAATCACTCTAGTCACTTTTGCTACAGAAAATTACGCTGCCTGAGGTGCGGCGGAGAACACCCAAAAGAGATCTGCCCAAAATCTCGGGAGGATGTGCCCAAGTGTGCCAATTGTACCGGCGCACACGTAGCTTGCTACGGAGGCTGTCCAACAAGGAAGGCCATATTAGCTACTAAGACTCCACCACAGGTGGTCCAACCTTCTGCGGCGGACAGCCCCTGGGTAGGCCCTGCTCCGGCAGGACCGACCCAGGGTTCAGCGTACGCGGCAGTGACCAGCAGAGCTGCGGGTAGGACTGTGGCGTCGCGGAATAACACCGAAACACACCCAAGAGCACAAACACAAGCTCCAGAAACCCAACCAGCTCCCCTTCCACCTAGGTCGGGAAAACGCCGACGCTCTCGGAGGCCTGCTACCATCTCCGAAGCTCGCAGCGAGCGTGGGGTTCCCACGCCCGCCCGCCAGCAGAGGGAGGTCGCGGTCGAAGAGGGTCCGGTGCTACCGAGCCCTCCCGTCCAACCACCTCCACAACAAACCACTACCCCTCCCACACCACAGTTCCAGGACGTACTGGCATGGTTGCAGCAGTTGTTGCAAAATCATGGCCAGAAGATCTGTGAACTGCTGGTAAGGTTCCCCTCTGCCAGCGACCAAGCCAGCAAAATGGCCATTGCCATGGAGGCGCTCGCTCTCTTGACCACCGTCATCCGCACGCCCCAGAATGGCGGATCAGACTAGGTCTCGTACCTCGTTTAGGTTCGCTTTTTGGAACGCGTGTGGCTTGGCCGGTCAGGAGAATGAGCTCCACCATTTTGCTAGAGCGCATGCCCTAGACCTCATTCTGGTGTCAGAAACACATCTCCATCAGAACGTCACATCCTGACTCCAGGGCTATCACTGTCTCAGATCGGACCGCGTCGGCCGCCGTAGAGGCAGCACAGCGATCTTCGTGAAGAACAGTGTGGTCCACAAACCCGTCCAGCTCCCTCCACTTCAAACCCTAGAGGCCACGGCCACTTGTGTCCACCTCGGAGGTACTGAAGTCCTGATGGTGTCTGCTTATCACCCACTCCAGAGTCAGTTCGTTCCAAACGACTACCTCTCCATCCTTGCCCTACATCCTCATGCCATTATTGCAGGGGACTTAAATGCTAAGCATCAGCGCTGGCATAGCGGCCCCCGTGCAGACGCTAGAGGCAATGAAATCCCAGAATGGTAGACGCGGACCCTCAACTTAGAGTAGAGGGTCCCTGGCAACCTACCCATTACCCGCGAGGTCTAGGTCGACCATCCGTCATACACTTCGCTATCATCAAGCACTTTCCATAACATCAATCACTCACATCGGTCAACGAGCTTCCTTCAGACCATAATCCCGTGTTGGCCATTATTAACACCCAGGTTGCCAGCCACGAGGTCCCGATTCATCATCGGAACGTAGACTGGGACTGCGTCACAAGTTGCCTCAATGGCTCCATCCCCGCCAACCCCAACATCACAGACATCCCAACCCTAGAGGTTGCGGTCTCTTCCTTCACCTCTGTCGTGAAGCGAACCGTCCACAACCTCACCATCCACACCCCAGCTCCTCTCCATCCTGATGTCCTGCCTTTAGAGCTTCTCTTGCTCATCCGCCGCTTTTGGGCGGCTCGCAGGCGCTACCAGAGGCACCGCACGCCCCATCACCTTGCGGCTCTAAGGCGTTTACGTCACGAGGTTGGTCTCCGTCTACGCGAGCACAGAGTGCGCGCGTGGGAGGACACGATGACTCGTTTGAACCCCGAGGATGGTGACGTGTGGAAGATCGCCAAGCGACTCAGGAACCGAGGAGGGTCACACACCTCACCTATCCAAGGCACCCGAGGCCTGGCCTATGAACCCCAAGCCAAAGCAAATGTGTTTGCTGACTACCTGGAGAGGACTATGCGTCCTAGAGATGATCCGCAGGACCTAGACTTCTTCGACCGTGTCCACCAGGAGGTACGTCGATACCTTTGACGTCCTCATGAGGAGGCGGATCGGCTTCCCATCATCAAGCCAAGTGAGCTCCAGGGCGTACTCCGGCGCCTCGACCGCAAAAAGGCTGCGGGGCCTGACGGGTTAACCCCTGCCATGCTCCGCCACCTTCCTTTCAAGGCCGTGCTCTTCCTCACTAAGGTCTTCAATTTCTGCCTCGCCCTTAGCCACTTTCCGTGCGAGTGGAAAGAGGCCCGGGTGATCCGGTCCATCCTGCCAACTACCGTTCCATAAGTCTCCTGTCTGTACTCTCGAAAGTACTCGAGAGGCTCATTCTAGTCCGCTTATCTCCCATCTTGTGGGACATTCAAGCCATCCCTCCCCATCAGTTTGGGTTCCGGCCTGGCCACTCAACATCTCAGCAGTTGCTGCACGTGGTGGAGGCTGCCGCCCTGGGTTTCCAGGACAAAGCCTATACCGCCGCGGTCTCTCTAGATGTTGAGAAGGCCCTCTCTACGACCTGGCATGCCGGTCTCCTCCGGAAACCCATCCAACTGGACCTACCCTCACGCCTAATACACCTGTTACACTCATACCTAAAACACAGATCCTTTGTGGTCGCAGTTGCGGGAACCAGATCTACACGAAGGCCAATCAGAGGCGGAGTCCCTGAAGGTTCTGTGTTGTCCCCTACGCTGTTTAGCGTATATGAGGCCGACATTCCATCCGAGCAGCACGTTAACATAGCCCAGTATGCTGAAGACGTGCTGCTATACTGTACAAATAAACACCCTCGCAGAACCTTTCTCCCCATACAGCGACACCTCCGCCTCGTCCAAGAGTGGTGTAGGCGTTGGCAATTGTCCATCAACCCGGAGAAAAGCCGCGCCATACTTTTCACCAAACGCCGCTTTCCCGCCAACTTCCCCACATTCACATACCTTCGCCGAAGGATAGAGTGAGTAGATTCCCTTACCTACCTGGGAGTGAAGCTCGACAAGGGCCTAACTTTTCGGGAACACATCAACGATCTATCAGCGCGGACCAGCGGGGCAATTGCCTCACTGTACCCCATGCTGCGGTCGAGGATGCCAATTCCCTTAAAGCTACGCCTCTTTCGGGCTCTCATCATCCCTATCCTCCTGTACGCCTGCGAAATCTGGGGCATGGCTACAGACACCCATCTCCTGCGTCTACAACGTATACAGAATAGAGGTCTTCGGGTAATCTATTCTGTATGTCGTAGATTCCCTACGAGACTACTGCACAAAGCCTTGTCCCTCCCGTACGTGGAGGACGAAATTAGGCGCCGGGCAACCAAATTTTACGGCCAGTTTCCACAACATCGGATCACCCTGGTTAGGTCTCTTGGGGACTACATCCCTAGAGAAGGCACGCTTGACCACGGCCCACAAGCGCGGATAATCAGTTTCTACATTATGACACCGGCCGTGAAAGCTTACGCAGTTTGATCAATCGCCTCTACGGGAGGATGTCTACCGACCGATTCGGCGCCTGGAGGCACTACGGAAGAAAAAAGCACGTCTTTTGTGCTCCCTTACCTTTTTACTTCGCTGCCGCGACAATGGTGTTATCCCACGCTTTCTTCGACAAAAGCGCTGTTTCAACACAGCGTCATCGCATCGCATCTACAACCGCACGGAAAGTGCTCTACTTCGGGAAAGAATTCACCAAACCCGCCGGGAGTTGGTCTTCAATGACAGCGCACTGATGTCTCTCCACTTGCAGGTCAGTAGTATACTATCTAGACAGGACTGGGAAAAAGTGGACAGAATTGCATACAGCTCCATGATCTCAACCTCAAGCCAAGCTACCACCAGACAGAAGAAGAAGTTTGATAATTGCTCCAAGTTGCAATCCACTACTGCCTATGAACCTAAGCGTACTGTGATCAACTTATCAGACTAACAACTGTCGGAGAATGAAACCACCGTTCTGGCAAAGGGTGCCAACTTTGCTGTCACTCCAAGCACTATACCTACAGAGGATATCATTGCCAAGATAGAAGCTGGTATTCGCCACGTCTCAGGTTATGCTGCGGAAGAGATACGCCTCGAATGTGCCAGGATTCTACAGCGGGCAAAACCTCCCAAAAGCAATCTCTCCGGACCAGAGAAGGCTGCAGTAAAAACGTTGAACAATAACAAGGAGATTGTTATTAGCACAGCAGACAAAGGCAACGCTACTGTTATCATGAACATTCGGGATTACCAACGTAAAATCTCGGAACTTCTAGATCCAGCTTCCTACAGAAAACTTCCGCGTGACCCCACTTCATGCATCATGCGAAAAACTAATCAGCTCATCAAGCAGTCTTCAATACCCGTGAAAAAACAACGACAGCTCACAAGCACAGAAGCACAGCCTCCAAGACTATACGGACTATCGAAGGTCCACAAACCAGAAGCACCTCTCCGGCCCATAGTTAGTGCCATCGGATCTCCCACGTACTATTTGGTGAAACACATGGCCAAGTTCCTACAGCCACATGTTGGTAACACTGACTCCTATATCAAGATGGCACGCTCTCTCACACAGTCTACCGCAAACCTACACACACAGACCGATACCTACACAAGCTCTCCAACCACCATCCCGTCCAAAAAAAGGCTGTCAAAGAAACGTTAGTAGATCGTGCTAACCGCATCTGCCAACCACACCTACTGAACCTGGAGCTTTCTCATATTAACAGTGCATTGCAGGCCAACGGTTACACCAGTCAGGAAGTCAAACGTGCCATACGCCCTAGAAAGAAGCCCCTGCCAACCCCGGAACAAATCGACCAGAAAAAGCAGAATAAAGTATATCTGCCGTTCATCAAAAGTGTCACCGATCGCATGGGGCAGGTTCTCAAAAAACACGACATCCAGGCCATCTACAAACCCACACAGCAAATACGGAACATGCTACGTTCAACAAAAGATCCAAAAGATCCACTCTCGTCTGCGGGTGTTTACCGAATTCCCTGCTCGTGTGGCTCTGTTTATATAGGGACCACTCAACGCACAGTAAACACACGCATTACGGAACACAAGAGGTGCTGCCGTTTGGGACAAACCGAAAAGTCTGCAGTCGCAGAACACGTATTACTAGCGCCAGGGGAACACATTATACAGTATTCAGACACAGCGCTCCTATCTTCCACACTACATTATTACACCCGTTTAAGTCGAGAAGTTATAGAGATCCACAAACATAACAACAACTTGAATAGAAAGGAAGAAACCAAACGCCTAAATAAAGCCTGGCATCCAGCATTACAAAAAGCACGCAGGAAACCTGACGTCAACAAATCCAGGACCATACGCCGCCAACAGTCTCAACATCAAGCATAGACTATAGAAGCAGTAACCCGCTCCCGCAGCAGCCGTACCAATAAGCCAAGACCGGAGCAACCAGGAACTAGCTCCGCCCACCCGCGCCAAACTTATAAAACCCGTGAAGCCAAAAGACTAAGAAAACATAGGCAAGCAGCTTGGGATAACACGCTGCGTCACGTAAACCTCCAGGAGAGGAAACCGTGGCGCATCGTTCGAGGCTTGCGGAAAGATAAATCTGTACACCAGCATCCTGTGCATAGCCCTCCGGGAAGACTTGTCTTTGAACCGAGGGAAAAAGCAGAGGCGCTAGCAGACTATCTGGAAACTCAATTCCAGCCCAGGGAAGATCCACAGAACGATGACCATACTGACCTCGTGGAACAGGCGGTAGAAGACTTCTTAGAAGTCGGACCCGAGGGCCACGAGGAGTTCCACATCCCGATAGTTACCCCTCGCGGCGAGGTAACTAACACCATTAGATCCCTAAAAACACGTAAATCCCCTGGACAGGACCGTGTAACAGCGGAAATGCTCCAGCGCCTTCCCCTTAGAGCCGTGATTCACTTGACCCGAATTTACAACGCATGCCTCAGCATGCGTCATTTTCCAGTTGTCTGGAAACAGGCGCGTGTGGTGTGCGTTCTAAAGCAGGGCAAAAATCCGGTCTTTCCATCCAGTTATCGATCCATCAGTCTCCTACCAGTTATCTCGAAAGTATTCGAGAAACTGTTCCTGTCCCGCCTCGGACCTCTATTGGAGGAAAAAGGTGTCCTACCGGAACACCAGTTTGGTTTTCGTTCTGGCCACTCCACGACTGAGCAACTACTGCGCGTAGCTGAGAAAGTTTCCCTGGCTTACCAGGAGAGGGCTAAAACGGTGGCAGTGTTGCTTGACGTGGAAAAGGCATTTTCTACCACTTGGCATGAGGGGCTTGTCTACAAGCTCATACAGCACGAAATCCCCCCTCCATACATTTATTTGGTGGCCAGTTTCTTACAGGAACGAAGCTTCCGAGTGAAAGTGGAGGGATCACTTTCTAGAGAAAGGCCCATTGGCGCAGGAGTCCCCGAGGGTAGTGTACTGTCACCGGCACTCTTTGCAGCTTACATGGCCGATCTCCCCACGCACCCAAACACACACATCTGTCAGTATGCGGATGATCTAATGATCTTCGCTACTATAGCTACCGACAAGTACAAGCCCACCTCTGTGCCATCAGTAGATGGTGCGAGAACTGCCGTATGTCTATTAATCCGGAGAAAAGCTCTGCGATTCTCCTGGCAAACACGAAAGCCAACCGGCTCCCGCGAGACCTCGTGCTTCGGCGCCGTCGGATCCCCTGGGTCACTACGGCGAAGTATCTCGGGGTCACGCTGGACCGGCGGCTGACGTATAGACATCACGTCAGGGGCAAAGTACTGCAAGGCCACGCTGCTCTCCGGCATCTATACCCAATCTTCATTCCCAAACCATGCCCTTACGCCTGAAGCTCCAGCTGTATCGAGCGATCATCCCGCCTCTGGTCCTGTACGGATATGACATCTGGGGAGTGGTGGCAAAGTCCACCTTCATCAGACTCCAGACGCTGCAGAACCGGGCACTAAGGATGATCTATGATACTGGCTGGAGATTTCGTGCCCATATCCTACACGAACATTCCGGTACATTGTCGACGTGATTAAAACTCGCGCTCGAACAATGTACAACAAACTCCAGAACCACCCTAACCCTTTGGTGAATACTCTGGGACAATACGACCAGAGAGAGCCACGCCGACTACCATCGAAAAGACTACCAAAGGCATTCTAAGTCCGGCGGTTTAACTTTGAAGATGGGAAAGGCGAAAGTACAATCTGTATTCAAAAACAGAGAAAAACACCTGTTTCAGTTCACCTCTCAGTGAGTGACGGACGGCCAGAACCCTCGTGGGGATTAGCGCGTCTTCTGAATGGCTGGAAACGACCAATAATTATTATTTATTTATGCCAACAAACTTACTGTTGGTGTTTTTAAACACACAAGCCGTGTGTGGGCAAAGTTTAAGAGGTAGAACTGGAACTTAAAAATTCAATGCCACAACTGGGATTTGAACCACAGACCTTCCGCTTGCCGGGCGGACGCTCTAACCACTGAGCTATTGTGACAAACTGCCAGAATGGCACCAAATTCTCAAGCCAGTTCGTATTTCTCCTGGTAAACCACAAAGGCAGTCTCACAACAGAGACAATTACCCCAATGGTCACTTAGTATTGCAAGTACTTTATATCCCAGGATTAAATAACCTTCACATGGTAATTATTATTTATTTATGCCAACAAACTTACTGTTGGTGTTTTAAAACACACAAGCCGTGTGTGGGCAAAGTTTAAGAGGTAGAACTGAAACTTAAAAATTCAATGCCACAACAGGGATTTGAACCACAGACCTTCCGCTTGCCGGGCGGACGCTCTAACCACTGAGCTATTGTGACAAACTGCCAGACTGACACCAAATTCTCAAGCCAGTTCGTATTTCTCCTGGTTAAGGTTATTTAATCCTGGGATATAAAGTACTTGCAATAGTAAGTCACCATTGGGGTAATTGTCTCTGATGTGAGACTGCCTTTGTGGTTTACCAGGAGAAATACGAACTGGCTTGAGAATTTGGTGCCATTCTGGCAGTTTGTCACAATAGCTCAGTGGTTAGAGCGTCCGCCCGGCAAGCGGAAGGTCTGTGGCTCAAATCCCAGTTGTGGCATTGAATTTTTAAGTTCCAGTTTGTGCTGATCGCACTTATTTTGTTTTATGGAGCACCTCCTTTTGTTTCGCGACTCTTGTTTTCCCCGCTGGGTTGCGCTAGTGTTTTTTCTATGGGTTTCCTCTCGGTCTGACGGTTGTAGAGACAGGCAGTCGGTGTGCTCCTTTCTCGGCGTGCAGGGTAAGTTGTTTGGTTTTAACTAGGGCTCAGGCCGTGATATACAGATTGGTTTTCAGACCGTTACTTGCCTGGGAGGTGCTTCTAATGCGGACGAATTAAATGTAATCTTGTAATAAGTAATTCTTGTAACCCGTAGGATATCCACGCGAAACATTTAGGCATTTTCAGATAGGCTTGAAGACTGCCCAACTCCTCGCTTTGAGAGGGAGTTGAATGGGGTTATGTAAATTGGTTTTGTTTTCACCTGTATTTCTGTTGTGTTTCGGCTTCCATTTCTGTTTAAAGGTTTGCTATACCGATTAATCATTCCTGTTAACAAATGTATAATTTATTGATCCATATATGTTATAGTTCTTGAAATTTTTAGTGCTCTCTTCTCTTCAGTTCCTCCCCCCCCCCCCTTTCACGATTGTACCTAAGCCCCTATGGTGCAATTAATGGTAGCAGAGCGTGGTTGTCTTATGGTCGAGTGGGGCAGTTAAATTGACCATTGGGTTATTGTTTTGATTAACCATGTCGAGTGACTTTCAGCTGTTGCGTAAGAACGAAATACTATTTGAGTTGGGGATTCGTGTACGTGAGGATTTGTCGTCGGCAGACGTTCCGGCCCTATTAGATGCACTTCGTAGCGTGAAGGATAACGATTATGTCGTGTTGCCGGACAAACATTTATTGGTAACTGAATCACCGTCATTATGTGAGGCCGCACGGTTGGAATTTGAAGAGTTGTTCTCCGAGTCGAGTATTGGCTCAGAGTTTTCGAAAGCGCAGGTGAGGCGTTTGACAGCCAGGATCTTGCATTATGTGCAGCGGATTGAATATTTCCAAAAATATTGTCCTAAGGTTAAGTTCGGGGTTTTCTTAGCCGAGCTGAGGGGGCAGTTTAGGAGATATTTAGAAGTGCTTGCTCAGAAAGGGGATCGGGCCGAGTCGGCTACTGTCACACCAACTGTGACGTCTCAAATGTCGGCCTTTAAACCGCTAAAGTTACTTCATCCCTTACAACAGTTGGTTGAACCTTATCAAGTCTTTAAGGTTGTTGATGTTCTTACAGCTCTTGAATTTCTGAAGTTCCTGGTAAGAGCTAAGGATTGCGCTGAGTTATGTGAAGTTCCCGGTTTGCAGCTGCTTGAAGTAGTGATGTCAAAAGGGGGTGACGCGGTGCGCAGTATAATTGGGCGTATTAAGGGATGTGTTGATCCAGTCTCTGAATTACATGACAGTGTGTTGAAGTGTTTCATTCCTCGTCGGGTGCTACATACATTAATTCAAGATCATTATTTGAAACCCCAGGGGTTAGGAGAGCCTTTCTTCGAGTACATTAGCAGGGTTAAGTTGTTTGCGCGTATACTACGGTTGCCAGATAGCGAACGGCAGATCTGTGACGTCATTATTACGGGGTTGACCCCGGAGGTACGTTCTCTTTTGGTATTTAGCTCTTGTCCTGCTACGTTTAAAGATTTAGAGGGGCTATTGCCGATCTTGGCAGAGTATGAGGCGTCAAATGCGGCACGAAACCGCGAATCATTGCAAGTGCCTCTGCATGGTGTTCGATTTGAGCCGCGGCAGACTAACCGAGGAGATTTGGCTCGAGATAGTTTTCGCTCGCCAGGGTCTTGTTTTAGATGTGGTTCTCCTGAGCATTTGGTTAGACAATGCACGGTGGCCAGGAAGCGTGGTGGCGTTTTACTACCCGTGGGTGTAGACTGTCAAAGGCGCCAAGATTGACAACGAGCCCCTTACGGAATTTCTGCCTGTTGTCGGATATTCCGTCGGATAATACCCAAGCCCTTTAATTTGAAGCCGACAGTACAGGTGACTGTTGGGAAACGACAGTTAATCGCTCTCTTGGACTCGGGAAGTTCCTGCTCTTTGGTACACGAGGAGTTTTATTATACCTATCTTGGTAAATTCTCGGCCAAACCGCGGCAGTGTAGCGTTGGGTGCGTGTCTGTAAATGGTCATAAATTTCAGGTGAATGCCAAGGTTCTGTTGACCATACGTATTTCGCGTTTTACGTGGAAACACTATTTCTATCTTCTGCCGGACCTGCCATTTCAACTGATTTTAGGCTCGGACTTTATGACTAGAGTCGGCCTAAGGCTTGATTTTCGGGATGGGGAAATCACCTTTGCATTTGCCCCTTCTGAACGAGTTGCATTTCAGTGCGGTCAAGTCATCAACAAACCACCTTTGGAGGAGAGTGGCGGGCTACGTCACCATATATGCGACGTCAGCAATGCTTTCCCCCATTTGACAGAAGAGCAGGGCCGTTCGCTGGAACAACTTTGTGCGAACCATGGGTCATTGTTTGCTGACCGTTTAGGAGTAACAAATTTGGTGGAGTATGATATACAACTAACAGACGACACCCCTGTGAAGTTACCACCCTATCGTGTCACCCCACCTAAAATGGCTATTCTTCGTAAAAAGATCGACGAAATGTTACGAAAGGGAGTGATCAGGCCGTCCACGTCTACTTATAGTAGTCCAGTATTTCTGGTCCCTAAGGGCGAGGACGATTTCAGGGTAGTGGTGGACTACCGGCACTTGAACAAAAAGATAAAGATCGAGGCCCAACCAATGCCACATCTAAATTCGGCGGCGCATTATTTTGCGGGTGCCAAAGTATTTACTAGTTTGGATTTGAATAGCGCCTACTACCAAGTGCCCTTATCGGAGTCGTCTAAGCCACTAACGGCTTTTGCTGTCCCATGGAGGCTTTATGAATTTCAACGGGTACCCTTCGGAATTGCTACTGGAGCTCAGGTGTTGTCGCGGTTATTAGACGAAATATTTTCGGACATCAAGTTTAAATATGTGTATCACTATCTAGATGACGTGGTTGTCTACTCGCCCGACTTTGAAACCCATTGCCAACATTTAGCGGAGGTCTTTGACCGACTCGAGCGCGCAGGCCTTACCTTGCGCAAAGAGAAGTGTAACTTTGCTGCGGGACAGATTTCTTTCTTAGGTCATATTGTATCTCCGGCTGGGATAACGATTGATCCGGAGCGGACCAAAGTTCTACGTAACTTTCCTCCCCCCAAAACCGTAAAGGCATTGGCCAAGCACGTGGGCATGGTGAACTTTTTCAGCAAGTTTATTCCACATTTTGCAGCGCGGGCGGAACCACTGAACCGTCTTCGGCGGAAGGGAACGCCGTTTAAGTGGGGTGAGGAACAGCAGCAGGCCTTTGAAGACCTTAAACAGGCCATAATGAATCCCCCGGTGTTGGCTTTCCCTGATTTTTCACGTAGATTTATCCTTCAGACCGATGCAAGCAGGGGATCGGTGGCTGCTGTTTTACTCCAGGATTTTCCTATGGGGCGTAGGGTTATTGGGTATAGTTCACGTACCCTTACTCCAGCCGAGCGGAAGTATTCAGTTTACGAACTTGAAACTTTGGCTGTGGTATTTGGCTTAGAAAAATACCGCGAATATCTGGAGCATGTTGAGTTTACTCTTGAGTGCGATAACCAGGCGCTAACGTGGTCGTTGGCCTCACCGCGATCTACAGGCAGGTTAGCGCGTTGGGGCGTACGCATTTCAGCTTTTAAGTTTGTCCCGATACATATACGTAGTTCAGAAAATTGTGTGGCTGATGCCTTAACGAGAGTATTCGAAGAACCGAGAGAATGTAAATGCGGAAAGGAAAATGTTTTAGCCGTCTGTGAATTTCCGGAGTTGTTCGAGGGTTTGCACACACATCAGAGGAAAGATCCGGATCTGCAGGCCCTTATTGATCGGCTTGAGGCTGGCGAGGTTGTTACTCCTTATTGTTTGAAGGAGGGTGTTTTGATGACCCAGGCTACCTTCGACGGCAAGAACAAGGTTGTTTTGCCACGGGCCTTAATTTCCATGGTGTTTGAATATTTCCATTCATCTCCTGTAGGCGGGCATTTGGGAATAGCCAAGACCAAAGACAAGATTCGGGAATATTTTGTGTGGCCGGGCATGAATAAAGAAATTGCTTCCCGAGTTAGACAGTGTCAACTTTGTGCAATGGCGAAACCCGCGCAATGTACAGTATGGAAAGGTTTAGCATCGGAGGTGGCAAGTAGACCCCTGGAAAAATTATTTGTGGATTTTATCGGCCCTTTTCCTCGTTCAGTCCAGGGGAATACGTATGCATTAGTCGTAGTAGATTCGTTTAGTAAGTTTGTATGGATGTCGGCCTTACCGAAAGCGAATACACGAGGGGTAGTCAAGGTTCCCTCTTCAGTATTTGCGGCTTTTGGAGCCCCTCGTTATCTGGTGACAGACAACGCCACTCAATTTACTTCTTTCGCCTTTAGAAATTTCTGTTTTAGTTGGGGCATTAAAACCATAACTACCACCCCTTATTACCCCCGTCCTTCCCATGCCGAAAGATTTAACAGGAACCTCAAATCAGCATTAATAGCCTTTCATCATGATAATCATACTAAGTGGGACACTAATTTGTCTCGGTTGCAGTTGGCGTTTAATTCGGCTCGACACGAATCACATGGCGTTACCCCCCATCAGCTTATGTTAGCCTATATACCTAACTCTCCGCTGTCTAACCTTTGGCGTTTGGACGATTTGCTTCCCCAGAATATTACTCGCGAGGAAATATGTAGAGTATGGAAGGCCGCTTTTCGGAATTTGAAGAAGTCACTTGCCCAGGTAAAGAAGCGGTATGATGAAAATAAACGGCCTTCACCTTATGCCGTTGGCCAGAAAGTACTGTGTAAGCTGTACACTCAATCTTCTAAGCAAAATGCTTATGCAGCGAAGTTGGCTCCTAGATACGTAGGGCCGTACGAGATTATAAGTATCTTCAAAAATGTTTCTGTGCGCTTAAGGGACCTCCGCACGGGCCAAGAAAGGAGAGCTCACGTCTCACAATTGAAACCCTTCCAGTAGTTTGGTATCTGTTTTCCGTATGTGTATGGGTTTCCTTTGTTTACTCCTGTATGTTTATGTTGTGAATAAAGTGTTTTGTGTGGAATGTGGGTGTTTGTTTATGTTGGAGCGTGCCATGTGTGCGCCGGGCTGTATACCTCTACGGCGCCCCTGTAGTTAGTTTCTGCCGGGCGTGTGGAGTCGGCATTGTGTAGATTTGTTTTCGTGTGTCTTTGTATGGAAGCGGTGTGAGGTGTTTGGTGTGGTGTGTTTGGGGAGTATTTGTGGGATGTTTGCTGCGTGCTTGCGGTGTGTGTCTTGTGTAGTAATTATGTGTATTTCGTGTTTGTACTCTTGTGTTGTCTGGCCAGTAGGGATTTTGTTTTATGCGCATTTATTTATACAAGGCCTTGTTTATTTTGTTTCACTTGTATATATATATATATATTATTTAGCCTGTTTTAAATTGTCATTTGGAAGAAATTATATTTAATGTTATTCAAGTTCGTTTAAATTGTTCTTATATTGTTATGTTCATTAAACAGTTTATGGTATGTTATCACGCTTGTTGATTATAAATTGATTCAAATTTTTTAATTTTCTGCTATTTATGTATTTGATGTCATCCACAGTTCTGTAAAAAACTGTCATTCATTCAGTTTGATCTACCCCGAGATGTTATTTTGGAGCAGCAGCCTATTTGAAGCCTGCGTTTTGTTCCCTTTCTGTTGGGTTTGTTCCGTGTTACAGCCTCGCCAGGTCCTGTTCGTAACCTGTCCGGAAAGCACCTAACCACCGCAGTTTGGCATTGTGTAATGTTAAGCCTGGCTGTTACCATCTATATGGAGTGTTACTGCAGCGGTAAGGTCCGCAATGGAGATTTCTGGAGGCCAGGGAGGTGACGATGGAATATGAAGGGGCTTGTGTGTGGCCCACGTTTTGGGTTTTGGACTTTCTCAACGCCTGATTGCAACGAGAGGGCATCCACAGGCTCAAACCCAGAATTGTTAATTTCTCTGGAACAACGAGGGAGCAGTACGCCCAACGAGCTGTGCATCGTCTCTCCCGTCCCGGAAAAACAGAATTGTGCTCTCTGATGTGACAGTGGCCAGTGATTTGTAGTGACAGTGTTTGGTGCCAGTGCTTTCACAGTGACCTGTACAATGACCGGGCGGTGTAAGGTGTGTCCTTCCTAATATGATACTTCTCATACAATATCAGTCTGTTCCTTTCCAGAATGGCGAGCGCGTGTTGTCAGATGGGGGGGGGAGTATTGTGCTGATCGCACTTATTTTGTTTTATGGAGCACCTCCTTTTGTTTCGCGACTCTTGTTTTCCCCGCTGGGTTGCGCTAGTGTTTTTTCTATGGGTTTCCTCTCGGTCTGACGGTTGTAGAGACAGGCAGTCGGTGTGCTCCTTTCTCGGCGTGCAGGGTAAGTTGTTTGGTTTTAACTAGGGCTCAGGCCGTGATATACAGATTGGTTTTCAGACCGTTACTTGCCTGGGAGGTGCTTCTAATGCGGACGAATTAAATGTAATCTTGTAATAAGTAATTCTTGTAACCCGTAGGATATCCACGCGAAACATTTAGGCATTTTCAGATAGGCTTGAAGACTGCCCAACTCCTCGCTTTGAGAGGGAGTTGAATGGGGTTATGTAAATTGGTTTTGTTTTCACCTGTATTTCTATTGTGTTTCGGCTTCCATTTCTGTTTAAAGGTTTGCTATACCGATTAATCATTCCTGTTAACAAATGTATAATTTATTGATCCATAAATGTTATAGTTCTTGAAATTTTTAGTGCTCTCTTCTCTTCAGTTCCTCCCCCCCCCCCTTTCACGATTGTACCTAAGCCCCTATGGTGCAAGTTCTACCTCTTTGACCAATAATTGTTTTTTTTTTAATTAACGTCCTCCAACATTGTGTCATATCGGACGAATGAATGAAATGAAATAGGTGAAATGATGCTCAAATGAGCCCGAGGTCCATGGAGCTATAAGTTACCCGACATTCGTCTTCTCAGGGTAAGGGAAAACCTCGGAAAAAACCTTACCCGGATAACTTACCCTAAGCGAGATTCGAACTCGCGACCTCTTGAACGTGAGGCAGACACACTAACCATCACGCTATCTAGGCGGGCACGACCAATAAGCAGCCGCGCACAGCCCGCTCGCGGACCAATCCCTGCCAACCACCCCTCCCGCCCCTATAAAAACCCCTGTTCCAAAAATTGATTCCCAGTGTAACAAACATCCCTGTTGAGACCTTATCGAAACCATCGCGCAGGTTAAGCCGTATAACGGCTAGGTACTGCGGTGATGACACTCGGGCGGGGGAATCATCATCCCCGCTCGACTCGAACTGCCTCTGGCTCCGTGTCAGTCATCGCCGAGACTAAGAGAGTGGTAAGGCAACGCCACTGAGGATGTTCGACGCAGCTTCGGACGAAACGTCTGGAAGGAGTTTCCTGACTAGACCACGGCCCACAAGCCCGGATAATCAGTTTCTACATTAGCATTAGCATGCTTCAATCGTCCAACGCTGCCAGTTGCATTACAAACAGTGAAATGGAGGGGTCAAAAGAAGAGCAAAGAGGTGTTGTTTGTTTTCTGACAGCGGAAGGAGTAGGGGGAACGGACATTCATCAATGAATGAAGTGTAAGGTGAACACTGCATGTCGCTTGCAAGGGTCAAGGCATGGCACAAGCACTTCAGGGGAGGATGGGTGTCGTTAGCCAATGATGCACAGTCTGGAGCACCACACTGCATTACCGATAACATAGTTCAGCTGGTTGATGCACTGTTTACCCAAGACCACCGAGTGACAGTGAAAGCCAAAGCTGTCGAGGTCAGATTGAGCGTTGGAAGTGTTCACACCATCAGAAAGGAACGACTGCTCTTGCACAAAGTGTGTGCCCAATGGGTGCCCCACAGTCTTCAACCACACCAGGAGGCATGTCGAATGGCCCACTGTCTTGGTCATCTGCAGCGCTATGCTAGGGAAGGGAATGAGTTCCTGGCACGAGTGGTGGCTGGAGATGAGTCATGGTGTCATCACTTCGAACCAGAATCAAAACGACAAAATCTCCAATGGAAGCATCCTGGGTCACCTCCACAAAAAAAAGCCAAGGCCATCCACACAAGTGCAGGAAAGGTTATGCTGATGATCATTGTGCTCCACGACAAAGCAAAGCTTCATATGGCCAAGACAGTCATGACCTCCTACAGAAATTCAAATGGGAGGTTCTTGGCCACCCTCCAGACAGTCCAGACCTCTCTCCCTGTGATTACGCCATTTTCGATCCCCTTAAAATGGCTCTGAGGGGCAAATGATTCACCTCGGATGACATCCAGCTGTACGTGCTAACATCGCAGCCCTGGGGCTTTTATGAGACAGCCATTCACCATCTTGTGTCACAGTGGGACAAGTGTATCAATAGCCAGGGTCAATACTTCTAACATACAGGTACTGGTTTCTGTAATTATGTGTCTGGCTCGTTTCTTCTTTAATGCACCTTATACAAATCCATAGAAACAATATCATTGTGTTTATTTTAGTAGGCTTAGGAATAGAAAAGCAGTGTGTAGCATTTGAACCTGACCATACAAGTACAAATTTTGGTAGCATAAGTCAACCAAAGGGTAAAAATGTTTTCACCAAACTAAAGTCATATTAACTGTGAAATGTTTGTCCTTTAGGGAAGTATGATTGACTTTTGATGACAACATTTAACATTGTATGTTTCAGGATTTTTAGAAAATATAAATGTGCCTTTGGGTAAATATAAGTAGCACTTCAATTATAACTTTACATTATTTTGCATGGGCAAATAATATCCTACATTTTTGTCAAACATTCTACATTTCTTACCATTGTGTCCTACATTTCCATAAAGTAATATGGAAACTCAGCTCCAAGATGTTTATGATGTGGTAGCAAGTAAGTTTTTTGGTTGAAGTGGACCCATAGTATTTTAACTGTAGAGACTATAGGAATGCAGTGATTTCCCAAATAGATCTGAGGATCCCAAGAACTGTTTGAAGTATGGAGAAAACTATACATGGCTCTTGATGGGGACAGTTTTAATTCAGTGCAGTAGCCCCATGGTTGCAGAACAAGGAGTGAGACTTACAGTAAATCTTGGGTGTTTCTAACATTCTTCCTATTATAGAAGATTACAAGGTTGTGTGTAGATAGGATGTCTTTCACAGTTAGTGAAAGACATGAAATTACACTATTGATAGTAGCCAAAAACAAGTTAACCTGAGTATGGAGCCTTGAGGTATACTGACATTCATGGTTGTCTCTCTTGAAAGTGTTCCAATTATTCTAACTTGAATTTTCCTATGTTGTAGGAAATTGTAAACAATGGCAATCATTAATATATGAATAAAAGCTATAAACAGTGATGTGTTTTTAAATTTACTTAATGTTGAGTCAGAATTAGTTAGTGATATTAGTCTAACTAATTGTGACAACATCAAGTAAATTTAAAAGGCAATTATATTTCCGCTGATATCATTTTCCACCAAAATTCTATAATATGGGTATGAGAGACTCTGTTATACATCTTTTCTATATCCAAGTTGAGAGAAATCATATGTAGGTGATTAATAAAGGTATTCCAGATTTCAGTTTCCATGGCTAAATTGCTCAACGTAGAGCAACAGAATGAAATGTATTTTGGACATCACTAAAAAGTCTCTAGTGTTCTTGTATGCGGTGAAGTCTTTTAGTGATAATTTTCTCCATTAGTTTACACATTGTACATCCATGGACAAAAAAAATCAGTCACATTTGGTACGCAAAATTTGTTTAAGTACTATATGACACAGCACCTTGTTTGCACCATCCACAATGCTGTTATATAGTGGCACCAACAAGTTGATAAGTTCCAAATCTGAATATTACTAACCCATATGATCAATCTAGATGCTGTTCCATGTAGGAATTGGACAAATTTGGCATTCAGACATGACTTTTTTTATTTATTTACTTGTGTTCACGGGGATACATGTTAACTCATTAACACTTGGCATTGCCATATGGCAATAGTGTGCATGACTCTAGTAAATATTTACCTATATATTCTAACTTTTTTACTCAGGGGTCTCCGTCTAGCGGATATGTGAATGGCGACCACAAGGTACCCAAGCTGAGCAGAACATTACTTCCACTTACTGGTGTTTTGCTCCTCACTGTAACTTTTCTATCTGACCTTGGTCATCTCTTGTTCTCTTCCGACCCCGATGATATTAGGGTTCCTGAGGGCTAGGGAGTCTTTATTTTTTCAACCTCTCCATTTCTCTATAAAACCTTAACCCCTAACATGCTGACCTGTCATGGCATGTAATACGTCCTCTGATTGGTAATCAGAGGATATGGTCAGTGAATTTATTTTGATAATTCTCCTGGTCAGGATGGTGAGACCCGTAAACCAATGGCAGTTGTGATCCTCCAGACATTCTGGGGGTTGTGAGTGAGCAATGTGACCGCCAAAACATAAAAATTTGGTGCTCTCTAAAAAACGGTTACTATTACTGCCATTGCTCTCTTCAATATCAAATTATAAAATATGACTCAAGGGGTAAAATGTTCCGGAGTTAAAATAGTCCCCCATTTGGATCTCTGGGCGGGGACTACTTCTTGAGAACCAAAACATTATATTAATAGAAGATCTAATGTCAGACTTCTACAATGGAATGCCGGTAGTCTCACATAAACAAAAAGAGTAGAACTGAATAAAATTGTATTTCACTATAAAGTAGATATCTTTGTCATACAAGAAGTAAATCTAACAAATGACCAACTTAAATACTTCAATTTTACTGGATTTTTACTACACTTACTACCCAAAAAAAGACAGATAAGTAGTGGAATATTAGTTGGAGTCAAAAAGGATATTAAATCCTCCTTTGAAATTGTTAAAGAAATGGATAACAGATAAATCTGAATTAATAAAGCTAAATTTTTGGGATAATAAAACATATCTACATTTATACAGTATTTACAATGCTCCCAGGAATGAACCAGACCTCTCACTTATTGACCAATTAAATAAAACAATCGTAATTGGAGATTTCAATGCCCATTCCAAAAGATGAGGTTATGAAAAAGTGGATTCTACAGGGAAGATAGTGGCAGAATTTTTGAATACCACTACTTTTGAACTGATTTATAGTAAAGAAGATCCCACAACCTTCATACATTACTCTGGAGCAGGCAGTAACCCAGACCTCTTGTTAGCTACAATAGATATTGTTTCAAAAGTTAAAAAACAAGTTATAGAAGAACCAAGTTCTGGTCACAGAGCAGTAATTGCTGATATAAAACTAGAGAATACAAATAACAGTCAAGGTCTCACAAATCTGTATTGGAACTTCAAAAAAGCAACTTGGAACAAATATAAAACTGAATTAGAACATAAATTTAAAGAACAAACAAACTCACAGCTGCATGACCAACCAGATCATATGAACAAAAATTTTGGTAAAGTCATCCTAAAAACCGCAAAAAAACATATTCCTCGTGGAAGAATTAAAAATTTCAAACCCTTTTGGAACCCCCAGTTAGAAGAACTGAAAAAGCAAAGGGATATAGCTAGAAATACAGCTGAACAAACAAAAAACATATTGGATACACAAATATGGCTAAAGAAATGTGCCTCACTAAAAAAAGAAATTAATACTGCTAAAAGGAATCACTTTAATAATTTCTTAGAAAAAATGGATTATAGGACAGATGGTAACAAAGCTCATAAGTTCATAAAAAATATCAAGGACAGGAAAGAAAACAACAGCACACCTATCATACACAACAATAAAACGTTAGTAAATGATGCAGTCATAGCCGAAACATTCAATAAATATTATGCTAATTCACATAAAGTAACAAGAAATAATAAAAAGGAACGTAAGAAATTTAAGAAAGATTTGAAACAAGAAAGAGAATGAGATCCTAACACTCAGTGCAGTATCTTTTTCAAAATTTTAATATGCTAGAACTGAACATTGCAATAAATAATCTAAAAAACAAAAAGTCTCCTGGACCAGATCACATACATCCAGAGTTCATATAAACCTTGGAAAAACAGCAAAACAAGTACTGAAACTCTACAATCTATCCTGGAAAACCAGTGTACCTGCTGATTGGCAAAAAGCAATAATTGTCCCACTCTTGAAGAAAGACAAAACAGCGTCAGAAATAAAAAATTATAGACCAATAGCTCTTACTAGCATAATAGCAAAAGTGATGGAAAGAATGGTGCCAAACAGTTTAAATTGGTTTCTAGAATGAAAAAATTTAATTTCCCCATGTCAAGGTGGATTCAGAGAGTTCCACTCTACAAATGAACAAGTCTTACTTCTCAGTCAAGAAATCAAAGACTCCTTCAATAGAAAAGAAGATAATTTATCAGTTTTTATTGATTTCCAAAGTGCATATGATTCTATATGCAGAACAAAACTACTAAAGAAAGTAAAAAAAATAGGGACACAAGGTCCAATATTTTCATGGCTATGTCATTTCCTAACACAACGCTTTACTGCAACCAGATATGGAAGAAATATATCTAAATACAAACAAGTACACTGTGGCTTACCACAAGGCGCAGTGCTCAGCACAAAACTTTTTAATGTATTTATTAACGATCTGCCACAACAAATACAAAAATCAGGTGTGAAGTGTGTACTATTTGCTGATGACTTAGTAATGTGGACTTCAAAACCAAAAAGCAGAAGTACATAACTAGAAAAAACCTTGTAACAATCCTTAACCAACTTAGAAAGGTGGACCAAAGAAAATTTAATGACTGTTAATACAACAAAATCAAACTACCAAATCTTTTCACTAAGAAAAAAGCCACTAAAAATAAAACTAAATTTTGAAGGTCAACAATTACCAGAAACAAAGGAAGCAAAGTATTTAGGAGTTACATTTGATACTAAACTTACATGGACCAAACAAATAGAAAATGTAATACAAAGAGCAGAGAGGCGCCTTTCACTGTTAAAACGTCTAACAGTGGGGATGTTCCAGAGCAACTCTTAACACAACATACAGTGTATATATAAAGCCATTATTTACTTACTGCAGTGAAGTTGTTGCAACAGAAAACACAAAAAAAATTCAAATCATTCAAAACCAAAGTCTGAGATTAATTACAGGTGCTATCAAAACCACACCAATAGCAGCTATGGAAATACTAACCAACCAATACCCCATTGAATATGAAATAGAAAAAGCGGCTCTTATTCAACACGAAAAGTTGATCAGACTCCCATTCAATACATGGCACAAGAGAAATTTTACACATACACTAAAGACTCAAGAGAGCTTTCTTTCCAAAATTCAAGACATCAGGAAGAATGTACAATTTCCTAATTCAAAGGAAAACTTCATATCTAAAGTCAATCCGACACATACATTAGACATCACATATTATTTACACCTGACAGAAGAAGTTAAGAAAAGTGATACTCCAACTAGTGTTCTAAAATTATGGGCATTAGAGACAATCCATACTACATTTCCAGAACATGAATGGCTCCATATTTATAGTGATGGATCATTGATGTCAAACCAAGATGGAGCAGGTGCTGGAGTTACATGTCACCTCTTTTCCTATTACAAATTTTTAAGTTATGGAACTACTAACTTTGATGGAGAAATTGAAGCAATTCGAGTGGCCCTACAAAATCTTTTGTACAGAATTTCACATTTTCAGCAAGCAGTTAGTCTCTCAGATTCCAGGGCAGCAATTATAGCAATTACTTCCAAGTTGTCACCAAAAAACCAAACAATTATAGAATGTTGGAAAATCCTTACCCATCTAACAGCATTTCAAAAACACCTAGTCTTCCAATGGATACCAGCTCACTGTGAACTGAACTGAGTGGTAATGACAAAGCTGATGTTATTGCAAAAATGGTACCAGCGGTGTCCAAAAATCTATAGTTAATCTACCATTTTATGCAGCTAAAAGATTATTCAACTCTGAATTCAAAAAAATTATTGAAAAATATTACTATGAAAAATCAAAAAATAAAAGATGGGAACTACCAAACATTCAAACAGTAATTCCTGAGTATCCTCGAAAAACAGCAGTTGCAACCTTCAAGTTGATTACAGGACATGATTATCTGGCAAAACATTTAAACAGAACACCACATGTGGATCCCTGAGATAAATTCTGTGCTGCCTAGGTGGTAGGCAAATGCTCTAACTGCTCGGCCATGGTGCCGCCATTGTTCTTAAAATTTGTAAAATAAAGTATTATCTATATATAATTATTTATGGTTAAATCTATATAAATAAGGTTTAAAACTCGAGTATTCATGTTTACAAGTTGGGACATCATTTGTACCTTTAGTACTAAGGTCTCTGAGAACCTACCTGCATTACTGATGGTTAGAATATGCATTTAATATTCACTGGAAAGATTCACTGAAGAACAAATTATTTACTTTATTTTTTTTATACCTATTCTACAAAAGTCACTATGCTTTTGTACTTCTGAAATATGCACTTTATTTGTGTTTCATCCAAAAACAGTAAACTGATAATTCATAACAATTTTATAAAAAATATATAAAAATGGTAATTTTTCCCAAGTCCAGCATTATCTGATAAGTAAGGCCTTCAGTATCTAGGTATATATTCCTGAAACAAGACAAAGTTGTGGAATCTAGAAATTAGCATAAAATTGTAGAGTTTGAGTATAATCTAGATCAGTGATGTTCAACTTGGAGTAGGCTGTACGCATACACCCAGGGATATGTGAAGACTTCTTAGGAGGTAAGGAACGTTTAATTGAATTTAATTTAATCCTTTGTGTAGTATTAAATAGGTTATAAATATTATTACCTATTTTAGACATGGTTATGTATAATTTGAACTAAGGATAACTTCAGTGTCTTCTCATGATAAGGGGAGACCTCGGGAAAAACCCTAAACAGATAACACACCCTAACCAAGATTCTAACTTGGGACTTCTTGAATGTGAGGCAGACATGATACCACCACACCACAGAGGCAGGCTACTATCAGCTAAGGATCTCTAAAAGGAGTACTTTTGTAGGTAGGCTAAGATAGAGGATTTTGTGTGAGCACTTAGTTCTAGAAATGGCTTGCACTTTATTCCATATATCAAATTGGTTGTTCTTAAGTGACATAGGAAACATAATTTAACCAATATTCTTTTTTGCTCGCTTTGAATTTTTGGCAGGCTAATACTTCAAGTACCACTGCCATAGGGGTACAGGCTGAAATGGAAAATTGTCTTTGGGGGTATACGGAGAAAAAAGGTTGAATACCACTGAATCTAGATCATATAAGTTGCTATTAAATTTGAAACAAGTATTTTGCAAACCTTTTGAAACTAAATTATCTGTACCATCTAAATGATTGAAAGATATTTGAATCCATAAAAACAGCTTACTCACGAACTTGAAATAATTATAAACTTGTAAAGTAAGATAACATTTCAAACTGTTTCTAAAACAGCACCTGCAGTTTGGTGATAATTGTATAAAAATATGTCTAACCTAAAAAACAATCATTTGTTCTTCACTTGTGTTGCACTATGACAAAGTTTGTGAAAAAAAGCAACAGAAAGTAAAAAAATCTGATGTGTTGCACTCACATGACTTTCTCTACTCTTGTACTAACCATTCTTACAAACTCTTATTCCTATATCTTCTTCGTGTTAGTTAAAATAAACATTTGTACAAATTATCTTATTGCTTATTTCCTTGTAGGTGCAAGGGGAATATTGGAATACAGTAGGCTTTGTGCGATAGTCAAATCTTTTAAAGCTTTGAGATTCCATTCTCTTTGTACACGTAACATAAAAAAATGAACAACGATGACCCATTTCACGAAAGTTCCAAGTTTTCCGAAACTCACACACATAACAAGGTATATCTCCGAAATGGTTCACCCTACAAGAAAATTTATTGAGACATAAATTGTGTATTTTAGCAAGATCTACATTTTTTGTAAAGTATAATTTGGTCTATCTCTAACGGTTTACCAGTTATGCAAAAGTCATCCAGAGTAAATACGACTACAGGGGCTATAGCCAGAAAATTCAAGATATACATTTCATTTGTCATAAAAATATCTCAAACATATGACATTTTAATCAAAATCGTTAGAGCCATTTTCAAGAAAATCAAAATTTTTGAAAAATTTTCCATGTAAAGGGTAGTTTAGGGTGGGGCTATTTTCTTCAAAATCTTAGTGTCACATCCTTGAACAACATTGAACTTAAATACCAACTTTGGTTTTTAACCGACTTTTCATTTTTGAGCTATGCTGTCCACAGACTGACAGACTGACAGACTGACAGACTGACACACAGACACACAGACACACACACGGACCTTTTTCTAAAAATGGTTTTTTTGGATTCAGGGGGCCTCAAAACATGTATTTCCGGTGAAATCTCGACTTCGAATTTTTGGGTGGAATACAATACTTCCCCTACTTACCAGTAGAGAAAGTAAAAAGGTAACTACTTAATAAGAGCTCAAATCCAATATTTTAGGTTCCACTCAATAACTCAGATTTGCAGAGGCAATGACTGAAATGTTTGAAATGATACTCAAATGAACTTGGGGACCACAGAGCTATGAGATACCTACATTTAGCTCTTGAGAATAAGAGAAAACCCCTAAAAGACCTTATTCAGGTAGCTCAGTCAAACTGAGATTTGACTAAGGGCCTATAGGTTGGAAGGTGTACACTGCCACACGGAGGGGGCAATTTTAGATATACAGTAGAATCCCAAAATAATGCAGTTGTTGGGGGACATGCTTTAGCCCTGCATTATAACAATTTCCTGGTCTATGAAAATGTAAGCTTAGAAGTGACAAAAAACAATCCTGCAGAGGTGATGGGAAACATTTGTGCAATTATAAATTACAGTACATTGTAAGGTATATAATATACAGTGAAGTACACCACTTTTAAATGCAATTGCACACCAGTTAAGCTAGGAGTGTATTCCAGTCCTGAACCAATCTTAATTTATACCGTATATTCATTTACACTGTATCCATGTTACACTAACCTAATTTTGCACTGACTTAACAGAATCAGTTAAGTTTTGTTTGGCGGCATAATTCACAAGTTATTTTTTTTCTCTCATATTGTTTGATTGTAGCAAGATGGAGATTAAAAAAAAATTATTTAGTGGTTTAATGATGCTGTCAATTGCCAGGATTACATCAGCATCTTCCGTGCGCTGAAATTTCATCTCACAGTTCTATTACATGCCATTAAATCTACTAACATGGAGCTGTCGCTTTTAAGCATACTTAAAAACTGGTTTGAAGCCGCGACCTTGGGATCAGTAGGCCAGCGTCTAACCAACTGAGCCACCCAGACCAACATCAAGATGAAGATGAATACTGTTCTATTCATTATTTATTTATGCCAACAAACTTACTGTTGGTGTTTTTAAACACACAAGCCGTGTGTGGGCAAAGTTTAAGAGGTAGAACTGGAACTAACTTGAGAATTTAATGCCATTCTGGCAGTTTGTCACAATAGCTCAGTGGTTAGAGCGTCCGCCCGGCAAGCGGAAGGTCTGTGGTTCAAATCCCAGTTGTGGCATTGAATTTTTAAGTTCCAGTTCTACCTCTTAAACTGTTCTATTCATTTTACTCCTCCATACACAGAATGATCTTGTTTATTTCACTTATCACTTTGTTAACATGCAGAATACCTTCTTCTGTGTGCATGTTTCATTACTTTAGGAAATTCTTAGCAATGCAGTGGCCAAGGTTAATGCTAGGGGTAGCAAAAGGTATATTCCAGTACTGCTTTTCGAAGAAAATTTTAAACTCAACTTTCAAAAATAAAAAGTGTTAATAAACAAATAAAAAGTTCAATATATTTTTGGGATACATACTTTCCCCACCTTAAATCTGAATCCACGTTATTTCAGACTGAGCTATTTTGGACTTCTACTGTACTGAAATTTGCAGTTGATATTTCTCAAAACTTTGAAAAAAATTGCTTAATAAACATAAAACAAAAGTAACATTTGAACACCTGAATATTTAGAATTTTAAATATTCAACCAGAAAATCAGTATAATAGGTAATTTAAACACTTTTAATTCTTTAAATATAACTTGACGAACTTGAGCAGGAGCAGACTGACATCGACAAATGTTCAGGTGCTTACTGGGTAACGTTGCAATAAAGGAATGTCACTTGGGATGTTAGTGACAAACAACTTAGAAAAATCATTTAAAGAGAACAAAACTCTTATTTCTCCATGTAATACAAGATGTGTGGACTGCAATTGACTGATGACCCTGATCTCCACTGTAAAAGATTATAATAAACACTTCATAGACTAAATTTTTTATTTATGGTATAGCATAGTACCTTTTCTCTTATATTTAAGTACATAGTAGAATGTGAATTATCCAAAACTACTGCAGATTAGATGTTTGGATAATCAATTTTCTGGAAAACCCAACATTTAGGGAAAAAATTAAAGTGTTTTGAAGAGTCGGAGTAGAAATAAGACACAATCTCTGGTACAAAACACAAACTTGTATTTTAAATTTAGTTAACAATCTCAAAATACTCTGCAAAATTTTGAAGTATGTATCATCAGACAGTGTAAAATAAAAATGTTCCTTAGTAAAAAAAAGGTTAAATGATTTTTTGCTTCAATCTTGAGTGATTTCTTTGCTGCTAAATCTCTCATAAGCTTTAAGACAGCGTCACATTTTCTTGCAGTTGCACCAACTAAATTGTGGTCTCTAAGGTTGGTAGAACAGCTAGACCGACCTATGGTGTGCAGTACTCTAGCGTAGTTTTGGTTCAGTGCAGCAATTTGAATTTAATCATAGTCAAGGACTTTTGGTTAACACACAGTCTCTTCAATGAACAATTCTTGCACACAGGGAAAGCTGCTTTCCTTCCCTCCCTCCTGTAATGGCTGATATGGGGAAATAGATACATCAGTTTGCTGCAAAACACTACAACAGCATGTAGCTGAAACAATTGCAGTTCACATAAGGTTATTGTTGGCACATGGCCATAGTTACAGCAAAATCACTTGGTTTGTTATAAAGCTAATTTTTATACATATATAATCTCATTAGCAATAATATACACTAAAGCTATGCTTGCGAGCTTGACTCTATGATGGACAGAAAAGTTATGACTTCTGCGCATACATATTTGTGCAACTTCCTCCACCATCAGCCTTTCAGGTGAAGAGTGCCACTGTGCATCTAAGGGAATTGCTCATGTCTCACCTCACAACCTACACCTACCTACCCATCTACCCACCTGCCCACCTGCCTACCTACCTACCCACCCTCCCCTACCTACCTATATGCACACATGCCTACATGCCCACATGCCTTAGTTGAAAATGTGTCTGGAAAGATGATGTCTGCTCAATCTGTTCATCATGTCCTTTGGAAGTTTGGCTGAACACCAAGGAAGAAGCCTTGCAGTAAGTAAGAAATTAGTTACATTTGGTAAAGAGCACACCTATAAGGATCACAACTTTTGGAACAATGTAATGTGGTCAGACAGGACTAAGATAAAGGTGTTTGGATCAGATGGAATAACCAGTATCTGGAGAAAAGCAAATTCAGACAATGATTCCAGAAATACTTTTCCCACAGTTAAGCATGGTGATGATTCCATTAAGCGTTAGGTCTGTAAGTCATTCAGTGGTGTTGGTAATATGCAATTCATTGATGCAATTATGGAAAAACATGTGCTTTTTTACATTTAAAAGAACAGCATACAGCAGAGTGGCCAGAAACTGGGTATGGCACCTGGTTGTGGTTTCATTAGTATAATGACAGCAAACACACGGCAGGACTGAGCATAAATATGGATTGTACCCAAAGTGCTAAAAACACCTCAAACATTTGTGGAGAATTTTAAGAAAATGAGTATGTAAAAATCAGAGTCAAGTTTAGACAAGAGTTTAAACATATTGTGGAAGAAGGGTGGAATAACATCATCCCAGAAGAATGCAAAAATTTGGTTACTTCTATGAAAAGCAAGTGTAAGGCAGTTATTCAAACCAAAGGATGCCAACCAAAGTATTAGATTATCAATGCAGTCTTTGTTATTAAACTATTACTTGTAATGTATGGATAGAAAAGCTGTTTAAAATTGCTCATGTTTCTTTTACAATTTTATTTAATTTAAATACAGCAGTAGTTACACTATTCATATTTAAAGAACATATTACTTAAACAGTCTTGTTACAAATATTAAAGTGTTTTGTTAATAAATTGAAGAGTATGATTAAGAATGTTATATACCAGAGACGTATATTCAGAGACATCTAGGGAATCGGAAATGGCCGAGACAGATTTGATAAAACCTTCTGAGATAACACTCATGGCATTAAGAATCATGACTAATTCCATAAGGTGTTATTTTAAATAGCTGCAGTTGCAGTGAGTGATTATGCACATGGGAACTGGCTGCTAGACTTTAGTCCATCTCATTAAGTGAGCTTCTTTAGACCCAGCAGCTGGGATATGACAGCAAGCTAGTGGTGCATATGAGCACATGTGAAACTAGCAAAGTAAGTGGTGAAGTCTATCTCTGGCATGGAAGATGGCTTGCTTATGATACAAAACCTTAACCCAAGCCAGTATTTCTGTCACAAGTGGCAGCTAAAGCAATGCCCTTGTTTGAGATGTCATAGTACACATTATTTTACATTGGAATGTGGTTGTGTCATCAAAGAACTAATAATAATATGTCTATTGCTTCATGCTACAAGTATTTTTATCATTGTTTTCTCATAAAGATATCGTGTATAAGATATTGCAAACTAAATGTATGCATATCATTTTCTGCTGTTAAAGATTTGAATGTGTCAGGAAACTGTCCAAAGATACACGTCTAAATGTAGTGAGAGAATTAGGAATAAAATGCAGGAGGATAGTTATGAAATGCCAAAGAAATAGAGAAACTTAGACCTCAAAATTGAATTTAAGATGCCTTTTAATGAAATTATGGACACCATTTGCTCATTTGGATTATAGATTACACTAGCCTGCAAAAAAAAACTTTTCCCCCACTGGTTTGAGATCTGAAAGGTGATATTAACTAATTTTGATGTGCTAAATTGAATGGTGATTACAGTTTTTCTCTCTCAGATAAGGTTTTTCTATAAATTGCTAAATATTATAATGAAAATAATGAAAAATGGTATGCTTGATGTTAAAAAAGTGTCATAAAATAAATAAAGAATGAAAAATTTCTCAGTAAACAATAAAAATAAATACCTACATACCTGTAAAAGAGGGTATGAAGTTACAGTTTCCTTGCCCAGAAGGATGACTGCATTGATATACGTTTATAGACTGGTTGAGCGATTTCCCTTTTCAAGCACCAACACTAGTCCGCTAGTATCGTAACATTCCACCTACCTTGATATCTCCTCTCCATCTCTTTGATTTCTTGATGGAATCTTTCACCTTGTTCACCACAGAGGGATACTAAATTATCAGGAAATAGTCTAGATGCGAATACAAAAAGTGAAGTTTTAAACTCATATTACACACTAGTATTTGTAACTTTTCTAACAAATTTCTCACAATTATTTCATATTGTAGATCCTTTGTATTTCCCAGAAACTTATTGACTACTTCTTTGAAAGAATACCGTGCCTGAAGTTCTCAATCATTCATGACATCCAAAAATGCACTGTCCTTCATTAGCTCTCTTATGTGAGGTCCATCAAATACACCCTCTTTTATCTTAGCTTCAGACATCACAGAAAATTTACTACTCAAATACTTGAAACACAAACAGTTTTTACTCAATGCTTTCATGAATTGTTTCATAATACCTAGTTTTATATGCAATGGAGGCAATAACATTTTCTTTGGATCAATTAGAATGACGGGAATTACATTTTTTCTCCTGATGTTAAACCTTATCTCTTAGGCCATTTTATCATTGTCCAATGTTTAACCCTATCTCTACTGTCCGATTCACATAAAAAACATGGGTATTTTGTATAACCTCCCTGTTGCCCTAGTAAGGTACTGGATACCTTTAGGTCCCTGCACAATAGCCATTGATGTTCCTGGTAATTAATCTTTTCTAAAACGGTTTCAAGATTTCCATATGACTCTTTTAGGAAACCAAATGTGCAAGTGGTATTGAGGCAAATTCACTTCTATTGTGCAATAAAATGGCTTTTAGACTTTGTTTTGAAGCATCAATAAATAAATGCCAGTCGTTACTATCATATGTTGGTTCTTCCCAGTTGTTGAATTAAACCTGGTACATCACTGCAATAAACAAGCTGGTCTTCCATCTTAAAGAACTTGGTAAATTCTTTATTTCTATTCCTATGCCAGGAAAATGTGGTGTCTGGTATCTATTTTAATCTCGATCCTAGTAATTCGCTCTTGTCCTTGGTAAGACCTAAGTCTCTTACTAAGCTGTTTAACTCTTCTTGACTAAAATGCTATGACTTGTCTTCAAGAGTGTGTGCTGGGAAATACTCATCAACATTGGAATTTTCTGTTGACCTAGAGACTGAACTCTTAATATCCTCTAGTTGAGTTGGTGGAACAGGAATAGGGAGATTTACTCCATGTGGCACAGGTCTTAGAGCTGATGCAAGACCATCTGGAAATTAAATTTTTTATTTTTTTTATTGTACCCAGATACGTTACACATGCAGATGTAACAATCATCATAATCATTTTTTGTTCACGCCATATCATAGGAATCCCGAACTTCATTGATTTCTGTTTTCCATTGTACCACTGCCTTAGTCCTTTACTAAATGTTTTGCAAACAGTACCTATGTGGAGCCCATGTTTGATTTTGATCTCCTAGCTTGACATTAAAATATGCAAAATACACCTTTTTAATAAATGATGTAATGTTAGTTTTCTGCTTCTGTAGCAAGGAAGAACCACACACATAACAAAAGTTATTAGGATGGTTCACACATTTTCTCTTAGAAGAGATTGAAGCCATTATTGAAAATGTACCATGAAACAATATGAACTAAAAATAAAGAAATAGAAATGATAAACCTTTTCTGGAAATTGCACTATCAATCACCGCGAGTTATAAGAAGTGACTAAAGTTCAGATATATCTTAATACAGATGTGTCCCTATAAGGGTGAGTAATTAACTGATGCTTGTCTAAGATTCAATGGTTGAAAGATTTATTGCCTGCACATAGTCGCGCAGAGATAAATATTAGCCACTCACACTCAAGCTGCTTACGCTACTCATCAGCTCAACACGGAAGCACATAAGGGGTGGCTTATTTTGTAAATATACAGTATTTACACTCTGAAAACCCACAATGAGTGTTATTCATTTTAAGTTATAAAATTATACACCTATAATGATCATAATTATAGTTTCATACATACATGCACTGGCGGAAAAAAAAAATTCAACACCAGTAAGGGCTGTGTTTATCAATACATGGGCATGTGACTTTGGTGGGTGTAAAGTAAAGAAGACAGATGTAGTCGAGATAAAGGAACACTTTTATTTCCGTAAACAGTAACTTTGTACACTCGTTGCAACAGCAAGAACACTTTACCGCTATTTATACCTCCCAGGCACTATTCTGGAAACTTCAGGAAAGTTCAGTTATTATTGCGGTGAAAGACAAAGCATGAAATTCCAGAAGTCTCTATCCCTTTCTCTCTTTCGGCAAGCGCCCCAACAATGCGGCCATTCTCTGTCTCTTCCCTTCGGCTCCTTTGTTGTAGTGCCGACAATAATGCGATGGGCGACACTAATCCCTCCTCAAGGCTGGTGGTCCCGAACAGCACCATTGTAACGGGCCAGACGATCCAGGTGTACCACTAACATCTTTCCTTGGGGCACCTTCTGGATGCGGTAGACTACGTCGTTAATCCTCTTTACCACTCGGTACGGTCCTTGCCACGGTTGTTGAAGTTTTGGGCAGCGTCCCTTGGTCCGGGTAGGGCGGTACAACCAGACCATGTCACCTTGCTGGAATCCTCGGCTGTTGGCTTGCCTGTCGTACCGGGTCTTCATGCGGTCGCTCGCCATCTGGATGTTCTGACGAGCCATCTCGTGCATGTCGTGGAGATGGTCTACTAGATTCTCCACATACTCGGTTGCCGGTTGTTTCGCTTCAGGGGGGCTCCCAAAAGCCAGGTCACATGGGAGGCGTAGCTCTCGGCCGAACATTAGGCTTGCTGGTGTCATCCCGGTGGTGTCGTGTGTCGACGAACGGTAGACCAGCAAGAACAGTGGTACCTTGAGGTCCCAGTCTCGCTGATGGCTGGACACGACCTTCCTCAGGTGCTCCTCTAGGGTCTTGATGTATCTCTCGACCATGCCGTCCGACTGTGGATGTAGGGGTGTTGTGCGGGTCTTGTTCGCCCCAAGTCTTTCCAATGCCTCCTTCATTAGGTGCGACTCAAAATTAGTGCCCTGGTCGCTGTGGAGCTCTAACGGGACCCCAAAACGGCAAAACAGCTGTTCCACGAGGCAGTCTGTAATTGTCTTCGCCTCTTGGTTCGGGATGGCATACACCTCCGGCCACTTGGTGAAGTAGTCCACAGCTACCATCAGGTACTTGTGGCCTCGATCGGACACTGGGAATGGCCCAGCTATGTCGACGGCGATGCGTTCGAAGGGCGCTCCGACGTTGTACTGCTGCATGCGACCCCGGCTCCTAGTCTGGGGGCCGCGACTCGCCGCGCACACGTGACATTGACGGCACAAGTTCTCAGCGTCTGCTCGGAGCCTCAGCCAGTAGTAGCGCTGTCGGAGTTTGTCCATCGTCCGGTTTGCTCCTACGTGTCTACCCGAGGTACCGGCGTGCACTTCCTCCAAGACTTCCGGGACCTTACTTCGGGGAAGTACCAACTGCTCTTTCTGGGTCTTCCCAACAGGTGATTCCCATACCCGGAACAGCACGCCCTCTTTGGTCTTCAACGAGTCCCATTGGGCCCAGTACGACTTGTATGTAGCGCTTCTGGGTGCGATGTCCTCCCAGGTTGGTCTCGTCCCTGCCTGCACTTCTCTCAAGAGTGGCCCCAAGTCGGCGTCCGCCAGCTGCTCCCTCCTCAGGCCCGCGCTATCCCATCCATCCGCAGGCACTGCCGTGACCACTCTGACAGCTGCGGTACCCTCCTTCTCTTCCACTCTTGCGCATTGGCCGCACTCTTCTGGGCAGGGTCTTCGAGACATGGCGTCTGCGTTGCCGTGGCTCTTCCCTCTGCGATGTTCGGAGGTGAAGCCCTACTCCTGCAACCTCTGGACCCAACGGGCTGTCTGGACCTCCAGGTTTCTAAAGCTAAGTAGCCAGGTTAGGGCGGAGTGGTCTGTCCTCAGGTGGAATGGCTGACCGTACAGGTACTTGTGGAAGTGCTCCAAGGTCTTCACTACCGCCAGTAGCTCTCGTCGGGTGACACAGTAGTTCTTCTCTGCCTTGGACGTCTTGCTGTAGTAGGCTATCACCCGCTCGTGGCCGTTCTGGACTTGGGATAGGACGCTTCCAATTCAATGGTCGCTGGCGTCGGTGTCCACAATGAAGGCGTCGCCTGGTTGTGGGAATCCCAAAATAGGAGCACTGCAGAGCGTCCTCTTCAGCTGCCGGAAAGCGCCTTCGGCGTCCTCCGTCCACACATAAGGTCGGTGTTCTTCCGTCAGGCGAGTAAGGGGTTTGGCGATGCTGGAGAAACCCTTTACGAAGCGGCGGTAATAACTGCACAATCCAAGGAAACTGCACAGTTCTCGCTTATCCTTTGGGCGAGGCCGATCTCTCACGGCCTGTGTCTTCTCCAGATCCGTGGCCACTCCGGTTGGTGAGACTATGTGGCCCAAGTAGTTGACTTCCCTGCGGAAGAGCTGGCACTTCTTGGCGTTCAGCTTCAAGCCGGTCGCCTGCAGTCTCTGTAGCACCTTGCTCAGTTTGTCAAGATGGTCTTCGAATGTCTTGCCAACGATGATGATGTCGTCCAGGTATAACAGACAGGCGTCATAAGTCAATCCTCTCATTACTGACTCCATGAGGCGTTGGAAGGTAGCTGGTGAGTTGCAGAGACCAAAGGGCATAACTGTGAACTGCCAAAGCCCTTGGCCTGTCCCGAATGCAGTCTTCTCCTTGTCTCTCGGGTCTAGAGCCACCTGCCAGTAACCCGATTTCAGGTCCAGGGTTGAGAACCACTGCGCACCAGCAAGCGTGTCCAGGGTGTCGTAAATCCGGGGTAAGGGGAAGCAGTCCTTCCTAGTGACAGCGTTCAGCTTCCTGTAATCTACGCAGAAGCGTAGCCTGCCATTCTTCTTCTTCACCAGAACTACAGGGGAACACCAAGGACTGTCAGACTCTTCGATCACTCCCTTGGTTTTCATGTCCTCCAGCATGTCTCGCACCGCCACTTGTTTGGCCAACGGAACGCGTCTAGGTGGTTGCCGAATAGGCTGGGCGTCTCCGGTGTCGATGTGGTGAAGCACTCGGTCCGTGCGGCCGTAATCGCTGCTGCCTTGGCTGAAGTCGCGCTGATATCGTCTCAGCAGTTGTTGGACCTTCTCTCTCTGTTCAGCGGTCAGGTGGTCGGCCGCCCTCTCCAGTAAGCCTTCCAGCCGGGGCCCCAGGTGTTGCGTCGGCACCGGCTCCTGGGTCTTGTCTATTGGTGTTACGCTGACCACGGGCTCGCACGCCCCCAACTCCTTCCCGGCCTGGACGTCGTGATCGGTGTCTGTTGGGTTGAGCAGTCTCACCGGCACCTCCTCTCGGCACGGCAACAATGTCCCGGCTACACAGAGCCCGTGCACATGCGTCTTCCGGTCCAGCAGCATGTTCTTCTTGCGCTGGCCTTCCAGTCGCGCCGTCACTACCATCTCGCTTCTCGCGGGGACAACTACGTCTTCCCTGAGAATGACCCTGCAGATTCCAAGGCGTTCTTCGGGGTGCCGGAGCATTACTTCCTCTCCCTTAAGCCGCAGAACCTTCTTGCCGATGTCGACCGTCGCCTCGTGGCTCCTGAGGGCATCCAGTCCCAGTATCACCTCCTCAGCTACCTCCGCGACGAACACCCACAAACGCAAGACACTTCGCCCCAAGGTCAACTGCAGCAGGACCTCCTTCTCCACAGGCAAGGTGTCACCCGATGCCGTCACTAGTTGGTACGCTCGGCTCGGTTTTCTCGACGGCAAGCCCCTGGCTACGTCAGGTCTGATGACAGTCACGGCTGCTCCAGTGTCAACAAGCACGCGGCACGGCTTCCCTCTCACCCAACCGTCCGCGATGAGGCTGTCATCCATCCGTCGGCTGACGGCGCGCAATGTCACTCGAGGGGATGATGGTGATGGCGCCGACGTGCCCCTCGCCACGCCGGCCATTACTCGTTTTCCGGCTGCTCTTCTTGGTGCCGTCAGTCTCTCTTCAGGTGTCCCGGCTGGCCACACACCCAACACACGCCAGCTGGTCTTCGTCGGCGTCCCTGGACTGGTCTGCGGTCTTCATCGTAGCGGACACTCCTTGTCTTCGAGGTCGGGGTAACCGTCACTTTGGCCGCTTCCATCCTTAATGCGGCCGTTAGTGCCTCGTGGATGGTCTTGTAGTCGCCGAGCATCAGGCGTTGACGTATCTCGGCATCGCGTACCCCGTCGACGAAGGTATAGGCGGCTTCTCGGGATACGAATTCGGAGGGGAGGTCGACCAAGGCTTTGCTGGCCAGCTGTTCGATTGCCAGGGCGAACTCCTGCAGCGTCTCCACTGGCAGTTGCATCCTAGATTTCAGTTGGCTGCGGTAGGCTGCGGCTAAGCGGTGGTTTCCGAACCGGTTCTCCAGGGCCTCCCAGATGTCCTTGGGCGCCGCCGCTGTCTGGACTGCGTTCAGCACCTCTGCGGCTCGTCCCTGGAGGCTGGCTATCAGCTGCGCGGCCTCTTCTTCTGGCGTCCATTTGTTGTGCATGACCACTGTGTCGAATTGACGGCGGAAGACCTCAAACGTTGACGTGCCATCGTACTTCGGTGGTTTGACGCGCGTCGATGTTGTGTCGCGTGCTGGAGCCTCGGCCTTGTAGTTCTTGAGCTTTCCACTAAGCATCCCTTCCACCATTGCATTTAGCTCCTTGGCGCTACCGTCGACCCTGTCTTCGAGAACGTTAAGCCGTTCCCCGACATTCTCCAGGGCGTCAACGCGTTGGCCGAGGTCCTCCATCTTTCCACCGAGCTCTTCCACCTTTCCACCGAGCTCTTTCACATCCTTCCTTACGCCAGCCAGTTGCTCGTCAATTTTCGCCGATAGCTCCATCTTCATCTCTTTCACCTCGGCAGCGAGGTTGTCGTTTGCCGTCTTCATCTCTGCTTTCAGCTCTTGTAAAAAGCTCACCAATGTACCCTCCATCGTCGTGTCCCGCTTCTGACACCAGTGTGACCTTGGTGGGTGTAAAGTAAAGAAGACAGATGTAGTCGAGATAAAGAAACACTTTTATTTCCGTAAACAGTAACTTTGTACACTCGTTGCAACAGCAAGAAAGTCTTTACCGATTCACCAACAGCACGGCTCCGAATTCGCAACACAAAAACTGTCCCTTCTCACACTTTACCGCTATTGATATCTCCCAGGCACTATTCTGGAAACTTCAGGAAAGTTCAGTTATTATTGCGGTGAAAGACAAAGCATAAAATTCCAGAAGTCTCTATTCCTTTCTCTCTTTCGGCAAGCGCCCCAACAATGCGGCCATTCTCTGTCTCTTCCCTTCGGCTCCTTTGCGGTAGTGCCGACAATAATGCGATGGGCGACAGTATGTAGATATTGAGAGGTTACAGAACGGGTGATTGATGTATCATGGTCGGTGGACAATAGATGGCACTCCACAGCAGTGTCTCTATGCCTTCAGTGTCCACAGTGCAGGCAGTCACTGTGGTACCCTAACAGTTGAATGGTGGTGTCAAACAACACTCTAGGGTGTAGCGATGCCACGACAACAGGCACATGCTTCTGTCTCACAGCTACAGCCATTTGAACGGGGTTGAATTGTTGGCCTCTGCGAAGCTGGATGGAAAAATTGCTGCACATCTTGGGCGCAATGTATTGGTGGTGTGTCAGTGCTTTCAGCAATGGTCTGTGGAACATTCTCACTCCCATAGACCAGGTTCTGGGCGACCACATTCTACAGATGCATGTCTGGATCGACACATTGTACAGACATCAGTGAGTGCCCGAACAGCACCCAAGGAGGCGATATGGGTTCAGGTAGCACCTGGAGTATCAGTACAGACTATTGGAAATCATCTTGCTGCAGCAGGACTCAAATCAGGTGTACCTCTTACACCACAATACCGTCATGCACGTCTCTTCTGGTGTCGAGAAAGGCCTCATTGGACAATGGAATGGCACTCTGTTGTCTTCAGTGATGAGAGTAGGTCAAAGGCCCAACTCCTGGCATCATGGTGTGGGGTGCCATCACTTACAACTCGCGCTCGCCTTTGGTGTTTGTGCAGGGTCGTGTAACCAGTGCCAGCTACAGCCAGCAGGTAATTAATCCTGTGTTACTGCCATTTCTTCAACAGGAAGGTGATGTGCTGTTTGAACAGGATAACACACATCCCCATACAGCTGCAGCAACGCAACATGTTCTGTATGGTATACAACAACTACCCTGGCCAGCACGATCCGCTGATCTCTCTCCCTTTGAACATGTATGGGACATGATGGGAAAGAAAGTGACTGGGTGATGTGGCCAGCCACAACCATTGCCAAACTGTGACAACAGGTACAAGATGCTTGGTCCAGTGTATCACAGGGTGCCATTTGCCACCTGTACGATCGTCTGCCTGCATGAATACATGCTGCCCAAGGGGGTTACACGAAATATTGTTGCAACCATTGGGACATACCTCCTTGTGACATCTCTACATCATTTGCGCTGATTTTGCTATCATATGATACTATCATGACATTCTACCGGTCACTTAACTCTGTATTAAATTTAAGCGATCCTTGAAAGTGTTGCATTTTTTTTCCACCAGGGCATTACTGTATAGGTCTAGTGTCTAGCTTAATTTATAAAATTTCAAATTGCATAAAAATGGTAAGTGTTATAGAAAAACTGTTATCATTTTCAAAATCAGCTTGTCTTTTTCCATATAAATACCCAATGTTCATCAAAACCGGGAAACTGTTGCAGGCTAGTGTTATTTATTGGTTGTAGGAAACCAGAATTTACAACACTCCTAGATACAAATAAATTCCTGCAGATGAAAGCAGCATTTCCTGAAACAGCTTTCACATTACTGTTAACTACATACAACAGACATTTTTATTCTTTGAAGCAATGAAACCAGTTACCACACTGTCCTGCTCTCTAAATATAAATAATATAAGTCTTATAATTACAGGAAAGTTTCTCCTTTACCCTGTTTTTCTTCTTTTTTGTTTTGCTTTTTGTACCTGTAAATGTGTTTTTATATGCTATTCTGTGTATTTATTGACATGTTCAATGTTCACTGGCCTCCATGGCTACTTGTGAACTTGTTGAATGCAATCCAATCTAATATAATCTTCAGACTCAGAAATCTGTTAAACAGTGTATTTTCTAATGAAGTACATGGATGAGAAACACTTAATGTTGGCCATGTCAGAAGTATACAAACTTGCTGCACTCATATTCACCATTCCAGCATCACCCCCAACAGTGGAATACTTACTCTCTGCCCTGAAGACAATAAAATCTTACCTAAGGACAACAAAGGATGAATGGACTTGCTCTAATATCCATTGAAATAGAGCTATTGGAGAAGATAAGGATTACTCCAACAGTTCATTTCAGTAATGCCATTATCAAAATACTTTGCAGTAAGGTCAAAAGGATGATGGTGGTAGTTAGTAGCAGCAGTGAAAGTGGTGGTGGTTGTATTGATGATGCTAGCAGAAACCACAGGTGTACATGTCCCAAGCACATCCTATGCCAATGCAGTGTCGGCTATTCAAGTGAAGCTGGTGAAGAGGTTTTCACCTAAATATAGCAGTATTTCATTTTTGTTAATATTGGCATTATTATTGCCATTCTGAAAGTTTAGTCACACATTTCTACTGCAAGCAGCCTGTAGCAGGGTGAATGACCAATCCTTCTTTTGTTTGGAACTTAGAGCCAGGCAGCCGGCAGGGAACGAATTGGTGAAAGTTTATGAAAAACAGCAGTCCTTCAAATCAAGTGTAGCAGTCAGGTTTGTGGAAGATACTGCTTCACTAAACAGCTTGGTTGCTATGACAACATGACAACATGAAACAATATGATATAGGGAAATAGCATGTGCATGCACATGTTTCAGGCAAAAAATAAATATTTGTACTTGTAGAGGGGTAGCAAAGCAAAGACATGTTGGCCTTTAGGATAGAGGGGATGTTTACATGCGCTAAGAAGATGGTTGTTGTTTCACCTCGAGGAAGTGCTGGTGGCAGTGGCGGCTTGCAGTCAAAATTTTAGGGTAGGCAAAGTGTAACAGTAACAAACAACAACAACAACAACAACAACAATAATAATAATAATAATAATAATAATAATAATAATAATAATAATAATAATAATAATAATAATAATAATAATAATAATAATAATAATAATAATAATAATAATAATAATAATAATAATAATAATAATAATAATAATAATAATAATAATAATAATAATAATAATAATAATAATAATAATAATAATAATAATAATAATAATAATAATAATAATAATAATAATAATAATAATAATAATAATAATAATAATAATAATAATAATAATAATAATAATAATAATAATAATAATAATAATAATAATAATAATAATAATAATAATAATAATAATAATAATAATAATAATAATAATAATAATAATAATAATAATAATAATAATAATAATAATAATAATAATAATAATAATAATAATAATAATAATAATAATAATAATAATAATAATAATAATAATAATAATAATAATAATAATAATAATAATAATAATAATAATAAAGCCCGTTTATCCGAAATATAGGGGGCGAAGTCATTGCGGATAACGCAAACAATATATTGTTTGGTTGTTTAATAAGACCAGAGTGAATGAGTGTGACTTTACGGACGAATTACCGCCAAAACTAAAATCACGAGTGTCGGCAGACTTTTTTCCAGGGGGGGGGGGCCACATGTTGGAAATTTGCAATCATATAATATTAAATCATTATTTTACTGTCAAAATTTATAGTATTTGTTGCAGATAACCGTATTAATTTGTGCTAAACAAAAATTTTTCTTTACATCAAAATTAAAATAATAGTTTAAAAGTCAGTAACTGACTGCACATTAAGTTCACCAACTTCCAAGGGCCCCCCCCCTTGTGGCCCCCCTTGCCCCCGTTTCGCGACGTCCATGACTAAAATGGATTAAGAAATTGAAAAATTGTCTGACTGCAGCTTTGTGTTAAATAGCTGAAACACTCCTCTTTTCATTGTCAGTGCGCCGCGAAAGCGGAATTTGTAATAGTTCACTAATTAAGTTGGTCATACTGGTATTACACAGAGTGATAACGACACGATTCAGATCTCTGAGATCTTCGTTCGTGGAGTATGGCTGTTCGGAAAATGTCGCATAAATTCGGATTTGGGCAGGCAAGTGTTCGGAGTGCTGGCAGACGCGTCTACGCATGCTCGGAGTGCGAATACAGACGGAATGTTTCCTTATCCCTGTTCAAGGGCCTCGTACTGAGGAAATGGGGCCGGGCAGGCAGAGGTCAAGCTAGCTGGCTCTCCACTACCCAGGTTACATGCGTATCATTTGTGCCGCGCGTTTCAAACACGCAGGGCAGTTTTGATGAATCGGAATTTAGATTAAAGGATTTGACCATGCGCTGGTCATTATAACCGAGAAAACTTTTCTTGGACTGCAATTAAGGGAAAATGACGGTTCAAATGATAAAATGCAGAATCATAGTTAAACATTATTTGTTGATGTATTACGATAGGGTAGGCAATGCCTACCCTACCTACCTTGAGGAGCCGCGCCTGGCTGGTGGTAAACTTAAACATGGTGTTTTTCCTAACTGTAAACAGTATAATTTATGAGTTTGCTGTACTTCAGTGATTCTAATATTTAGCATTACGGAATATGAGTGTTTTGTTATGAATCCCGTGAACGATATAGCTTGCAGTGTTAGAAATTCCGTTTCCTGGGTCAAAAGATGAAGTCAAGAAAGATGTTTGGGCAGCCCACTGATATCATTGATATACCTCTTAAAAGAGAGGATAAGAAAACAGGAAAGTCTTACAACATTAAATTCAAAAGCTCTTGGTTTGCTAACTTTCCTTGGTTATGCAATAGCCATAGTTTGCAATTTCTATTCTGTTGGCCTTGTTTACTTATTAACAACAAAAATAACATGTGGATCAAAGGGAGATTCACAGATTTCATTAGTATATCCTGTCCCTACATAAGCACAATGATTCAGTGGAACATTTGAAATGTAAATTACAATTAAACATATCTTCATTTCATAGAAGTTTGAAAACAGTGTTGTTATAATTAATTTAAAAGTCGAGTCAATTAATAACGCTAAACAACACTTACAACATAATTTTCCGGAACACGTTTCGAAGGTTAACTTTCCTCCATTGTCAACCGTACAATAACTGGGTTTCCATGGTGTTTCATGGTGCGGATGGCGATGCTTCTTCTGGTAACAGTTCAATGAACTTGCTGAAAATATCTTTCTGAGGAATGTCGAAATTAAATACTCGGTTTCTATTTTTTAAATGTTTGGAAAAACCAAAAGAAATTTAGAAATTAGATCCAAGGAACACGTTAGGAACATCAAGAGTAAACAATTAGAAAAATCAGCAGTTGCGTTTCACTTTTGGACAAAAAATCATGACATAAAGCTAGAACCGAAACTTCTCAAACACATAACTGGAAAACAAGAACTGTCCACATGGGAACAAATCTTCATTTTAAAAAATAGAAACTGAGTATATAATTTCGACATTCCTCAGAAATATATTTTCAGCAAGTTCATTGAACCATTACCAGAAGAAACATCAGAAGAAGCATCGCCATCCGCACCATGAAACACCATGGAAACCCAGTTATTATCCGGTTGATAATGGAGGAAAGTTAACCTTCGAAACGCGTGCCAGAAAATTATGTTGTAAGTGTTGTTTAGTGTTATTAATTGACTCACCTTTTAAATCAAAATACAATTAAAATTTTTTGAAAAAAAAAAAAAAACAGAAACACAGGAGCTGATGTTCTTCAAGAAAACAGCAGACATTTTCATATGTATTTCAATGAAAGTATAAGATTAAATAGGCTTTTCCTGCAGTTGATTATTAAAACAATACTATATTTAGGTAAACAAAAGCTTGCATTAAGAGGTCATAATGAGACTGCTTTTGCTAAATCAGATTTGCCACTCTAAAACATAGAAGGATTGACTTAGTTTACAAGAAATAGGTGAGTCATACATGCTTATTTAATGGTAGACTTATATTCTATTTTCAGCATGCATAAGTGAACTTTTTCATCTACTTTGTGTGGCATGAACCATCACTGGACCACTGTTATACACTGTAAAAAATTCCTGGCTAGAAGTTATTTCAAACTAAACAATTTAGGCTTGGTTCCATGTAACATGCAAAAGCAACATTCAAAACACATTTGTATGTATATAATAAAATTGTAATAAAGAGTGCGAATGAAAGGGAAATGGCGAAATATGAGTTGAAAACTCCCAAACATTTTCTGTTAAATGATGTACTTATGCTTGAGAAAATCTAAATACACAAGATGGAATACTTCAGAAAAGGTTAAAAAAAATTCTGGTGCTTTACATTCATATGATCTTCTGTAAATTATTCTAACAAACCCTCCCTGACCCTCCCTGGAAGTTGTTGCCCAGGCTACATGGGTCGCCTAGTTGCTCTCTCCGTTAAAACTGTAGGAGTGCAGCGTGTTTTTTTTTTTTTTTTTTTTTTATTATTTTTTTTTTTTAAAGGGGAGACAGTAGTAGAGTTGGAAGAGAAAGAGCAGCTTATTTCGCCTGGATGGGAAGAAGGGGAAGGGAATAGCAGTTTATCGTTTTATTTCATAAGTCATGCGAGTATTTTGCGCAGTTCCGCATGAGCACCTGCGACATAAGAGGAGATGGTGTGCTGCCTTCCAAGGAAGGGAGCGAGTACGGGATATTTCTGGGCTACACCCATGGCTAGGCCCTGGATGTAGCACGCAGTGCAGTTACGTTGGTGTTGGGGTGCGTTGGCTTTATTTGTAGTGCCGAGGACTGAGTTCTGACTTCCGACAACTATCTTGGATGGCTGGAGCACATCATAATATGACACATGTCGCTGCAGGGGTCTCCCCGATGATCGAAGAAGTTCTTCGGGTTTCGACGATCTGCGCGACGTGTGGAAGTATGAGGCTGCTGGTGGTGACGTGGCTGTTGATGTGACTGCTGGAGCTGTTGCTCCTGGAGATGGTCTTGGTCTTCGGCCTGGCATCCTATCTCATGGCTGGTTGGTGTGGTCCTATTCTCGATCCGTGCCAACTTTCACTAGACGGATTCGAGAATTTCAGTGCTGTCGAGTTCAATCACTGCCGCTCGGAGTTCGTTGAGAAGCCTCGCCGCAGCGTTGAACCCGGTGGTGTGATGAACTAGCTGTCTGTTGATAGCGGCAAACTTCTTGCTAGTTGACCGCCGTGAAGTCGTGAGGTGGTGTTTGATGCTTCGGAAAGCGTCGTCGGATTCAGTGTTGCTTAGTTGGGATATGGTGTTGGCGGCGGTGTTGATGAAGATGGTGACGGCGGTTCTTAATTGTTGAAGGGCATCGTCCATTCTGCCCAGGCGTTGACTAAGGCCACGGGCCTCTGGGCTGAGGTCCTCGACCTCCTTGCTGGGCAGTTGTGGGGCGGCGGCTGCGGCGTAGGTCATGGGTGTCCCTTGGGTTGTTGGTGCTGGCGGTGGCCCAGGCTGCGGTGGTGACGCGGCGTACTCACGCGGCCTTGGGTACAGCGGACAGCAGCCCTGCCCGGTATAATGGTCCCTTCTGCCGCAGGTGGCGCAATACCTCCGTCGGCGCTCGAGGTCATGCTGCTGGCAGGAAGATGTCAGGGCTGCTGCACCGCAGTAGTGGCATTTGGGTGGTGCCACACAGGTCTGCGCTTCGTGCCCGTAGACGCAACATCTACGGCACGGCCGGTTCCATTCGGTCCGGCTACACTCAATGCGAATGTGCCGGCCGAAGAGGATGTGGTGATGGCGGCGGTGTAGTGCTCCCTGTCCCTAAAGACAAGGCGCACTAGGGGCGTCATCCCACTGCTTCCCCTGATACGAGTGGCGGAGACAAGGGAATTCCATAGTCGTTGTCCCTCCTGTAGCATAATCTGAGGGTGTAGGTGCCGGTGGACCCCAACGGCGACGGCGCCGAAGCGACCGTACCGAGGGGTAGCTACAGGAGGTTCGACAGCGGCGGGAGAGCCTCCTAGGTCTGACTGCGCCGAGAGCGTCCGGCCCGACCGGCCGACTGGCTGGACCACTGACTGCGGCGCGGTGGGCAGAGGAGCCCTAGGCGCGCTGCTGGCGGGATCGGCAGTGACTACTGCTGCTGCGGTGAAAGGAGCGCTAGACGCGCTGCTGACGGGCTCTGCAGTTAAGAGCCATTTTCAAGAAAATCATAATTTTCTAAAAATGTTCCATGTAAAGAGTAGTTTAAGGTGGAGTTTTCTTCAAAATTTGTCACATCCTTAAAATATATTTTTAAATACAAATTTTAGATTTTTACTGTTGCAGGCGTTGGGTCTTCGTTGTTTGTCTCGGCGTTTGAAGCTTCATCAGCTCGAGGGGCCGGATTGGTCCCGCTCGAGGCTGATTTAGGGGGCGAGCTGTGTTGATTCTTCTTTTTCCGAGCCATCCTCACTCCATCCAAGGTAACTAGATGCTCGGTGCATACAAGGTAACTAGGGGTGCATACTGACGAGTGCGGCGTCACGTGGTTCACTGACAGTTCTACTATGCCACGGACCTACAACGGAAGAAGGTGGTGCTGCAAGGCAGAAACATCTGTTGCCAACTTAACATTGTACAAATCGCTAAAACTGCCAACCACGCATCACAAAATAGCCAATACAATGAACTACTATTTATTATTATTATTATTATTATTATTATTATTATTATTATTATTATTATTATTATTATTATTATTATTATTATTATTATTATTATTATTATTATTATTATTATTATTATTATTATTATTATTATTATTATTATTATTATTATTATTATTATTATTATTATTATTATTATTATTATTATTATTATTATTATTATTATTATCATTATCATTATCATTATGATTATGATTATTATTATTATTATTATTATTATTATTATTATTATTATTATTATTATTATTATTATTATTATTATTATTATTATTATTATTATTATTATTATTATTATTATTATTATTATTATTATTATTATTATTATTATTATTATTATTATTATTATTATTATTATTATTATTATTATTATTATTATTATTATTATTATTATTATTATTATTATTATTATTATTATTATTATTATTATTATTATTATTATTATTATTATTATTATTATTATTATTATTATTATTATTATTATTATTATTATTATTATTATTATTATTATTATTATTATTATTATTATTATTATTATTATTATTATTATTATTATTATTATTATTATTATTATTATTATTATTATTATTATTATTATTATTATTATTATTGTTGTTGTTGTAATATTGCGTAATCTGCAATAAAATTACCGTATTATACAACCTCAAATAAGGATTTTCGTTCCTTTGATCAGTGTAGTCATCTGTGAAAATCCGCAACAAGTTCAAGTTTATTTATTCGAGTATTGTCCTGGTGTCGCTACATAGGTGTCGGTACATAACCTGTCGGCTTACAGGTTAGAATTTACATTATATTATAGTTGACATATATACATTTTGCGGGTTTGGCAAAAATCCATATGGTGACCAGCTTTAGGTCACCGTGGTGCCTGTTGTGATAATTTTCACTTTTTGAATTGTACTAAAACTCAAAGCATTCATATGCTTCGATGAACCACAATATCTCTTCCTCAGTAAAATTTTTCATTTTCAAATATATGTAGAATACAGATTAAAACCACAACTGCACCGCACAAGAACTTACGTCACATCACTTAATTACGAAACAATAATAACTCTAAATAAGAACAAGAAATAACGTTAACAAGTTGGTTGGCAACATTCAGATGCTTCCGCGGATTTCAATCTTCCAGCGTTGGCAACACATACATCACCAACGAGTTAAAGAACATGTACCTGATAACAAAGGTGTTCTGTGCTCTTCGGTCACAACGCAGCTGCCTATCGACCACATGGCGCTGCACTTCTACAGGATAACCCCCTCTCCCTGGGGATAGGAAACCTTTAGTTGTGCGTCAGGTATCAATACCTGTAACTGTTAGGGACTTCTGTGCATCTCTGGGCTTCACTAACGGGGCAGCACCATAGCTGAGTGGTTAGACCATTCACTTCTCACCAAATCGGCCCGGGTTCGATCCCAGGCAATCGTATGTGGGATTGTGCTGGACAAAGCGGCATTGGGGTGGGTTTCCCCCGCCATTTCATTCCACCAGTGCTCCATCTTCATTCCATGTTTCATCAGTAAAGCCACAATGTTTAGTACTGCATCATGTTTAGGAGTGTCAGTTATGCCATGAGCATGTTCACCCAGACTAGATGCCAGCCATCAGCACTGCATGAAACAGCCCCATGCATACGGTAAGGTGACTAAGAATTGTAGCTTAAATCATCAGTATCACCACCTACAGTGCCATATGTAGTGAAAACAAGCATTAAACACCACACACACACACACACACACACACACACACACACACACACACACACACACACACACACACACACACACACTTACAAAAGGTTATTATTCTATTCTATTTGTTTCTTGTCAATCCACATAAACCTTCAATTCACATTTAAGCATTTTATTACAGGCTGCAGCAGGTAAACAGCATGCTTGCCTCTGGCTCAGAGGACCCGGGTTCGATCTTCGGTACCAGCATGGGGATTTTATCTCCTCTGGAAGGTCTGGCATAGATGCACTCAGCCCCGTTAGTCCCGGGGAGACCAATTGAGGAGCTACTTGATGGAAAAGTAGTGGCCCCAGGTCGTGAAAACAGCATAACTGGCTGGCAGGGATAGGGATGCTGACCACGTCCCACCCTCCAGTACTGCACCCTACCAATGACGCCTGTAGTGGCCTGAGGTGGGGGATGCAGCGGCTGGGTGGTGAGGTTTTGCTCTTCATGAGCTGTTGTGCCGGGGTTTAGTTAGTAGTTAGTTACAGCAGGTAAAGGGATTGTTAGATTTTTAAATAATATGTTGCTAAACAATGTCCTTAAAATATTCTGCTGCATTATCATTATCATGCATTATCATAATGACTTTCCAGTTGAGAAAAGTAAATATTTAAAAACGTGAACACTACTAACGAATACCTCAGAAGTAGCTGACCCCACAAAAAGTGTATACAACATAAATTATATGATTTAATAAGATCTACAATTTCTGTAGGAAGATTTTGTCTATCTCTTATGGTGTATTAATTATACACAGGTCATTCAAGATGAAGAGGACATCAGAGGCTATTCCCAGAAAATTTAAGATGCATATTTCATGTCATGAATATATCTTAAACATATGATGTTTTAATCAAAATTGTTAAAGAGTTATTTTTTAAGGAAATCAAAATTTTCAAAACATTTTCTATATAAGGGGTACTATGGAGCAGGCAGTTTTTAGCTCAAATTTACATATTTTGTTCCATATCTTTATGTAGAATTCTTGGAAGATGCTGAGCTTAAATATCAAGCTTTGTATTTAACCAGCTTCTTGTTTTAAGGTTTTGCTGCAACCCACCCACTCACCTACCTCCACCCACCCTCACCAACACATACACTAGGATCATTTTCTAAAACCACTTTTTTTGTATTCAAGGATTCCAAAAGTGTTTATTTCTGGTGAAATTTCAGTATCAAATTTTTGGTTGGAATACAGTACCTCCTTTCTCTACTTACAACAGGTAAGCAGGAGTGAAACTAATTATTTGATACTATGTAATTTAATAATCTCTACATTTTTCCTTGCTCTTTTGTCTATTTTTTATGGTTTCCCAGTTATACAAAATTCAATGGAAGAGGATTTCAATAGCTACTTGCAAAACTTCAACACACAGATCTCGTTTTTCATGCCAATGTCTCAAGCATAACATTTTAGTCAAAACTATCAGTCAATTTTGGAATAAGAGAAATAATGTTAATTTTTTTCCAAAAATGGTAGTTTGGTGTCAGAGGAATTCTGTTGAGATCTTTGTTCTGTATCCTTGAAAGATACTAGACCTTATGTAATTAAATACAACATTTAGTATGCATCTGGCCTTTTGTTTTTGGATCTTAATACTCCCAGGCTTATAGAGCTTTATCCAAAAATGCTATTTATTACCTAGAAGGGCATAAAAAATGTACTTCCACTTAAATATTAATACCAAGTTACTTAATGAAATATCATATTGCCTCCATTTATCATGCTAACCTTTCAACGCAGTCCTTTAGTACCTCACTGAAGATGTTATCAGATTATTGGATCTTTGAAGGGTTCTTTTTGTTGTTCTTCTTAACAGGTTTCAACTTTTTACTACCTGATTGCCGGAGTTCTTCACTTTTCTCTGTAGCTACTGCCTCAGCTGCTGCAAGTTTCCTGTCCATTTTAATGCTCTGTAGTGCACAATGCAGCATTACTTCATAAAACTCCAAGAATGTTAACTGTGAAGTACAAAATTTGTAAATCCATCTAAAAGTGTACCCTTAAAATTTTTAGTGAAATAATAGCAATATGCCTAAGGGAAGGGAAGTTAAACTTTATATGAATATATTGCACTAAACATAATTTGCAGATAATTAACAATAATAGCTAAAAGATCTATTTAGGAGCAGTGTTTATGGAAATAAATTTATCCTTTCTTTCTTATAATTGTGTTGGGAATGAAAACTGTTGGAGATTGTTGGTGCAGATTAATGTAAATTGCTGAAGAAGTGTATGCTTAGCTTGTATTATTCCAATTTATATATTCAAGAATTCATAATTCTTTACCAGGAGGTAAAGGTAACACCTTAGTTCATAAATATTAGCAAAAATAAGATATACATAGAATAGTGTATACAATTATTGCAAGCTCTAAGAATACTTGGCCTTGGACATATTACCAGGCTCAGGGTTACCTGAGTGGTCAGATCATACCAAGCACAGGTTTTAAAAAAAATCTGATGTGTTGCACTCACATGACTTTTTCCACTCTTGTACTAATCATTCCTACAAACTCTTATTTCTCTGCAGAAATTATCTTATGCTTATTTCTTGTAGGTGCAAGGGGAATATTAGAATACAGTAGGCTTTGAGCGATGGTCAAATCTTTTAAAGCTTTGAGATCCCATTCCCTTTGCATGCTTAACACATAAAAAGATGAACAACAATGTTCCATTTCATGAAAGATTTAAGTTTTCTGAAACTCATACATATAACAAGGAATATCTCCAAAACAGTTCACTTTACAAGACAATTTATTTCAAGATAAATTGTATATTTTAGCAAGATCTACATTTTCTGTATTGTATGATTTGGTCTATCTCTAATGGTTTACCAGTTATGCAAAAGTCATCCACAGTAGATATGACTACAGGGACTATAGGCAGAAAATTCAAGATAATCATTTCATTTCTCATCAAAATATCTCAAACATTGTAATCAAATTATTAGAGCCATTTTCAAGAAAGTCAAAACTTTCAAAAAATTTTCCATGTAAAGGTTAGTTCAGGGTGGGGCTATTTTATTCAAAATCTTCCTGTTGCATCCTTGAAATACAAACTTAAATACCAACTTTGGTTTTTAAGCAACCTTTCGTTTTTGAGTTATGCTCTCCACAGACTGATAGACTGAGAGACACACTGACACACAGACTGACACATACACACACACACACACACACACACACACACACACACCACATGGACCTTTTTCTAAAAATGATTTTTTTGTGATTCAGGGGGTCTCAAAACATATATTTCCAGTGAAATCTCGACATTGAATTTTTTGTTGGAATATTCCCCTACATACCAGTAGAGAAAGTAAAAATTATATACAGAATTCTTTAAAACACCAATGTACCTATGTGCATAGGAGGTCATCAAAGAAATACCCTGTATATTTTTATAACAAAATATAAGCTAACTAAAGATTATAAAACATAATTTATAAATAGGCAAAGAGAAAGAGAAGAAAGTTATTCATGTGACTCTATTCTTACTGTTAGGATAATAATGAAACCAGAGGAGTTGCCAGGTGGAATGGCAAGCATATCTATTCTGCTGTAAGATCCACTGGGCTGCTTGTGTATGAATGTCTTTGTGAACTGTATGATGATTAGACCGTGGGAGAACAGGATCTTTAACGCAAGTTAGGTGTCCCTGAAGTGTTCCATGGCAAGTATAAATCACCTTGCAGGGAGGTAACTCATAGTGTGTTGGTCAGACATACAGTCCTGAGTGTACAAATTGCCTTACACACAATAATCCTACATTTCGTACATACAAGCCTAATTAATGCAATGTCAATGAAATCCTTTAAGCTCTTCCCTGTTTCCTCTCATTACTAAAGGTAATTCTATAAGTGAGTCAGTGAGCCTGCACTCTTTCCTCCCTTCTTTAGTAGCTCAAAAAAAAGGTGAGATGATGTTTAGGAAAGGTATTTGCTTTATCCAAGAAGTTTCTGAGAAAATAACTTACATCATGAAGTACACATCTTTTTTGCCATAATAAGAAGGATTTACAATGCATAACTTAGTAGATATGTAGGTTTCCAGTGGTGAAACTTCTGTGTTTATCACTAAAAATATGTTTGTATTGCAAACTGCTTCTGTTCACATCGCATGAGGTTAATGGAACGTATGTGAAAAGATTTATATTCTCCTTTAAGTTATTGTCCTGTGCTTTCGCCAAACTGTTCAACACTGCATAAGCATTATATTTGTGTATTATGTTATAGAATTTCCTTTTAGCTTATCATGATAAAGTTCTTGGGGTATCTTGTTAACTGTTTCCAGTACTTTCTTGATTAATTTAATACCCTCAGACATCTGTAGACCAGATGTTTCTAGTTGAGTGAATTCATCATGTCACATAAATCTTTATTGAAGCTTAGCTGATTATTTGAACTCAATTGCCTGTAATTTCTGTTAATAGTTCATTGTGCATATTCTCTACTGGCTGTTTAACAGTTCTTTGTGTATATTATATTTAGTACATGGGAGACTGAGCTTTCCTCTGCATTTTCTGTTTTCTTTTTTGTAAAATCACATTGTTTGGGAGAAGATACTTAGATAAACTTGAGAAGTAAAACATTAACTAAATATAAATTTTCATTGCAATCATTACTTCCATTTCCATATAAATATTTCATCAGGATCATCATTTCAGCTGTAAGACGTTCACTGCTGAACATAGGTCTCTCCCATTGACATCTGCCTAGTTTGACCTTTTTGCAGATCATTTGTTCCACTATAGAGTTCAGTTTTTTGGTACTGCCATCAGCTCAACCCTTCTAGGGCATCAACATATTGACTAAGGTCTTTCATCTTTCCGCCAAGTTCTTCCATGTCTTCCTTCACTCTGGCCATGTCTTCTCCGATAGCTCTATCTTTATATTGTACATTCCTGTTTTCATCTTTTCCATTACAGAATTTTCAGTTTTCAATTTGACTTCCATTTCTGTTCCCATTTTATCCATTCCGCAGTGTACATTATTCAATGTGGCTTCCATATTTGTTTCCATCTGCCACATTCTGGAATTAATTTCATTTCTCATTAAGTCGATCTTGGCTAATGTTTGTTTCATCAACTGCACCATATTATGCTTCTTGTTACTCTCCTGACACCAATTATGATAATTTTACCTTTTTAACTATTTCTTAAACTTTTATAAAAACACCGGAACGACACTTTGCAAAAGCACTGTTGAACAATAACAAATACCACAGGACCAAAATCTAGTAAACAAAGCCGTGTGAAGGTAATACGCATTTCTATTTCAATCATATAGAAAATTGTATGAATTGTTCGTCGAAGTTGTGTGAATTTAAGATGCTTCATTTCTATTTCAATCATACAGAAAATTTTAAGAATTCTTTGTAGAAGAGGAAGCATAAAAGAAAATGTAATTGTGTTTCATAAAAGAAACATGAGTATGGAAATTGTGTGAATGTAATATGCTGAATTTCTATCCCAAACATATAAAAATTGTATGAAATGTGTGTAGAAGCAGGAATAGGGAAAGAAGTGCTATTGTGTTTTGTAAAAGAAAAATGAGTAGAAAAAGCCATATGAATGTTATGTGTTGCATTTATATTTCTAACTATGAAAATATGCATGAAAAGTTTTTGGAAGAGTGAGTAGAGAAGGTGGCGCTGTGGCCGAGCAGTTAGCAAGCTTGCCTACCACCTAGGCAGTCCGGGTTTGATCCCAGGGACTCGCATGTGTTATTTGTGGTGGACGAAGCGGCATCAGGGTGGGTTTTCTCCAGGTTCTCCAGTTTCCCCCACCATGCATTCCACCAATTGCTCCATTATCACCTTTCCAATCATCGATTTTGCCTGTATTTCATATATCATCCTCTTCCCCACTCTCATACCTGGTGCTTGGCTGACCACCCACTTCGAAATCTTCACTCTGTCCATTCCAGAGGCTTGTCTGCTCCCAGACAGGCGTCTGACCCTAGGCACTAGCTTGTAAGTCCTAGGATGTATAAGTTCTACATTTGGGGAGGATAATCCGAAAAAGGAAGAAAGGGAGGAAGAGAGGAAGGGAGAAAGTAAAGAAGGACATGTGAATGTTTTATGTAAAAGAAAAAAGGGTAGAGAAGATCATGTGAATGTAATATGTTGCACGGTAAAATGGATTGCATATAACCTCTATGAAAACAAACAGGTAGATGTGCAAATTTTCATGGCGATCATTCAACTGGTTTTGAAGTTTATCATTTATCATCTTATATAGATATCATATTGTATGACTTGCACGTTGGAGAGTGAGTAGAGATGAACATTGAATTCTTATGTAAAAAAATGTGAGTATAGAAAATAGTGTGAATATAATATGTTGCATTTCTATTTCAAACATATAGGAAATTGTATGAACTGTATGTTGAAGGGCAAGTAGAGAAAGAACTGTGATTGTGTCTTGTAAAAGAAGATTGAGTAGAGAAAACCATGTGAATGTAATACATACATTGAATTTATATTTCAAGCATAAAAAATTGTATGAATTGTATGCTGAAGAACGAGTAGAGAAGGATATCCGAATGTATTACGCAAAAGAAAAGCGAATAGAGAAAACCATGTGAAAGTAATATATTGTATAGTAAAATGGATAGCATAAAAACTGTCTCTATGAAAAATGTATGTATGTGCCAAATTTTGCAGTGAGATTAATGGTTACTTATATACAGATATCCGTTTTGTATATAGAGATTATATGAGTTGTTTGTAGAAGAGTGCGTATTGAAAGAGTTGGGAATGCATTACCAAAAACTGAGTAAAAAGGCAGTGTGAATGTAATAGCATTTCTAGTTCTAACCTTCAGAAAATTGCATGATTTATTTTAGAAGAAGGAATAAAACTTTTTTTGTGTGTAAAATTGCATTTTTCAGGAAAATCTTTAGAAGAGTGAGTAGAGAAAGAGATGTGAATGTGTTACCTAAAAGTGAGCAGCTAAAACAGTGTGAGTGTAATATGTAGCCTTTTGATTTCAAAAATACAAAAAGTGTGTGACTTATTTTAGAAGAGGAAATACAATTTTTTGGTGCAAAATTGTGTTTTTTTCAGGAAAATTGCTTATAGAAGAGTGAGTACAGAAAGAGATGGAATGTGGTTACCTAAAAGTGAGTAGAGAAAACAGTGTGCATGTAATACATAGCATTTCTATTTCAAACATACAGAAAATTGTATGACTTATTTGTGGAAGAGGGAATAAAAAATGGTTCGTTCAGTGTAAAATCATGTTTTTTTCAGGAAACACATCTATATAGATAAACCTGAAAATCAAAACCTTATCTGAATACAAAATTTGATCCAAATTATTATAGCCATTTCCGAGATATAGGAAAGATACCTATATGTACAAGAATTGCTCTGTAGAAGAGGGAATAAAAAAATGTTCTTTTTGGTGTAAAATTGTGTTTTTTCAGGAATGACACCTATATAGATAATCTTATAAAGCAAAACCCTATCTGAATACAAAATTTGACCCAAATCATTAGAGCCATTTCCAAGATACGTTAAAAATATACATTTATATTCAAGAATTGCTCGTTTAAAGATGCTAGATTTTATTGCTATTATTGTCATTGATGTCTTTTGCTACTTATGTGTACTTGCTTACCATTGACTGGATTCAGTCATGTATTTAAAGCATAGTGAATTGCAATAAAAATTAAAAAATTGAAATTGTTTGAATTGCGTTTAACATTTTCCTTATGTACTTAAGTATTACAATGTCTTTCAAAATAGTAGGTACTTCTTAGTTCATAATAATTATCTGAAATTACACACGGCACATATAACACCTTCTCTTTCTCGAAAAACTACATTGTGTCCGAATTATTCAACTAAATAATTTATTATTGCACTGCGTAAGCCAGTTGTTTTAGGCATTGCACTATGAATCACTTGATAGATGCAACTCTTCAGTATCACAGCTAAACACATTCGGAATGGTGGAGTTCCTATGCATGGAACTGTACGACGAGAGGAGGGGGCAAGACGTATGTCATACTCTATGCCGTGCGTATACTTAACTGCAATCACCGTATTAGGGTCCGCACTCCCACAGCCTAATGACAATGCTTCCTCAGTGCAATCAGGAACCTAATTTTATGGTGACAACTGTTTTCTTAAGATATCATAAAACTATGGAGGTACTCAAGACATGGCCATGAGTTTCCATCTCATTCAGGCAATACTGACTTTCCATCTTGGGTTCTACTGGTAATTCTACTTAGCAGACATACATAAGTAGTCATACTGTTTTCATTACCAATGCATAATCTTCAGAAAAGACTGGAAACATTTAATATAAAATGAAGCGACTTCAAAATCTTACAGTATACTAGCTGCAGAAAAACAATGTACAAAATATTGCAGAGTAGAAAGGCATACCAAAACAAACATTTTGAGGATAGGAACAAGGGATTGAAGAAGATTTTTACTGCAGGTACTACATGCATCAACATTAAATCCGTCATGTAAGCCATGTTGTCAAACCTCTTATGGTATGTCACATGTGAACAAAATGCAGTTTTGTACACAGAGCACAAATACTAATAGACGTTAAATTTCTTATGGTCTGTAGGGGCATTTATAGGATGTGTATTCTGATATCCTTCTTGCTCTCCTACTGATTACCCTCCCTGTATGGAGGACTTACACCTCCTAGGACTTAAAAACCTGTCCTAGGGTCAGATATCTCTCAGGGAGCAGATGAACCTATGGACCAGACAGAGTGAAGACCAGGAAGCAGGTGGCCAGCCCAGCACCAGATATGATAGTGAGGAAGAGCATAATGAATTACAGGTGAAATGGATGATTTGAAAAGTGATGATGGAGCAGTTGCTAGAATGAGTGCTGGGGCAACCAGAGAACCTTAAGAAAACCCACCCAGACACTGCTTTATCCACCAAAAATACCACATGTGGGTGGGGTCGAAACCAGGCTGCCTTGGTGATGGGTGAATGATCTAACCATCTGGCCATGGTGCTGACCGTTTGCTCACCCTTATTGTGGGGAAGGAGGAAAGGTTGTAGTTTACCTGTCATAGTAATAAGTGAAGGAGGTGGCTACACCTATTTGTAATTGGCGAATAAGTTCACAAAACCAGCATAGGTATGCTCTATTAGTTCGATACAGAACACAAGGTGTGATACGCACCTGCAAAGTGACAGTATCAGCCAATAATATAAAAGCATGATGTAATAAAGTACCCTTCAAATGTAAGGAATGCAGTGTACATGAGAACGTAGTGTTGATTCCTTTCTGTGCCCTTTGTATAGTATTAGTTACCTTCACTGTGTGTGTTCAATGTTGTTGTTAGCTAATGCTGGATTTCTGACAATGAAGTCATTAATCCTCTTACTCTCCAATATTTTTCACTGATGATATTGAAGAGAGCAATAGCAGTAATAGTAACCGCTTTTTAGAGAGCAACATATTTTTATGTTTTGGCGGTCACATCACTCTCTCACAACTCCCAGAATGTCTGGAGGACCACACCTGTCATTGGTTTACAGGTCTCATCGACCTGACCGGGAGAATTATCAAAATAAATTCACCAACCATATCCTCTGATTACCAATCAGAGGACGTATTACATGCCATGACAGGTCAGCATGTTAGGGGTTAAGATTTTATAGAGAAATTAGAGAAATGGAGAGGTTGGAAAAATGAAGACACCCTAGCCCTTGGGAACCCTAATAGCATCAGGGTCGGAAGAGAACAAGAGATGACCAAGGTAAGGTAAGATAGAAAAGTTACAGTGAGGAGCAAAACACCAGTAAGTGGAAGTAATGTTCTGCTCAGCTTGGGTGCCTTGTGGTCGCTATTCATATATCCCCTAGACGGAGACCCCTGAGAAAATATATATATATATTAAAATGCCAAATAAAAGAAAACAAATCACAATCATATTCTATAGGGTCTTTAAAACATATGGTAACCCGTTACACAGGTTCTCTCCACTGTGCGAGAGAACCTTGAGTCGCCGGCAAAATTGTGCCAGCAGAGGCATACTAAAATTCTTACGTTATTGCATATACTGGAAATGTTGACCTTCTGCTCACAGATGGTACATTTCATAAAAATGTTATTGCTCATTCATCTAAGCTCAGCTGCAGGAACCTGTGATTTTTTGCATCATGCTATCACTAAATTCCTGTAGTATACGACGGTTAAAAGGCCTCTCCTGTGTTCTTTTTGTGTGGAGCGGAAAATTGGTTTTTACGCACTTACCCCAGCACAGCTGGGTGTGTCTGATGGCCCTAACCTCGAAAAAGAAAAATAACCTTCCATTTGTTGTCAGAGTGTTCCGCATAGCATTCCAGTTAGTCTACGAAAGATAAGAAGCCGGCATGCATTGTATGCGAGCACGTCAAACATTACTTACCCTGGAATACACAAGCAAATGTCTAGAGCAATTCCTGATGTGCTCCCTATTTACCTTTTCCGTTACCCAGCATTCACTTCCTGGCCAGAGAAAACCACAAAAAACCCTAATCCAGAGGGGAGAGGTTGAAGGGAATCAAATCCGGGACCGCCACGGAGCCATTTGTAGCAAGTTATTCTTTGCAACAAAACTGGGTTCTCCCACTACTACCTCACTACTCCTGCCTCCCGCAACTTCAGTGTCAGGTCAAAATAAAACAACTTCAGCTACTGTAACCGCTACTATCACAGGGGAATGTAGAACAAGAGGGAGGGCAAACAAAGATGTTAAAGCACGACCATTAGACAGCAAAATGCACCCGCAGACAATAGCATTGCAATCCTACTGCTAGAACTTCATAACCACAAGCATGGGAATTTCTATTGATTAATTTGTATGTGCCAGCAAACTTCCATTGTCTTAAGGCTGGGCTGGACAACTGGTGCTCACTGAGCGCAGCCTGCTCATTGCCTTGCACTGATGTTTAGTAGCTAAAAATGAAGGTAGCTCATGGTATCCTGCGAGTTGCCCAGTCCTGTCTTAAGGGCAGATAGGTGACTGGAACATGCAAAAGTTTATCTAACTGAAACACCAATTTTTCTTGAGCTATTGTAGATAAGCTCAACAAATTTCGTGTACTGTGTCTGCTACATGCACAATAGAAATTTTGAGTATATCTCATGAGTAACTTCCACGAATGAGCTACTCTTATCCTGAGGTTATCAGTTATTTTCACTAAAACTTTATGTTCCTGTTTTTTCTCAGATACTATTATACAACTTTGAAATTTAGTACAGAGAATTTTAATAATAAGTTCTTCAACGTGACCTAGAATAAATCTAAGAGCTTAATTTTATTAGAGCTTTTAGAAAATATCTGATGTGTTGCATTCACATGACTTTCTCTGCTCCTGTACTAACCATTCTCACAAACTCTTACATTTGTACAAATTATCCTATTACTTATTTCCTTGCAGTTACAAGGAGAACATGGGAATACAACAGGCCTTGAGCGATAGTCAAATCTTTTAAAGCTTTCAAATTCCATTCTCTTGGCACAGTTAACATATTAAAAAAAAAAAAAATGTTGTTCCATTTGACAGAAGTACAGATTCTCCAAAACACACAAATAATGATGAATATCTCCGAAATAATTCACTCTATAAAAAATGTACAAAGTGTGTGTTTTAGCAAGATTTACATTTTCTGTAAGGCCTCAGGGGTCTCCGTCTAGAGGATATGTGAATAGCGACCACAAGGTACCCAAGCTGAGCAGAACATTACTTCCACTTACTGGTGATTTGCTCCTCACTGTAACTTTCCTATCTGACCTTACCTTGGTCATCTCTTGTTCTCTTCCGACCCCGATGCTATTAGGGTTCCCGAGGTCTAGGGAGTCTTTATTTTTCCAACCTCTCAATTTCTCTAATTTCTCTATAAAATATTAACCCCAACATGCTGACCTGTCATGGCATGTAATACGTCCTCTGATTGGTAATCAGAGGATATGGTTGGTGAATTTATTTTGATAACTCTCCCGGTCAGGTCGGTGAGACCCGTAAACCAATGACAGGTGTGGTCCTCCAGACATTCTTGGGGTTGTGAGAGAGTGATGTGACCGCCAAAACATAAGAATATGGTGCTCTCTAAAAAACGGTTACTATTACTGCTATTGCTCTCTTCAATATCATTGTGAAAAATATTGGAGAGCAAGAGGATTAATGACTTCATTGTCAGAAATCCAGCATTAGCTAACAACAACATTTTCTGTAAAGATTTGATGTACCTCCCACGGTCCACCAGCCATGCAAAAGCCATCCAGAGCAAACAGGACCGCATAGACTATCATCAGAAAACTCAACATATACACTTCATTTGCCCAAAAAATGTCTCAAATACTTGTATGGCATTTAATCAAAATCGTTAAGAGCCATTTTTGAGAAAATAAAAATTAACCATAGCACGTGAGTGCAACACATCAGATTTGTTTCAATGTTCAATGCTGCATTTGTGTTGTGCAACCTACTGGATGGCCCAGTAATACTGAATGCTCATCTTGTTCAGTATAAAGAGTACAATAGGGTATGTGCATGTAATGATCACTTTCTCATTGTGTAACACAACTCGTTAGTTCAGACAGTACATGCACACCTGTCATGGGAGTTAATTTTGACTGGCAAATGAAGATGCTTCATTAAGTCAGATTTCAACTATGATCATTCCATGCTTCTGTTATTAAACTGCAGCTGTGACCACTTACTTAATTCTATCCCCAAAATGCTTGGTTTGGTACCATCTATGTACTCCAGCTATATAATTTTCTGCATATTGTTTTTGTGCACTTTGTAAAGTCATAGGTATACTTTTCTGCACCCCGTATTTTTGTAGGTATACAAGCTAAGGAGGGGGAAAAGCTCATCTTTTAGTCCGAAGATAGATCTTAATGAGCAAAGTAAAACAGTTACTGATAAGATGAGATTTGCAGAAGTCTGTCTATAAAGCTGGGTGGACATTAGGGTAGCCCAAGAAGTAGTAAGTTTCAAATTTGTTTCTTCTAGGTGAAACTTCTTGCTTACATAATATGAATAAGCTCTGCAAAACTTCTGGTTATTAGGGCTATGTTTCAAGGTTACAGCCATAGTCAGTTTGTGAATACCTATATTGAAAAATACCAGTATGAAAAATTAGATTTGTTTACATAATGAAATTTACTGAACAGATTGGAACACACCCAGATTATCATCAAAAGTAACATAGTATTTATTAGATAAATTTCATAAAAATGCATTAAATATCAGTCACTTTTGAAGCAAGGCATACTTGGAAGGGTTAGGGTATGCCTTTTTGTGAAGCTCCATCAAATACAGAAGCTACTGTTACATCTTTTGTTGAAGTTTTATTCATGGGCATCGGCAGACCCTTTTCTAGGGGGAGGTACATGTGGGAAGTTTGCTATCAAACAATATTAATTCATTATTTTATTGTCAAAAGTTATATTATATGTATTATATAACCATGTTAATTTATGCTAAATAAAATTGTTCTTTACATCAAAATTAAAATATTAGTCTAATAATAGTCAGTAATTGATTGCACATTGAATGTATTACCTTCCAAGGGGGGACCGCAGGCCCCCCATGCCCCCCTTTGCGATGCCCATGGTTTTATTATAGTGCTGATGACATTTCAATTTTTCCTTCTCCTGAAAACATTAAATTTGTGATGCACAGCCACTGTGAGTATAAAGTTTCTTTCTCTCTTCCTCTTTGTAATCTCCTTGTATTTCATAGATACACTATTGTATAATTACTTTTCATGTTACTGTTAGAGAGTGAAAGACAAGTTCTGTTGGCCTTAGGCCCATTTGGAGTAAGTAAACAAAGAAACATAAATACGAGTATTTAACTTCACTGCACAACAGCCTTTTCGAGCCAAGACCTACTATCTAAGTGCTGTGTCCCCCACCTCTGCCCACCACAGATGTCATGAGTGGGGTGCGGTACTGGAGGGGGCAACATGGTCAGTGCCTTGGTCCCCGTTGGGGCCGCTACTTCTCAGTCAAGTAGCTTCTCAGTTGGCTGCTCAGGAACCCAACAGGGCTCAGTACACTCAGGACCAGGTCTCCCAATGCCAGAAAGTCCCACGCCAGTACTGTGAATCAAAAGCTGGTCTCCCACATAAGCAGCAGTACTACCATCATACCAAGGAGACAATCAACGAATACTAGTAAGTGTTTGAAAAGCTTGTTCAAATTTTTCTTCAGAGACAAATATTAGCTGCACTGGTAGCTGGATGTACAAATTTGAAGATCATCCTTTCATAATCATGGATATCAATACTAATAACTTCACTGTGTAGGGAATGACATTAAGTGAGTTACAGTATGAACTAAGTATGAATGTACAGTAGAACATAGCTTATCTGAATACCAACCAACCAAAATATCGGTTAACCAAAAGCATTTCAGGTGGCAAACTCAAATAGCCAATTTGTATCAGAGCTGGCTGATTAAAAATGTTCAGAATTTGAGGAATATGGCCAGGAAAACATTTAAGACAGGGTTGAATGTGATGTTGATGACCCGGACAATCAAGTATTGTTGGACAATGAAATGATTCCCAGTGTTGACAACCAAGACCTTGTGACCAGGAAGGGCCTAGTGATGACACTAGGACCATCTAGCAAGGTAGCTTTTCATTATCTTGAGATGTCTATGAAGCGGTTAGAACAGCAAGAAGAATACATTGACCTCCAAAGGTTTCTTTAAAATGTTTGTGAATCTCCCATGTCCCCCCCTCTCCAAAAAGAATAATCAGACCTCTTTTCCTAAACTGTAAGAGTATTTTAAATGGCCATTATGAAGTTATGGACTAGACTAGTCAGTTCTGTCGTATTTGTAAAATGCATGGTACAAAGCATAATTTAATGTTTCTTTGTTTCATACTGCTTTTATGGCACATGATCCAATTTGTTTTCACAAATGATTGGTTATCAAAAATTGTTTTGGGTACTCAATACTCTTCTATTAGAGTAAGTCACACATGGTTAGAGCATTCATTTGGTTGAAATCTTTTGCAACATGTTTTTCAGTCAAATGAACAAAGGCATTTTTGTAACATCATTGTGGCCATTTGTACACCACTGCTTTCACTTAGAACTGCTTTAATATTATATATTCTCTACAATTAGTGTAGGAACAATGCACAATGCACACACCTCAAGCAAGCTTACAATTTAATTATGCTAGAGCATGACTGAAATAGATCAGGTAAATTGTTTAACACAGCCCAGAACAGTGGCTGCTCAAGAGTAAACAGTTTGGATGTTCACAAATTTCTGATTTAGATAGCCCTGAAAATGCGAAATATTATGCTTCATAATAGTATGCTGTATAATAGATATGATTATAAAAACTGAGACAAATGTAGCCACTCCCAAAAATTTTTACCAATTTAATAATATATACTAATAATACATATAATATAATTTAATAATAATACCAATGGTGGTGGTGGTGGCGGTGGTGGTGGCAGTGGCGGTGGCGGTGGTAGCAGTGGCGGCGGCAGTGGTGGTATTGTCATCTATCCTTGACATGTGTCCAAAATTTCAAGTCAATCAGAAGACTCTTAAGTGGTGAAAATTATGTTGAAGGATTCCGTTACATACACACACACACATACACCCATGCGCGCACGCACACACCCATGCACACACACACATGCACGCATGCACACACACACACAGGTGAAGGTAATATAAAGTGTGTAAAAATCATTAGAAGTAAATGGGAACAGATCTTCATCTGAAAGAACAAGGACAGAGTTTTCAATTTCAATATCCCACAGAATTGCACAAGAATCACCTCCAGAGCAATCTATGGAAGGACCAACCTTACAAACATGTTCAGCTGACGTCTGTTTGATAATGGAGGAAACTAGCCTCTGAAATATGTTCCGTGAAATTTAAAAAGTGAGTGCTGTATAGTGACTCAGTGACTAGTGACTGATTGACTCATTTTCTATTCTGATCATATGAACAAAGAATTCTGTCAAGTCATCCTAGAAACTGCAAAAAAACATGTTCCTCGTGGAAGAATTAAAAATTTCAAACCCTTTTGGAACCCCCAGTTAGAAGAACTGAAAAAGCAAAGGGATATAGCTAGAAATACAGCTAAACAAACAAAAAACATATCACATACACAAATATGGCGGAAGAAATGTGCCTCACTAAAAAAAGAAATTAATACTGCTAAAAGGAATCACTTTAATAATTTCTTAGAAAAAATGTATTATAGGACAGATGGTAACAAAGCTCATAAGTTCATAAAAAATGTCAAGGACAGGAAAGAAAACAACAGGACACCTATCATACACAACAATAAAATGTTAGTAAATGATGCAGTCATAGCCGAAACATTCAATAAATATTATGCTAATGCACACAAAGTAACAAGAAATAATAAAAAGGAACGTAAAGAATTTAAGAAAGATTCGAAACAAGAAAGAGAATGTAATCCTAACACTCAGTGCAATATCTTTTTTCAAAATTTTAATATGCAAGAATTGAACATTGCAATAAATAATCTAAAAAACAAAAAGTCTCCTGGACCAGATCACATACATCCAGAGTTCATAAAAAACCTTGGAAAAACAGCAAAACAACAACTACTGAAACTCTACAATCTATCCTGGAAAACCACTGTACCTGCTGAATGGCGAAAAGCAATAATTGTCCCACTCTTGAAGAAAGACAAAACAGCATCAGAAATAAAAAATTATAGACCAATAGCTCTTACCAGCATAATAGCAAAAGTGATGGAAAGAATGGTGTCAAACAGGTTAAATTGGTTCCTAGAATCACAAAATTTAATATCCCCATGTCAAGCTGGATTCAGAGAGTTCCACTCTACAAATGAACAAGTCTTACTTCTCAGTCAAGAAATCAAAGACTCCTTCAATAGAAAAGAAGATAATTTATCAGTTTTTATTGATTTTCAAAGTGCATATGATTCTATATGCAGAACAAAACTACTAAAGAAAGTAAAAAAAATAGGGATACAAGGTCCAATGTTTTCATGGCTATGTCATTTCCTAACACAACGCTTTATTGCAACCAGATATGGAAGAAATATATCTAAATATAAACAAATACACCGTGGCTTGCCACAAGGTGCAGTGCTCAGCACTACACTTTTTAATATATTTATTAATGATCTACCACAACAAATACAAGAATCAGGCGTGAAGTGTGCACTATTTGCTGATGACTTGGTAATGTGGACTTCAAAACCAAAAAGCAAAAGTACAGAACTGGAAAAAACCATGCAACAATCCTTAACTAACTTACAGAGGTGGACCAAAGAAAATTTAATGACTGTTAATACAACAAAATCAAACTACCAAATCTTTTCACTAAGAAAAAAACCACTAAAAATAAAACTAAATTTTGAGGGTCAACAATTACCAGAAACAAAGGAAGCAAAGTATTTAGGAGTTACATTTGATACCAAACTTACAAGGACCAAACAAATAGAAAATGTAATACAAAGAGCAGAGAGGCGCCTTTCACTGTTAAAACGTCTAACAGGAATGAAGTGGGGATGTTCCAGAGCAACGCTTAACACAACATATAATACATATATAAAACCATTGTTTACTTACTGCAGCGAAGTTCTTGTAACAGCAAACACAAAAAAAATTCAAATCTTTCAAAACCAAAGTCTGAGATTAATTACAGGTGCTATCAAAACCACACCAATAGCAGCTATGAAAACACTAACCAACCAATACCCCATTGAATATGAAATAGAAAAAGCGGCTCTTATTCAACACGAAAAGTTAATCAGACTCCCATTCAATACATGGCACAAGAGAAATTTTACACATACACTAAAGACTCAGGAGAGCTTTCTTTCCAAAATTCAAGACATCAAGAAGAATGTACACCTTCCTAATTCAAAGGAAAACTTCATATCTAAAGTCAATCCAACACATACATTAGACATCACATATTATTTATACCTGACAGAAGAAGTTAAAAAAAGTGATACTCCAACTAGTGTTCTAAAATTATTGGCATTAGAGACAATCCATACTAGATTTCCAGAACATGAATGGCTCCATATTTATACTGATGGATCATTTATATCAAACCAAGATGGAGCAGGGGCTGGAGTCACAAGTCACCTCTTTTCCTATTACAAATCTTTAAGTTATGGAACTACTAACTTTAGATGGAGAAATTGAAGCAATTCGAGTGGCCCTACAAAATCTTTTGTACAGAATTTCACATTTTCAGCAAGCAGTTATTCTCTCAGATTCCAGGGCAGCAATTATAGCAATTACTTCCAAGTTGTCACCAAAAAACCAAACTATTATAGAATGTTGGAAGATGCTTAGCCATCTAACAGCACTTCAAAAACACCTAGTCTTCCAATGGATACCGGCTCACTGTGGACTGAGTGGTAATGAGAAAGCTGATTTTCTTGCAAAAAAGGGTACCAGCGGTGTACAAAAATCTATAGTTAATTTACCATTTTATGCAGCTAAAAGATTAGTCAACTCTGAATTCAAAAAAATTATTGCAAAATATTACTATGAAAAATCAAAGAATAAAAGATGGGAACTGCCAAACATTCAAACAGTGATTCCTGAGTATCCTCGAAAAACAGCAGTTGCAACCTTCAGGTTGATTACAGGACATGATTGTCTGGCAAAACATTTAAACAGAATTGGGATATATTCTTCACCACTCTGTCCTCTATGTGATCTGCAAGAGGAAATGGATCGAGACCACCTTCAAATATGCCCGGCCACTTCTAGTGCCCCATCCATCAGTGAAAAATATTGGAGAGCAAGAGGATTAATGACTTCATTGTCAGAAATCCAGCATTAGCTAACAACAACAACTATTCTGATGTTTGAGCATGAGTGAAGTGTTGAATTACTTTGAAGTATACAGTACTACTAATAATAGAGCAGTACATAAAATATGCAGAGAAACATTTTTGTGTGGTCATAAGTCACATAACACAACAAATTTAAATAAACATGTTATAATTCACACTCCAAGTGAAGTTCACAAAACTTCTATTGAAAAAGCAACGCAAAAGTTTCCTGTCACTGTCAGAATATGATGCTGCAACACCTGTAAATGGTGAAGAAAAACAAAATAATTGTTACATGTGTTTATATACAGAAAACTACTAAATACAACATAAATCAGTGAACATGCTATCACCTTTACAGCTTTTTATAACGTGAACATCAAGTATTGAGAAATAGTGGTATCATTCCAACACTAGTCTTAAAGTATTCAAGTGAATTCTTTTTGATGAAATGGTAGGTTAGACAATTGTGCTAGTTGCATCAAATGTGTAAGATAATCGAAAGCAGATGTACATGGCACTCTTTCAATCAGAATGCTCTCTACAGTGCAAGAAGACAAGAGGTCAGTGCCTGATGTTTCTGGGATGAAAGCTGATTACATTTTCCAAAATATTTGTATTTTATAAAAGCATGGCAGTTCAAAAGCCACTAATAAGTAAAACAGAATAAGGAGTATCTCATGCTGCTTGCATGTATCACATGCATTTTGTGGACTGTTTCCATTAAAGAATTGTGACAGTACAAGGCTAATGTCACTGAAAATTATGAATATTTATGGTTCATGTTGATTTCTGGAACATTATGATGCACAGTTGCAACTGTAGTGCACATGTCTGTTGCATGCCAATCACCATCGCCACCACTACTGCCACCATTTCCCCAACTTTCCCAGCTTGTGATTAAGAAACAATATAAAATCTTCCACGTTTTCAGGTTTGATTCCAATAATTCAAAATATATGTGCAGTGCACATACACACAAACAAACACTAAGCCATTGTACAATAATTTTGACATATATAGTTGGCTTTCCTGATCTTCCATCATTAGTAACTTTTTAAGTCAAATTTCAAATGGCAAATTAATTTCATTTACTTACCTCCACTCCTGTATATAATTGAAAATTTTACATAACAAATCATACAGTTACATTGGATTTAACTCCAGTTGTCTTATATTCTACTTAGCTATTTATTTTGAATACTATTCACTAAAATTAATGGATGATTAAAGTGTATTATCTCTGTCAGCACATGCACTACAAACTGTTAAGTTTGCCCAGGATTCCATCCAAATATGTATCCTTGACAATTATTGGTCATATTTCTTACCACAGAAAGTTACAGGTGGCATTACTCCCACCCCTGTAACTGCTAAGCTAGTATGTTTACACTTCTTTTTTCCTGAAGACAAATTTCACATGCAGTCAGATATATAGCATTTGTGTTGCCTGCATTTACATTATGTATGTCAGCTCTTTATTGTATTCTGATCTTTATTTGCTTCCCTGTCTGCAGGCTTCATTCTATTGCTTTAATCCTATTTACAATTGGGAGTTTTGTTTACATCTTTATTTTTTCATTTTTTATATCTTGGGGGGATTTCAGACCCCCTGTACACCCCCTTTATCTATGCCACTGACCTTTCATAACATCACGTCAAGCATTGCTGAGCAGGCAATGGTAATCAAATAACAGGTAGAATGTCTTGGAGACATTGTATCACGAAAAAATCAATAGTATAAAAGCAGAATTGAGATTCTGCTAGCCAACATGAGTTGCCGAGTAACAGCTAAAAAATACTAGATAAATTACATTCTTCAGTTCAACATATTAACAGAGATAAATAGCCTGAGCATATGGGTGAAATAGTTTCACTTTTCATTCTTATAATATTTTCTATGATGACAACTATTTGCTTTTGCTGTTTTGCTTGACAATAGTAAGGTTTATAAATTCTAAATTTGTATACATATCACGACTATATTTGATGAACACTGAAAGGAACTAGCATGATGTGAAATCTATCAACAGTAATATGTGTGTTACAGATGAAGTAGTTTATGTGATCTTGTTCTTGGCTCCTGATGAACTAAAATCTGAACTCATACAAAGAATTATTATTGAATAAACATATGAGAGCTGCATTTATCTAAGCCACACTAAATTTATTTAAATAGTGAAGGGTTATTTTGTGCATTGTATATAGCAGGCTGCTCCAAACCCACGAGTTTGAGTATGAGTACATATGAGTATGCAGCAATATTGTGCGGGACACAGCTCTAGAGGGAGTGGTGGCAAAGGATAATAGCCAATACGTCACTGGGCTGAAGGTCATAGCAACTCCAATCATTCCCGTTGCAGGTCTCCACCAGTAACCACCTGATGGCAGCTTATCCCAGAGCTGTGTGCTGCAGGCTTACTCATGCAAGGTGGTGAGTACGCCACTGCTCACTGTTGAGCAGCTCGGTTGGAACACATTGGTATAGAGAGTATTGCATATATCTATTATCTTATTAAAATTAACTTCATTTACTATTTGAGTCAATATCAGTTGTGAATGGTTTGAGTATTTGGAATTACATACAAAAATAGTGACAACATTGCTGTGGAAACGAAACAAAACAGAATTATTTATTGTCACTTTTACCAGATGTTAATATATATCTGACCTCCCCTCCAGTAAATGGACTCTTCCATCAGATTCAGCAGTGCATGCGCTGTAGAGAGAGGAAGTTTGTCTCACTCTAAGCTGCTGTGTTTCACTGTGCATAAAGCAGGAATCTTGGCTGAAAATTCAATATGCCTGTGGTCATACTGCATGAAAATGTCATGAAGGTCCTGTTGAGGCGTGTGGGGAGACATCATTACCATACAGGCTGTGGCGAAGTGGATTAGAGCCTTCAATGAGGAATGGTCCATGTAAAACACATGGCTTGGCCGGATGGTCCAAATGTTGAAGAGAACATGCAAGCTGTTTTCGCACTACTAGACACAGAACAATGATACACAGTATGTGAGCTAGTCCTGGAGATAGAGAAAAACCTGCAACCAGCATTGCAAAGGAAGTGCTCACGTGTTTTGCAGAACTCTCCCATCATTTTGCAAGATAATGCTCAGGTGCACATGACACACCTGTAGCTGATATATACCATTGCTGCAGGTGGGGGGTGCTTCTCTATCCACAACATTCACCAGACTTAAACCCCTATGATTACGATTTGATCCCAAAGATGAACGAAGCGCCTTGTGACATTTAATTCCTCACAGTTCTGAGATTCTGCAGGCATTAGGGCACTCTATAGGATCATTAACAGAACAGGAGCTGCTACAGAGATACTATGACTTCCACATCACTGACAACAAGCTGTAGACAATGTGGGTATTATGTTGAAGCTCTGTAGAAGTTTCATGGATGTATCACTTGAATACTAGTAAGAAATAGTTGCCACCATTAAAGTTACAGCACTAAGCATATTAAAGACAATTTTCAAGAGAAAAAGAGTTCTGTTAATACATTAGTTGATGTTTGTGCCACAATAGTTCTTGTATTTCAATTTTCAATATTTAATTCAGTTAATTATTTGTTTTCCATTATATTATATGGTAGGCGCTTATCAACTTCTTAATTTATTTATGAATTACAAGATACTTGCTGTAAAGTTTCACAGCACTTCCCTATATCTTCCTTATATTATTCATTCCATAAACATATTTCCTAATCCTTAGTGGTCTCACTTCTGCTATTGCGAAAGGGGAAAGAATTATATTGTAAACAGCCAGTAGAACAGGGGTGGTTCTTCTGTACTGCTACCATACTGCAGCACACTAAACAATTTCAGAAATAACCAACTTTAAATATTTTAAAACACTTTAACTGTAAATAAGCTTTGATAATGTATGAGTTATAGTCTCCTGGACAGATGCAGTGTGCGTCGTACACAGCAGCATGGAGGAGTGTTGTAAGATAGAAATGTTACAGGTTCGCCCTTCCTCTCCCTTTCCCCACCTACTATGCCTTCACAGCACTGTAGCATGCTGCAGTCAGTGATGCACATTTTACTACTCAGCTTGTTTGCACATTTGCAGTGCGTTAGTCTCCTATCAAGCACCCGTGTTAAATAAAACTCATGGAAATGAACTCAGTGGATTCTTTGTTAAAGAATCCATTCTCTAGTTGATTCATTGAAGAAAAATTTAATGTTAAAACACTGGGAAGACCTATTCTTGACACTAATATTGTTCAGACAGCCAAGGGAAGTAAAGCTACTGGTACTTACACAAGACATTTTCATAATGAAATTTTTGTGAAATGCCCTTTTCTGCTTTCCTTGCCTGTTGCTCAAAAGTAATGATTCCTAGTCAAAAAGTGGCATAAAGGATCATATCGAGTAGGAAACACTTGAGTAATGTTCTGAGGTGCAGTAAACATTGGCATACAGCCTCAGTTCTGAATATAACAAATCCCTTAAACTAAAAAAGGAGGAAGAAATAGGTATATTTTATTAAAAATAATAGATTGCATTAAGCTGTGTGGTGCATTTGAATTGGCATTAAGAGGACACACGAGACAAAAGAATCTGAAAATTCTAGAATATTTTTAGGACTTATTTACTTACCGGCTAGTGTCAACAGTGCTGTAAAACATCACATGGAGACAAGTACCATGGCTAAATGGGCATCAAAAACAACAAAAAATGAACTGTTACAATATATCCTGGATGTCTGCTACAACAAAATAAAAGAAGAACTGAAGGAGACAAAATTGGTAGCTTAATGGTAGATGAGACTACAGATGTGTTAGAGCATCAGCAATTGGTTCTCGTGTATCGATGCAAGATTAATGGTGATATCTACAAAACATTTTGTTTTTTTTTTAGCCTAATGGACTGACTGCCATAGAATTATCCAAGTGTCTGTTTGTAAGTTAAACAGTCATTTCAAGTCAACACCAAACAAAATCATTGCACAAACATTTGATGGCGCCACTGTCTTGGCGCCACTATTGAAGTTCTTCTTGTACTTGAGGCTTCTTTTTTAAAAGACACAGGAAGAGAAGCAAGGGAAGCAACTTGGAAGACAGTGAATTTCTGTTCTGATTAGATTTCCTTCACCGTTTAATGCCTCATGTTAATATTCTCTATAACCAGCTACAGATGAGGAAAACTAATTTGCATTACAGTTAGCCATTTGGTGAAAAACTTCATGCACATGATTGATGGACTGTGCAAGAACTTGGATACTGCCTCTACTGATGAAGATCAACATAGTTTAAGCAGAAGCAAAGGGATTGCAACAAGATTGCTGAGGTTAAAGAGGTGTGTGTTTGCATTACAATAGAGATCAAATACCAGTTTGAGTCAATATCTCATCTTAATGTTTGTAAGCTTTTAGACACAGAAAATTTTGAAGAATATTCGAGAAATTTTCCAGAGCATATACTAGACTTGGCTGTAATGACATATCCCATGCTAAACAGGAACAAACTAAAATCAGAACTTTCAATAATTTATAAGAGACCAGAATTTCATCATGGGAGTGGGACATTCCCACTACTTAAGATGCTCTATTCAAACAATCTGGTTGAAGCTTTTGATGAAACAGCGATTCTCCTGAGGATTATCGTCATCATCCCTATGACTATAGTAGAACTTCTCTTCAATGAAGTGGATCAAGCGCTTCCTAAAGAACACAATGAAGCAGGACGGACACTTGACATTTGCCATGCTCTCTGTAGAAAAGAATTGAGTTTCGAGCATCAAAGACTTCAACCCCATGGTTATCAATGCATTTGCCAGCATGAAAAGTTGTCAGGCCAATTTACTACTATAATCAGAAACAGATGAGTACAGTTGCATTACCACTGTAACAGTATGAGCATGCAGCACACTTATCCGTTAAATCTACGAGCTGCCAATGCAGTAGAAAATATACAAAAATGGCTAGATTAGGAATAGAAAACAAAAGACACCACAGTATAGGCACAACTATAGAGATGCATTTAAATATACATTGTTGAGTAGAGAAATAGGTAGCAGAGAAGGTGTGTAATAACTTTTCAAGACTTGTTCTGCAAAAATATGACATGATTAGGGCTAGCAGCATTAATTGTTGCCTAGGAAATAATGTGTACTTTTGTAATTCATTTGAATTATATAGCTCCGTACAGAACAGTCCATTCTAGTTCAGCTATAAATAATTTATAATTTATAATGACTAACTTTGTATTGCACTCATAAACATTAGAATAATTTCTACCAGTCTAAACATTTATTTTCTCCATGAAGCATAACATTATAGCCTTGTTCCCCTTCCCAGTTTTTTCTTCTACTTATCTATCCTAAATAGAAGAAGTGTTCTAAACCACCCAAAAATGAAATATTAAGATTTCACAGGAAATATATATGTTTAGGTCCACTAACACAAAATCAGTATGCTTAGAAAAAGCTCCATCTGTGGTGTGTGTGTGTGTGTGTGTGTGTGTGTGTGTGTATGTGTGTGTGTTTGTGTGTGTGTGTGTGTGTGTGTGTGAGAGAGAGAGAGAGAGAGAGAACAGCATAAATAAATGCCAAATGTTGGATAAATACCAAACTTTTATATAAGTTCAACAACTTCTAAAGATGTAAAATTAAGATTTTCAAGAAAATTTCTCCACTCCAAGCTACCTTTACATGGAAAAAGTTTCCTTATTTTTTATTTTCTCCTTATTTTTTATTTTCTCAAAAATGGTTCTAACAATTTTGATTAAAAAGACCATATTCATAAGTTTTAGATGTATCATGATACACAGAATGTAAATAGCAAAGTAAAGTGCTTTAGAAAAAATGGCACTTAGAATATTTCCTAGTCATTTCTCTTCATTCAGAATAAATTTTATTTAATTTTGTAAAACTTGTATACCACAAGAGACAGCAAAATGTTACTACATACAAATGTGGGTTTCTTTGCAGCATACAATTTATTTCAAATAGTTGATTGTTGCACCAGCCATTTCATAGATTTGCTAAGATATTGCTTTGGATTTTTCCATACTTGGTCTTTATTTTAAACACTGTCACCATTCATTTGTTTCTCACAATGTTATGAACAGATAATGGAATTTCTAGACCAGCAATAGACCCACTTTTTAAACATTAGGAGTACTAATGTTGAAAATAAATAAATAAATAAATAAATAACACCCTAATACCTAGATTTAAATTAAGTATTTCCTCATATGTTTAGTTCAGTTAACCATAAATCTATAGAACAGGAACATGAGTAGGAGTACAGAAGTGGCTATAAACAGTCATAAATGTAACACATAAGAATTTTTTAAAAATAATTTTTACAGAACAATTGTTGTCTCCTGTATTATCAAGAATGAAACTCTGCATATGATGTGTCATTCTCAACCACTTTTGTACCTACTGGTGAATCTTACATGAGACTATAAGGTGATAAAAACCTGATGCCTAAGAAGCAGATGGTTTATTAACCAATGAATTGTTAATAATCAATCAATTGATTTAAAACCTACCTCATATTGAAAAGAAACTATGCAGCTACCCCACATGATTAAAGGACATACTTTCGCCAGACATTTAATTAGCTTCTTAGATCCAAGTTTCGGAATAGTACAAATATTTCTATCATCCAAGTCATCTAAAACTTGAGATTCTTCTTCATTTTGCTTGTAGCAGCAATATCGATTTTTTGGTAATGGGTTGTAAAATATTTCCCAACCAAGAGTAACAGCATTTGTACCCTTAGGTATCTTGTCCTCATCAGGTGGCTCATTTTCTGAACTAGGTGGAATGTAATTGGAAAACTTAGGGCATTTATCTGATTCAGTTTGCTCATCTGGAAAAAAATCCTCTGCATTGTCTTCAGTGGTGCCATAGGTTATTACACGCATAAATTGAGAAGCAGAAGGAGGAATGCCCATCTTCTCATATAGTTTATACATTCCTGCCATAGGTACAAGATTACGGAATCTTTCAGACCTGAGTGCCAGTCCTGAGAAGAAGCAATACAAAAGATATTAGTATAAGTAGCAGGAGGAATAGTTTACTGTTTGTAGCATCTAATACTGATCTCTTAAGTCAATTTGTAACACTTATACATCACTTACTCAACATTCATTCAGAATATGTATTAAAAGCTCTCATTTCTCTAATCAGCTTTTTGTTGATATAAATGTTAATTTTACAACCCTTTTTATATTAAGCTGAATCTATAAGCTTAGTCCCCACTTTTCCTTTACACCAATCCTCCCCTCATCCATCTGTATAGCCTCCCATAACTTTTACTGCTCTTTATATATATTTAAATGTCTTAAGCATATAACAAGAAATCACCTAGAAGAAAAAAATGGGAATACTGATGAACACTGTATGAGAACAAAACAGAACCACTTTAGAAATAGGTTAAGGGGAGCATTAGCTACCAAATGTATTGATAGTACTGCAAAGGATTTATACAATCATTTACCTCACTCAATCAAGGAAATAAAGAAGTAAAGACAATTAATATAATAAAAGCTTACGTGATAAAAAATGCTTTTTACTCAATTGATGAGTATAAAAAGGAACAAGAAATGAAAAAGTGATTAATTAGTTTTCTAAAATTTGTTATTAACTATTTTTATGTCTATGTTTGTTCAGAATGACATCTAGTTGTACTTGTTTAAGTTATAATGTATAAATGTATTTTATTTTTATATATTTGACAATGCCTTCTAAAATATTTGAAATGAAAGAATAAACCTGAATCTGAATCAGGACTTTAATTTGAGAGACAAATAATGGTTATTTCCTGTAGTTTAATTAGGTTTCATTCTGCTTTACAGTGAAACATACATTTGCTCCCAAAATATTCTTCCAGACTGTATGGGGGTAGGGAATAATTGTAATTAAAGAATATTTCCCCATGAAGCACCTATGCATTGAGCAGCCAAGATGCTGGCCATTTGACTACAGAGACAAGAAAAGCTTAATTGATATTTTCCTCTTTAATGCAATGTTTAATAAATAAACAATATTAGGTATTATACTCACACGACTTTCTGTACCCACTGTCATTTATTCATATATAGCTTCTAGACAATTTCCTTACACAAGCTTATTTTTCTGTTTCATGTTAATATAGGTAAACATTTGCAGATAGTTGCAAACTTTTGTTGTTGGTGGGATAGAAAAGAAACCAAATGAAGTAAGGTGTTCAAATGCGTCTTGCTATGCTCTAAAATTTCATACTCTTCCCACAACATCTTGTGGAACAGGTGAATAATGATAGGACTTTAAAAAATTATAAAGTATTGAGCAATTGATTGGATATCATGGTAATGGCTTGTACCACAAAAAAGTTATTTAAAATAAACTTTGTGTTTTAAAGCAGTCTACATTTTTTTACTAAAGGGTATTCTGCTTCCTTGCATATGTTCACACCTACCATGAGAGGAAGTTCAAAGAAGGCCAGGGCTTGTAAACTAGTTTTGCCATGTGCCTAATGCAAGTAATGAGGGTAGCAGGTTTTATTTCCAGCTAGTTTTTATTGTCAACATTCCTGACCTTCTATTTTACATACATGCCAAGGTTACATGCTTGTGCCAAATATACATCTACAAATTTATTCCAATAGATATGCCAGAATGCAATTATTTAATAATATTTCATGGCTATACGACTCATTTTAGCAATAAATGGAAACGACACGAATAATGCATTTTTTAAGCTCTACTTCTCTATGCTGATTGCAGAAGTAACTAATAAAGGAATGCTGACATATTAGTAGTCAACATTCAACCAATTTTATTTTTAATTTATGCAACCATGCACTATTGAGGAAAATGGTAGAGGAAGTTATCTTCAGCTTAACCCTCTATTGCCAGAACTATTTTATATATTATACAACAGAAATATCATATAGTATAATATGAATATTATATATTATATAATATTTTATGTAATTCTCTATTTACTAAACTGGCTTTCATATCCCTTCTGCAGCCACCACAACCAAAGCAGTCCAGATGGCTGTGATTGTTAAACAGTTATAAATGCTCATGTGTTATTATAGAATATGAGAATAACAAGAAATTATAAAAAAGCTGCCAGGGAAGAAATCTCAAGTCTTAGCAAAACACAATTGTATCAAGTATGTCATATCTGGCCATATAGGTTTAATGTCAAGAAGTTGCTGTTAAAATCTGTGCACTCATAACCCTAATACCTTGTATAGTAGACAAAGAAAAATAAATTCTATTTCTTCAATGGCAATGATTTACTATTCCTTTATTAGCTTGCATTCAGATTTGCATTGCTTGTATATTTAAAAGAAAATTTAACAGTTTATTTCTATATTAATTTTTCTTCTAAAACAAGTTCTTCAGATATAAGATCTCAAGCATAATTAGGGAACCCTTCTTCAGAGATTAAAATCTTGAACATAAATTTATAGTTGAAAGACTTGTTTTGGAAAAGAATAAGCAAGATATTGTGCAGTTTTTATGATGTACTACACCATATTTTATTCAAAAAATGATAGGGAACTATCATTTGCCATTGAATTTTGTAAATAATAAAACATGACATGACTTCCAGGCTTAGAGATTGTGGTCAAAAATTAAAATTAGTGAAACTTGACCTTTTGAAATCAAATGTGGAGGACATCCTCAGTAGAGTGGCATTATGGGTTGATTTACCAGGGAAAAGTAGTTTATAGTGTTGCAGTATTTGAAAGGGTTATTATGGATTGCTCTGTTTTCTTTGGCTGTTACATTAGCCAATATGAAGGCATTTTAAAATAATTTTATTTTTCATCCATTGCCTCAAAGTCCAGAAGACGTTACATTTTATTAATAAATGCCTATCATGAAAACCCATTTTGTGAATAATTTTCTAATAAACCTTTTTTTTTCCCTGTTTACCCTCCCCTAATGTAGAACTTACACCCCCTAGGACTTATAAGCCATTTGCTTCCATATGAAATGGAAGCAAAATCAATGATTGGAAAGGTGACAATGGAGCAATTGGCAGAATGAGTGGCAGGGGAGACTGGAGAAACCAGAGGAAACCCACCCTAATGCCAATTCATTCATCACAGATACCACGGGTCTCTGTAATTGAATCTGGGCTGCCTAGGTGGTAGGGAAATTCTCTAACAGCTTGGCCACGGCGCCACACCTTCTAATAAACCTGCTGAGCAAAATGGCTCAAGTGGCGGCATCTAAGGCTTGTATCTTAGAGGCCCTGGGTTCACATCCTGACCAAAGTTTCCTTTGGTTACCAGGCAAATGCTAGGTTGGATAATCAAAAGTAATCTAACAAGAGGTTATGTTATTGCAAAAAATTGCAAGTGACTGTGAATGGCGAGTAATTCTTTTCTAAGGAATGTCATAATCACATATTTGAATTGGTTAGGCTATCCTAGCAAATAATACAAGAGTAGAGGCTAAAAATAAGTCTAAAACCTAACTATATACAGACAGAATATATTAAACAACCTTATTATACTTTTGCCACTCAAGGTCCTCTTAAGCTTCCGGAAATATTATAAATAGCGTATTTTAACTGCTAAATGTCTTTGGAACTATACAAAAATAAATTCAATTTTCACTTTCTTTACTACATATTTAACAGAAAGTATAGGAGATATTGTGTTCTAATAAAAAATTCAACACTGAGGTTTCACTGGAAATACGCATTTTGAAACTCCCTGAATCCCCCCCCAAACAAGTATATATTTTTAGACCATAACTCAGGAATAACAATTTGGTTGAATATAAAACTTGGTATTTAAGTTTGTGTTCCAAGGATTACACAAAATGATTTTTAAGAAAATCATGCCATCCCAAACTACCCTTACAAGGAAAATTTTTTTAAAATTGTTGAGTATCTCAACAATTGGCCTAATGATTTGGGCTAAATTATCATATGGTTAAGGTATTTTAATGAAAAATGAAGAGTATATTTCGAATTTTCTGGTAACAGTTTTTGAGATACTACTCATTCTAAATGACCTTTGCAGACTGGTAAGCCATAAGGGATAAACAAAACCTTAGTACATAAGAAGATAGATCTCTTTTAAGCACACACCTCAATTCACATGAATTTTTTTGTTTGAATTTTCAAATGCTTATATTTTTCTCAAGTAGGAAGTCAGTGTTCATTTTTTTTCCTGCTGGTCATGCACAGAAAATGGAATTTCAAAGTCATCCCATAGTAATGAACTGTTAAAGGATCTGACTATCACTTAAGCCTACTGTATTACCTTATTCCCATTGTACCTACAAGAAAATGTGTTTTAAAATAATTTCTATAAATGTGTATCTTGGTTAACATGAAGTAGATAGAACAAGCATGGGGAATAGGGGTGACAGGAATGCAATCGAGTATTTACCCTCTCCACTTACCAAATGTAGGCCACCTGTTCTCCAGTTCTATTTATTTATGTTATACACATGTCTTTACAAACAAGGCATGCAGTGGCAGGACCGAATAGGAACTTGATGCATTGGTTTTGTGATTACATGATTGTGATTATGTTACATTTTCTTTTGGCATAGCAAACACAAAGCTTTATTACTTTCTCTACCACATATAGTAAGTAGAGGAAGTACTGTATTCGACTCAAAATTTTGATGTCAAAATTTCACCAGAAATATATGTTTTGGGAACCCCTGAATCCAAAAGAAGCATTTTAAAAGAAATATCCATGTGTGTGTCTGTGTGTGTGTGTGTCAAAAATGAATAGTAAGTTAAAAATAAAGGATGGTATTTAAGCTTAATATCTTTGAAGGATTCAACACGAAGATTTTCAAGAAAATTATTCTACCCTAAACTACCTTTTAGAAGGAAAGTTTTTTGAAAATTTTTATTTTCTCAAAAATGGCTCTAATGATTTTGATTAAAATGACATGTTTCAGATATTTTTATGGCAAATGAAATGTATATTTTGAATTTTCTGACTATAGCCTATGTAGTCATGTTTACTCTTGATGACTTTTGCATAGCTGGTAAACTATAAGACATAGACCAAATCTTATTCTACAAAAAATGTAGATCTTGTTAAGACACAGAAGTTATATCCAAATGCATTTTTTTGCGGAGTGAACCATTTCAGAGATATTTCTTGTTGTTTGTGTGAGTTTTACAATACTTAGACTTTTCTCACATGGAAG